>OZ007561.1:121851890-122264961 GCA_963931875.1 Pollenia griseotomentosa | reverse complement strand
TGCCAACTTAAGTACTTTGCGTTGTACGAAATGGGACAAAGCTTATAAGCAAATATCTTTATCAACTTAGTTGCCAGATGAAAAAAGCGACGTGTAAAGTACATAGGATTATACTTGACTCGGCCTTAAGTCCACAAATTTTGTAAATGAAATTAAGCCCAACTTAAATTTTAAGGAATCCCCAAGGCAGCCGCAGGAAAGGTCGGCCGAGCCCACCTGGCGTCGACAACTAGACATCGAAGCAGCAAAAGTCAACAAAACGTGGAACGAGCTGAAGATCGTTGCAACAGATAAACAAGAATGGAACACAATGTTCAAGGCCCCCATTGTCCTTATATATATATATATATATATATAATATATATATATATATATATATATAGTTAAGGTTTATTGCATGTAACTTTTCAAATATTGATATATGCAAATTTTTAAGCGCCGGGATCATATGTCCAAAACTTTAAGTACCGAATTCAAAATCCTGCGTTTCAAAATTCAGAATTTTAAAACCCAGAATCGCTAACTAAAGCTTCTTAGCATAGCAGACCTTCGGCTGGGCGCAAGGGTTCTTTTCTCTATGCACTGAACCAGAAAGGTACGTAGAGACAATGAAGATGAATGTTGAGCGAAAAATTTTATTATTCAAGTAGATTTATAAACTGTTCGTCAACAAAACGAAAAAGTTCATCAGGATTATGAATATCTATCACCATATTCTTGCTAAAGACAAACTTTCCAGACGGAAAATCTTTAATTATGGAGCAATTCCATATGAAAACGATCAAAATTGGCAAATTTTTGGACGACCCCTCTCCGATTTTAAAATAAAGAGTCTCAATCGATTGCCCAGCAAAAAATAATGTACCTACATATTTTTTTTTTTTTTTAGTGACTGGTTTAGTGGTGGTGTACACCACTGTCATGTGACAAAATTGAAGAATTCTTCATAAGGGACCTCATTGAATGTTGTTTAAAAAAAAACTACTAAAGAGATCGCCACGAGTGATAGCTCGTTGGAAAGGTATCAGGCTTTAATTGAAAAATAAAATTTTCTAATTTTTCTTAGAAATTTACTTTAAAATTTTCCCATGAAAATTAAATTTTCCGATTTTCCACAGAAGCTCCTAAATTTTCCGGCTAATTTTTTTTTTTTTTGGATTCCTCATAATTTTTGCTTTAAGAATCAATAAAATAAAAAAAATGGGCCCCGACTCCTTGTTTGGACAGGAGAAGAGCATTTAAGAGACCACCTTGTTAAAAATACATTTTAAAAATTATTTTACAGTTAAAAATACATTTATGAAGAAAAAATCAATTTTTTTTTAAGAGCCCCAAGTTGAGTGTGTAGTGAATATGGTCTGCCTGCCTTCACAAGATCGGCCATAAATCCATGGATAATAGCAGCAGTGACATGTAATGGCACACCAAACCCGACGGAGGCTACAGGTCATAAAATGTTTTGTAAATTTTTTAAATTACCAGGTAATAAATATTTCGCCTAAAATGACACATGCAGAAACAAGTCATAAAACACGGATTTTCCATAAATATGGCGAAATATTTATTACCTGGTAATTTAAAAAATTTGCAAAACATTTTATGACCTGTGGTCGGCTTATTGGCAGTAACCAATTAAGTCCCTCTTTAAAAAACATTTTATGACCAGTAGTTCACGCAAATTTTCCTATTAAAGAAAAGCAAATATCGCTTATTTTTTTTACATATTTTTTACCAAAAAATAAATATAAATACTTCACACACTCTGAGTCAAATTTCAGTTGAATACTAAACGTGAAAGTGTTAAATTGTTTTTTTTTTGTAAAGTAAAGAGTGAAGCTGTAAAGACAATTTAAAGTAAAATGAATAAATTTTGCTGCAATCCGTTTAACAAGAGTGGACATTGTTCGAAAAAGCTAAAAGTATTAAAATTAACTGGTGTTTCGAAGCGATACATGAATGAATTAAATATACAATACGGTTAAGAAGCAGAATTCATTTGCCCCAAGTGTAAAATCGATTTGTCTCAACAAGCAAATGCATTGAAACAAATGCAGCCACAATCCGAGAGTGAAATGACAAGTGAACAAAATGTTTCATCTGATAGTGAGGCAGACATTCCGATGGTCAATATGTCTTTGAGTCCTTTGAATAAGGCTATTACCACTTTAGGTGAAACGCCTATTAGAAAAAGAAAGTTGCGAAGTGAAACATACAGGAAAGAGAAAAAAGGCAAGGTTATGAGTGCAATAGCGACAATATTTGATGAAGGCTCTGATAACGAATGCAGTCAAGCAGATGACGTTGATGACGGCAAACAAATGATTGAGCAGTTGAAAAGAAAATTCAATTTAGCGACCACTTTTCCGGAGAAATATCTCATTTTATCTGTGCTGCCTCAATCATGGTCTATACGCAAGATTTCTGAACAGTTTCAAACATCTTTTTACATCGCGAGAAGAAGCAAAGAATAAGTTCGACAGAAGGGCATATTGGCGACTCCCACCAAGAAATTTGGCTCAAGGACCCTCAGCGAAGCAACGGTAAAATTGATTCAAGATTTTTACTGCAATGATGACAACAGCCGCGCCTGCCCAGGTACACGTGACTATGTTATCATACGTGAAGATGGAGAAAAAGTACACAAGCAGCGCAGATTATTATTATGTAATCTATCCGAAGCATACCATCAGTTCAATGAGAAATACCCAGCAGAAAAAGTGGGATTTTCTAAGTTTGCCATCCTACGACCAAAAGAATGCGTGCTGGCATTAGACAGGCACGGAACGCATTCAGTCTGCGTTTGCATGTTTCATCAAAACATCAAATTAATTTTCTTTCCATGCAAGAAATTGAAAGTATTTCACGGTGAAATTGAAACATATAGGGACCTCCTGTCGAAGTCGTTGTGCGCATACCCCACGGAAAATTGTCATCTGTCCAAATGCGACAATTGTCCGAAGATTGACGAGCTAGAGCAATATTTGGCGGAAAAGTTTGAACAGCTGTTAATTCAGGAGGTGCATTTCAAACAGTGGATAATTAGCAGCGGCAGATGTTCCCTTGAGACCGTGGTAAAGCAGATTCCGGAATTCATCGAGGAATTCGGATTCAAGTTGAATGAACTGAAGGCGCACCATTTCATATCCGAGATGCAATCGAAATTTCTAAAGGAAAGTAAGGAGAAATTAGCTCAAAATGAATTCATTGTGATAAGCGACTTTGCCGAGAATTACACTTTTCTCGTTCAGGATGAAATTCAGGCTTATCACTGGGCAAACGACCAGTGCACGGTGCATCCTTTTTGCATTTATTTCAAAAACGAAGATAACGAACTACAGACCGTAAGCCTTGTTGTTGTCGCGGAGAGTTTAGCTCATAATTATGTGTCCGTTTATTTATTTCAAATGAAACTGTTTGAATTCTTAAGATCAAAATTCGATGCAATCGACAAAGTAACGTTTTTCTCAGACTCAGTACAAGAATAAAAAAAATTTTTACAATCTTTGCATAATTGAAGAAGAACAAAACTGCAAGGTCGAGTGGCACTTTTTCGCGACGTCCCACGGTAAGGGCCCATGCGATGCGTTAGGGGGAACCCTAAAACGCATGGCGACTAAGGCAAGTTTGCAAAGGCCATATACTGACCAGATCTTAAATGTACAACATTTGTTTTCGTGGATTCAAAGCAAGGAAATTGCCATTAACACAGTTTTATGCACTCAAAAAGAACACGATGCCATGGAGCGACGAATTGAAAACAGATATAATAATGTCAAAACTATAACTGGAACGCAAAAGTTTCATTGCTTCATACCAAATATTTCTGATATGTCAATTAATGTAAAGCGGTACTCTTCGTCTGCCGACGTGCTAAATTTAAAGTTACTTTAATTTTATAATGATGCCAAGACAATTGAAATTTTTAATAAATATTGTAATTAAGTATAAGCAGCAAAATAAGAAAGATTTTTTCTTCATAAATGTATTTTTAACTGTAAAATAATTTTTAAAATGTATTTTCAACAAGGTGGTCTCTTAAATGCTCTTCTCCTGTCCAAACAAGGAGTCGGGGCCCATTTTTTTATTGCTGATTCTTAAAGCAAAAATTATGAGGAATCAAAAAAAAAAAAAAATTAGCCGGAAAATTTAGGAGCTTCTGTGGAAAATCGGAAAATTTAATTTTCATGGGAAAATTTAAAGGTAAATTTCTAAGAAAAACTAGGAAAATTTTATTTTTGATTTTGATACCTTCCCAACGAGCTATCACTCGTTGCGATCGCTTTAGTAGTTTTTTTTTTAAACAACTTTCAATGAGGTCCCTTATGAAGAATTCTTCAATTTTGTCACATGACAGTGGTGTACACCACCACTAAACCAGTCACTATAAAAAAAAAAAAAATGTAGGTACATTATTTTTTGCTGGGCAATCGATTGAGACTATTTATTTTAAAATCGGAGAGGGGTCGTCCAAAAGGTGATCGCTTTCATATGGAATTGCTCTATATCAACCTTGATTTGACCTAACTTGTGCTTATCACAATGAATGCAATTCACAACATTTAAATTCACTGCTTTTCTCACCAGCTTATTGATATCCGTTACCCTATTAAAATTGATAAACTGCCGTGTTTGGTTAACAAACAAGGTTTCTGTAGTCAAAGCTGGTATTGATGCCTCATTTAAAACAAGTTGGTTTTTAAAGCAATTAATTGGGCTTGCGACAGACTGGATAACTTGTGTAGAAGAGTCTTCGATGTGCATAATTGCGATAGTTGAAGACTCTGATGCAGTTATAGTGTCAGAACCTTTATTCGTAGACATAGACTCACTGCGGTAGTAGTTTTCTTCTGTTGCAGGTAAAGTCCTTGAAATCATAGTTATCGGTCGTCCATTTTGTGTCAATAGTAAGTTTAAACGGCTCATTAACATTTGGGTGAAGCAGCGAGACGTTTTCCGATGACAATATATTTTTGATTTTTTTAAATGCATCAAGTGCTTCCTTGTCAAGTGACAATATTACGAGAGCACTTTGCCGATACGTTGCCATTTTCGCCGGGAAGATATTTTGTGAGCGATTTTGTTATGAGAACGTAGTCTTTGACGAACCGGGGGTAATAAACCACCAACCCTTGAAATGACCTTAGACCTCGCAATGTTTCAGGGACCTGATAATTTATAATATCATTGATCTTTTCAAAACATTGTTATAATCATTCAACTTTCCCATTATTGACGCTAAAAGCCGTCTTTTCCGCTATTTTTATTTGATGGAACACTGATTTTAGGTCCAAGGTAGTGAATTAAAAAGATTTTCCCAAATGGTAGATTTATCAAGGATTGGGTACCGATCACCAATCCATATAGGATTATTATATGGAGAGCGAGAAGGTTTTATTATGTAATTTTTCAGTAAGTCTGCTATTTGTCTTATTTACAAAATCATTCAAAGCTAACGGGTACGTATATGATCTTGGTACTCGGTTCTAATAGTGGCTACAACGTTGGTTACAAAAGAAAGAGATTCTATTGGATCGGCAAAAACTTTTTTGTTGTCCTCCAGAATATTAAGTAGGTTTTCAATAAATTGAGAAGGTCCATCCAAAGTTTCAGGACACATCAAAGTATTGACTGAATTACAATAAGAAAACGACAAATTTTCTTCTCCCTTTTTATATTTTAGTCTGCCCTCTTTGCAGTCAATTTATATGACTCAAAGAGTGTCAAATGGTTTTACTGATTTTAAAGAATGAGGATTTTTAATATAATTTTTCGATGTTCTGGTGTCGATTATTATTCTTAACGTCCTACCTCCAAACGATCTTTCAATGTACGGCAGGATGGACCTGGTTCTAAAAAAATGTTTTCGTCCTGTATATCTTGTTCACAATTTTGAACTTGTGGGACAAAACATGGCTGAGGCTCTGGTGGAACATAAACAAAACTAGGTCCAGGTCGCTCATTAGCATACAACATCTGCATGGGCATAGAAAAAACTGTCTTGGTAATCTCACTCAATTTTGTAAGCTTGTCTTTCTTGTTCTCAAAATGTGAGTAATTGTCAATACCGAAACAGTTAAGAAAATTTACTCACAAAATGGTAAAAGCGAGATGAATGGAAATCTCGTTTTGCTTGAGTAAATTTTAGTCATTTCTTTAACATAACAAAGTGAATGTGTATGCGTGTGTCAGAACTTCTTTGTATGCACGTGCTGACGTACATAAATAAAAAAACAGTTTATTTTTGTTTATCTTGAGCCAGTGAGTAAATTATTCGGCTTTGAGATCATCAGATGCTTAAAATCTTAAAAGACAAACTTAGATTTGTGGTAAAATGAGGTTATTGATGAGTTCCCGAAATTATCATTTCTTAAAAATTAAAGATAATAAATATTTGTTTTAGCAAGAAAGGAAAAGATGATATTATTTGTGTTTTGATTGGGCAAGTCTTTTGAGCACATGGGCATATTTTTGTATGGTTATCTGGTTGCAGACCTTTAATCAGCATTATAACTAAAATAGTTGTCAGTGGGATAATATGCCTAACAAAAAATGGGAATCACCGAACTATAATTATGCTTATGTGTTGCATCTTGTTGCACGGATTATAGAGGTAAGGCACGGTTAATAGAGGTATAAAAAAAGAAGCACCGATAATAGAGTAAAATCAAGGATAACCGAGGTTCAACTGTATATAATATATCTAATGGTTGGGTTCACAATGGGCTATTCTTTACAGGACTGAGAACAATGTGTTGTCGAAATGATAACTAAATGTTGTTTATAAATTAACGGTGTGCTATCAAAATATTAACAACGCGGTATCGAAATGAGACCATTATGTTGTTAATATTTCACCTGACAATGACAACCTCCACTAAAGGTGTGACACCATACTTTATCAAATTGAACACAAACGTAGTTGGTTCAGTTTTGACAACGAATGGAGTCATTTTTTGCATTTTTATACCGGATCTTTCCCTCTGTATATGGGATCTATAAGTTATTAATTAATCTTTAGTAAAACAGACTTCAGTATTAAAATTCGTCGCGGTTTAGACCTACATCTGTTAAATTATTTATGCTTTTATTTCTAGTCATATAAAACTTAATTTAAGCAAATCTGAGTAATATAACAGTTTTAGCAGAACTAAATTCTGTAGAGTGTTTTTTGGTATTAAAAACATAAACAAATTCGATACAGGGTGTGTGTGAAACGGTAGCAAAGTACTCATGTATGTAAAGTTTTGACACTTTCGAGGTGAATAAAATTTCACTAGCCCTAGGGGCTAGTATAAATTTTATCGTTAGCCTAGAAATTCTTGACAATTTTAATTCACCATAGAACTTTGCTACCGTTTCACACACACCCATAGTAGTGAAATTTGTTTTGTAGTTTTAAAGTGCAAATTTGACAGTGTGATTTCTAATCCTTTAAAACTGTGACGTACCAAATTTTAAAACAGTAGCATTGTTTGTTTACGGTTTTAAGCGCAATAAACTGTTTTCCGTGAGTACGCTTTATATGGGACCTATGGCAAATTTCGGACCTATTTTCAGAAAATTTAACAGTGTGTTTTTAGTCCTATAAAACTGTAGCTTAGCAAATTTTTTGCAGTAGCGTTCTAATTTACGGTTTTAGGCATAGTAAACTGTTTTCCGAGAGTAGGCTTTATATGGGGCCTATGGCAAATAAGTACCGATCTTCACGAAATTTAACAATATGATTTCTATAGACTAGAGTCATAAAGAACGAATTTGTCCAAAATCTTATATCAATCCGTGCATTGTACCAGCAATTATGTTAGTTTTTATAACAAAATTTAAAATTTTTTAGGGTGGTGGTTCCACATTTGGATTCATAACTCTTATCCTACTAAACCGATTTTGGATTTCAATCTCAAACTGCTTAGGATAAATAAAAGTAATTTGACACCAACATAGTTCCTTTCATTTGAGTTTTTCAAAAGTGAGCGTGTTTTCAACAGACGGACATGGCTAATTCAACGTACTGCCGGTTCTATTATTTCCGAACGAAGACTTCGCTCTCTTTACTTACATTAAAAACAACAACAAATTATAAAATTTTATTTTTATATTACATGTAAGTTAAGCAAGCGAAGTCTTCTTTCGAAAACGATGAACTGGCCATTAGAATTACTCAAGGAACCAGAATATATATTCGTTATTAGGTCTGAGATAAAAAATAAAAACGTTTCACATGGATTTAATACCCTAACGTTGCGTGGAACTTGATTTAGAAACGTATTAAATGCACAAAAAATATCAAACGCATCAATGAATGAAGGCAAGGACTGGACCTCCAGCCTAAGTATAACACTATTGAAGTGTTTCTTAAACTTATTTTGAACCTTTTTAAGCCTTTGGACTTAGAAGAAAATATTCTTTCTAGATACTTTTAATGGCAGAACCAAATTTCTCATTCAGCCCAATTATGAATACAAATTCCCCGGGAGTTTTTTCCCTTCTCCCATTTTTACAATTGAATTTACATAGGAAAAATGGAAGAAGGGAGAAAACTCCCGGGGAATTTTTATTCATAATTGGGCTGTTTATTTCTATTACGAGTTTACTTTTGTAAATGGCTTAGTTATTCACCGTAAAACAAATTACAGCCTGTTTCATTTGCCACAAAATGGGTAAACTAAAAAACCAGCTTTCCAAATATTTTTTTAGGTAAAGCAAGAAGAGATAAACTCACTGTTTATTGTTGATGTTTTTGTTTAAACTTTGATATTGTTACAAGTAGAACTGTTGCTTATAATTCTTATACGCTTAACAGTTTTATTTGGTTTAATATCTTTAGTTTCAATAAAATCTTTATGGATGAAGTTTCCTGATGATCTGGCCTAAGCAACCAGTAAAATGCGCATAGGAATAGCTTGTCCCATCAACAATAATTCTGTGGTTTTCATGGGCAACCGCGTATGTCTTTAAATAAATTTTTTTAGTATAACCGAAAAAACATTCTAGATCAAACTATGGGCTAGGTATTGCACTTTTTGAACTTTGTTATTACGTTAAAAAATCGGTATTGATCCATCTTTTTTCAAAAATTTTTAGAAACATGTAAAGAGCGTTTAAAATTAGGCAATTTGGCATCAACATCTCAAAATCGGAAAAAATAGACATACGCGGTTGCCCATGAAAACCACAGAATTTTCAGTGTTTTTATCAAGAATAAAAATTGGGAATTAAGCACGAATAACAAAATCTTTTAAAGTAAAGATTTTATTTAATTTAAATGTTTGTTTAACATTTTGTTAGCGAACATTTTCAGTGGATGCTCTGCTTGATAATGTAGTTAATAGATATTTTAATCAATTTTCCAAAGTTGTCAAGCTATTAACGTTTTAACGATAACAATAATGTTTTTAAAAACCAAATAATTATATTTTTATTAAATAATATAAAAATAAACTTACAGGTTCTCTGCTGGCATCCGTATAACTAAGATGTGCAATGAACATTTTGCCCTCAAAGTTGATTTTATGAACTTCATTCCACCGAATATGTTGTGAACGCTTACCGGAAATAAAAGTACTAATACCGGAGTAATTAATTCCAATATATAATTGTGATCCTCGATGGTCTTTTACGGGGTGAGGATCTATTCCATATGTTTCAAGACCTCTGGCTATACCCATAAATTCATCCATTGCCACAGTGGAGTCTTGGTAAGGTTGCCGTTTTTTGTGAAGTTCCATTATTTTCTTCTCAAGGGTTTCTGTTTGTCGTAAGGCTAAATTCAGTGATGACACATAGTTCTCAACATGAATTTCTTCGTTAAAATCACCAATTTCCTCTGAAATTTAAAATATTTTTAAAAAAATATTAATTAAGGCGTACACAGAAAAAATTATTTTTCCAATTCAAACAAAAAATTTGTAGAATCGGTCCTACAAACAAATTCGCATATTCAAACAATTTATTTGCATTTCGTTTATTGAAAAAAAACACTGATTTTTTCAAACAAATAATTTAACTGAATCAAACAAATAGTTTACTGAAAATCATATAAATTTCAAACAAATAATTTTGCTGAATCAAACAAAAAAGTTTTTGCACAAGCAATGACGCGCACACAAGCAAGCACTGTAGAAGTAGATGAAGGCAGAGCAGAGCGGCGCCGGCTGGCTTTGAGACACATTTTTTTGTTGGAATAATTTTTGCACCAAGTCTTGTTTGTTCACACAATGTTTTTTTTCTTCTTCACTCACTGTTCTGTATCCTTTCCTTGGCAGCAGACCGACTCGACATGTTTTTCGTCATCATTTTATTTCTTTTATTTGATGTAGGTATTTAACTAAACATTTTTGAAAAATTGAATACGGGATTTTGTTTTTCATTCTTTTTTACCAACTTTGAAACCAACAAAAAATTTATTTTGTTTCTTCTAATGTTGTTGTTGTTTAAAAAGAGTGAAACGTTTACTACCTATTATTGTTTTTGTTGTTTTTACTACAAACCTCGCCACAATATTTTATCATCTTTCTTTTAGTTGTACCTTTTCAAAGCGTCCAAAAATAGACTATGTGTTTTTTTTTTGTTGTTCTTATATGTCACATAAAGAAGTGTTGCTTACGGTCAAATAAAAAAATGCAAAAACACGACAACAATAAAGAGCGTTAAATATTTCATACAAAATTATGAAAACTAGAAGCCAATAACGCGTTTATTATATTTTTGAATAGTTGTCAACATTTCTGTTGGCTAAAATAAAAATCAAACAAAAATATTAATTGAATCAGTAAAAAAATTTGTAGAAATTAAAAAAAATTTCAAACAAGCGTTTGTTTGAAAATAATTCAGCAATAATTTTTTCTGTGTAGTTGAGATATTTGGTTTGCATTCATACTCCATATGCCACACTGTATTGTGTCTTCATATAACGAGTGGCCAAAAATAAAAGGAGTTAAAAAAGGATTCGTGTCCTTCCCATATATCCTTAAATAAAAAATACTTAAAGAGCTCTTAGCTTACTGAATTTTTATACACTGTTAATCGATAATAGATTCAAATATTTTAAATTTGCTTTATAACCGTACAAGGTTTCGTGTCATTCCCATATATTTTGAAATTAAAAATGCTTAACAAGCGAATAGCTTAATGAATTTTTGTACTCGTACCACTTACTCTGAAATGTCCTTAAAAAAACGAAAAAAAGGAGGAAAACATAAAGACCCTAATTATATAAAACGCAACGCAATATAAAAGAATTACATTGAAAGCAAAAACAAAGTCATACATATATATATGAGGCGTTTGAAATTTTAAAAGGCAATGAAAATTTCTGTAGAAAGCAAAAACAACAAAGTTATAAAATATTTATGACTTTGTTTTTGCTTTCAATGTAATTCTTTGGTGTTGCGTTGCGTTTTACATAATAAGGGCCTAAAATTTCTTCATCTAGACTCGAAATTTGTTTTTCAAATATTTTCCGCAAAACATTTCAAATTATTAAGTACAGTTGGACAGTCTTAATTTTTCAGTTCAAGCCATTCACTAAAAAATTCACTTACTTTTTTTCGAGTCATGGCAGTCGTAAGCAGACCACTTTTTTTATATCTATATACCCAAGACATTATTATGTGGAATAAAATTTTGCGAAAATCCGCGGAAATCGAAATTTGCTAACTGGCATACAGTAGTTCCCGCTTAAATGCTCCCCGCTTAAATGATTTCCCCTCTTAAATGCGCAAAATGTGATAGCAAGCAAAATTTTCTCATAATTACATGAACAAAATCCCGCTTAAATGACCTCGCTTAAATGCTTTCCCCGTTTTAATGATTCATTATTTTTGTCCAAAATTACATAAATTTGAACAAAATAAATCGCTTGAATGCGTAACCAAAAAACTTGGGTTTTTTTAATATCCGGTAAGGCATTTATAAAGTTAGTAAAAGTATTTTTGTACTTACATATACATATGTATGGCAACACAAATATTTAAAACGGCAGTTTAAGTAAAAAAGAAAATGTTTCTTGAATTTCGAAAATTATAGAGAATTATTTTAAAGAGTTATCGGAATCTTCCGATGATGAAGAAGAGGAAATAATTGAAGCTCCAACTAAGTGCCATTAGTTTTATCCGAAGATACTTTGTGCAACAAAATAATGCACCAATGAAATTTAAACTATGGAAGGAAGACATAATAAATGGTTTTAATAACATTAACACGGCGTTAACATTTGCCTAAATATTGGTTCGAATAAATATTAAAAGTTTTTTAAAAAAAGACCCAAAGCTCGACAATTTATTAATACTTGAAAATAATAAAGGTCGAATAAAATACATATTACATAGAAAGCATAATTATATTTTTAATAAATGCGTATGTGCATATAAATTTGTGTAAGAATCCCTACAAGAAGTCAATGAGCGAGTAGTCACTTTTTTCACGTTGGTGTTAAGAAAATGATAGAAAGAAATGACAGAAAACCTGATTCGGTCATTTCATTCTATAATTTTCTTAACACCAACGTGAAAAAAGTGGCAACTCGCTCATTCTCTCCTTGATGGGAATGTTTATTGAATTAATTTTAGTTTAAATATTACATTTAATTTCGTATGAGAACTAGTTATAATACACATTTTATTTTTCTTTATAACTAAAAAAGTACTTTTAAATGAATATTGAGTTTTTTAAGCGAGTTTTTTTTAAATGCGTTGATTGCGCATTTATCCGGTTTATCAGTTTAATGATTCCCCGTTTAAATGCGTAGAAAACTGAAAGTTTTTCGATGCGCACTTAAGCGGGAACAAAAATCAATGAATTTTTGCATGACATTATTTTATAAAATTTTAAAAATATGCCTACACACATTCATTATCTGGGCAGAGCAAATTATTCCAAGCGATTTTCAGAACTTCAGAAGTAACAGCGTCCCAAGCATTATCAATAGACCACAGGGCTTTCTTTATATTAAATTCTTTCTTAAAATCTTCTCTATTATTTGACGAGACTAGTTTTTGTACTTTAGTTTTACGACAATGGCATTTAAAAATTCATATTACACCCTGATCCATCGGTTGGATCAAGGACGTACAATTCGGTGGAAGATATTTCACAATAACGTTTTTAGCCTTAAAATCGGGAACGTCTGAATCTGCCGGGCAGTTGTCCAATAACAGAAGAATTTTTCTATCATCCGTAAGACCAATTTTCTTATAATGCTCTCTTACCTCTGGCACAAAGTTGGTAAGATTTTCCGTTCATATCAATTCATTTAATTGTTCTACAAACATTGTGGCACTTACATAGTCTGCTGACGATTTTTCTCCTTGAGCATTGAGTCTTTTTATTCCATGTCTATTCTTAAATTGTACTTGAATGTAATGAAATCACAATCATTTCGATTTTCTTTGAGAACAGATGAAAAGCAAACACGAGTTTCCTGCACGCCGGTTTCAATGCAACTTTTTTGTTATATTTTGGCACGCAATGAAGAAATGTTTTTTTTAACAAAGTATTTGATTCGTTAATAGAGATAAGAACCGCCCGTCTCTGAAAGCAGTTTTGAATTTTTAAACTGAATTACATTTTATCTATAGAAAAAATTTATATGGGAGTCTAAGCTCAAATGTCGCTTTTAGATTTCCAGATTTTTTTTAACCATTAGTTGAACCATCAAATGTTATTGCTTAACTACTAGTTAGACAACAGCTGTTCCGTTATTTTTATATACATTTGTTTTTTGTGTTTTACTATTATAAACTGTACATTAGAGCGTCTCGCCATATAGGCAAGAAAAAAAAAGTTCGCCGTACACCACCGAATACGAAGTAATGTTGTAAGACATTTTCAAAAAAAATTTTTTTAATTTTTTTTGCCGAAAGTAGGGGTCGCCAAAATACATTTTTCGTTATATCTTCGGCATTTACAGTCGGATCTCAAAGTGTGATATATCGATGTTTTTGTCTCAAAGAGACCAATGTTTTGCTTTAATAGTCAATGGTATTTTGTATCCCGTTCTAGTATTTACCCACCAGATCTCATTTTCTACCACCCTAATGTACCACCCTAATAGCAGAAAATTAAAGCCCGCAAAAAATCATTAAACTTTTGTTAAAGAAGTTTTTCGATAGTTCCAACAGAAGTGTTAAAAAAATATAATTTATGTTTTTTGCCGAATGTAGGGGTTGACTTTTTAAACAGTTATCATATATTCGGTATTCACAGTCGGATTTTATAGTATTATATATCGATGTTTTTGCCTAGTATCTTCTTTTTTAAATAGTGATACACTCTTTTCGAACTTACCATAATATCTGTACCAATACAATAAAAATTCAAAGATCTGTGTATATTAAAACAATTTTATTTAATCATATTTTGAAATGACCCAAGTTGGCTATATTTTTCACGGCTTTCGAGCTTGGAAAAAATGTGGCCTAGGCGTTGCTCATCGGTAACAGCCATGGCAGACTCATGTACTACATGAACAAAACGCTCGGTGTTTTGAGAATGACACGGATATTCTGTGAAATTAATTAAGGTTAGTCAACAAAACTATCAAACAAAGTTGTTTTTCTTGTGCTACCTGGTATCTCGATTATTTCTTTTGAAAACTGTAATGCTTCCAGCTGGTCTTGCATATAGAACTGCAAGCACGGCGGCTCAGTCAATTCAAATTTGGTCCAATTGATCATATGGTAATATGAGTCACTTTCGAAGTCTATGAAATTTTTAACTTGTGCACCGTACATTTGACGAATGCCTACTGCTGCTTCATTTCGCGCAGACAAAATCTTGTTATAGCCGTCTGAACGTACTAGCGGATCTTGGTCCGTTATCATCGATAACAATACATTCTCGGGGTGGAAAAAGTACGCGTTATTTTCTATCGACGGACGAAGTATCTGTTGAACATCTTCTGGCAATTAACGAATCCAAGATATATATTTAAAAACGTGGCGACTTCCGTGAATTGCAAGTGGTTGGCTTTTCACAAGAAACCAAAATGGCGCGTAAACTTTCATAACAAACTCAGCCAGTTTTTTCAATATAACTGGGGGTTTAGCGCACGTTACATAAAACCGGAGAATTCTAGAGGCAGTTGTCAACCAGCGCGCTGTGCTAATAGCTCCGGGCTTCTCGCTGACTAATCTGTCATCGCATTCTCCGGTATGGACAGTTCGAACCATACGATACAAGTACGACTGATCGCCTCGAATACTCCATCCTTCTATGTTTGCTGGCATTTCTCCCATTTCAATTCGCTCGAAATTTTTATTGACCTAACAGAATGGAGTAAACAATAGAGATCCGAATTGTTAATGGCATGATTAAAATTTCATTGAAGAAAAGTATGCGAAACTTACAGAATACTGCGTACAATTCTGAATTCCTTCTCCAATACTTCCTGGCCAGAGTCCAGGTCCTTTCTGTTTGCCAAGCAATGATCTCAATAAAGCACTGAATGGTAATTCATTGAAGTGGAATAGGCACACGAACCATTGCAACGGCCTCTGTAACTGGCGTTCCATTCTTGGAATGATTCCATTTTTGTAACCAGTGTTGGTAGGAGTTCCATCGCAGCTAATAGCTACTAAGTTATCCGTACTGAAGTTTCCATTCCTTAAGAAATCTACTATACTTTTTTGTATTTCCATAGCGGTGCTGTCAGTGGGCGTAGCATAGCCAATGAATTTGGAGTGTGGCTCTTTCAATATAGTGATATGCTCTTCATTGACAACAACATTCCGAGTCACATTTGCCTCCGTTATTCTTTTCAAAGTAGGCTCTTTTTTACCATCGAAAGAAATGCACGTTATTAAATCGTTACATTTTGCTGCGACTGTTGCTTGCTTACGGAATTTTACACGTTCCCTAAATATTTTGTTTTTGTCGATGACAAGTCCATCAAAAAACTGGCATATGCTTTCGGCAGTTTCTTGTGATAACTCTTCATTTGCTTTTGCGGTAATCGACAACTTTAAATCTTTAATTAACATGGTCGCAAGTAAGGCACCGTATCGAACTGATGTGTCGCTGCGATCCAAAGCTGAACTAAAATTATGCAATGAAATGTCAGCCACTACAATTTTTTTTAAAGTCTGTGATACATCGTTAACATTTTCCTCAAACTCCTGCTCTTCTTCACTGTCTACATTATACCCAACGCTGACAAATTCGTCACGCAACCCATAAGATGATTCAACAGTCTTCGACATTTCTTCACCGTTGCTACTCGTCGACATCATATCAGCAACATAATCTATAGTCAACAATCGTGGACCGCACTGATCGATGAAAAACTCTTTTGCGTGGTCTGGAATTTTATCAGAGGCTGTGCAATTGCATGCAATATTTCTTTCAATACCGCACTTACAACGCGAAATTAAGAACAATCTATTCCACTCATTTACATTGTATTCGAATTTATATTTTACCATTTTGTAGTAATCATTCAGAAGCTTATCCAAACTTTTACGAACACCACTTACCGACATTACTGGAATGCCTGCGCGCTGCCACAAAATGATGATACCTCTCAAAACTTCTTGTTTAAAAGCACCCAGCTTTCGAATTCTACTAGCGTTATGCCGAAGATGTAAAAAGAAATTAATAACATCACCCTTAGTTGGTAATTTAGTGTTGTTTAATTCACTGATAGTAAAAGACATTTTTTAGTTTATTTAAATTAATTCTTGACACGACACGATTAAATATTGATAATTCCAACAGATATTTCATGGATAATACAAAAATAAATAAACTATGAGAGTAATAACGGTACTACTTCCATTATTACAGAAAATCTGACAAAAATACTCAAAAAGGTAACCCCTACATTCGGCAAAAAACATAAATTGTATTTTTTAACAGTTCTGTTGGAAATATCGAAAAACTTCTTTAACAAAAGTTTAATGATTTTTTGGGGGCTTTAATTTTCTGACAATAGGGTGGTACATTAGGGTGGTAGAAACTGAGATCTGGTAGGTAAATACTAGAATGAGATATTTGAGGTTAATGACTATTAAATCAAAATATTGGCCTCCTCAAGACGAAAACATCGATATATCACACTTTGAGATAGGACTATAAATGTCGAAGATATAACGAAAAATGTGGTTTGGCGACCCCTACTTTCGGCAAAAAAAATTAAAAATTTTTTTTTCAAAACTGCCTTGCAACAATACTTTATATTCTGTGGTGTACGGCGAACTTTTTTTTTTCGAGACGCCCTACTGTACATCATAGGTGCTGTCGCCTGCAACACTGTAACTTTGGTTGTTTTTAATTGCATTATGGTAACGTCCAACCAATTTAAGAAGCAAGCTTATACTTTCTTCTGTAAAGTTGGAGTTTCTTCTATGGGGGACTCGTGTCTTTAGTTGTTTTATCCAACTAAATTTCACCACAATACTAAACTTTTTCTTATGAAGGTAGATTATGCTAAATTTCACCACAAAAGCATTATTTATTACGCTTTTATCCATTCCAACATTATTTCCGAGAGTGGTCTTAATATGGAGCCGTAGGTACATTTTGAACCGACCTTTACAGATATATGGTGATATATAAAACTGCCTATGCGAACAATTTGACACCCAAATGGTTTAATCGAATAATAATTATCGAATCACCTACAATATATACTTTATTAGATGAATATTAAAAAATATTCACATAGAACAAACTTAGTATACCTTCATTCATAATTGTTGATTAAGGGTCCAATTACAGTATTCCACGGATAATTACCTCGCCAAAAAATGCCAATATTTTTGGGTAATTATGCAGGGTATGCATTTAAACGAATACACTTAACTACCTACTTGAGGTAATTATAAGAATACGTTTAACTACTTCACTGAGGTATTAAGGCGAATACGTTAAAATACCTCAGTGAGGTAATTAAACGTATTTATTTATAAGATACTTTAACTTTGATGTATGAAAAAGTTAAGACATAGGAATTTTTACATGTATCAGCTAAATCCTTAAATTTTATCTGTAATGCTTTTTGAGATGTTTTGTCATATCCTACTAACAAAAGCGTACTCATACATATTTACAAACTTATAATCAGGGAAACCGTAAATACGCAATTGCATGGTTTTTCTTGTGCGGCCAATGAAGACAAAAACAATATATTTATCCGTTTAGAGCTTGTTATGAATTTTGGTATCGATCTGTTTGTGAATAATTTGCATATTTTAGCTATTGATGCATTTTTTTGCACACATATTTCACATTTTTTAAGCATCCCAGCAAAAACTTTACTTACCAAGTAAGTTAGCAAATAATGTTGGAGAAAATAAACACTACTTATTTTTCGGCTGAATAACTACTTATTTTTGTTCGAGGTGTCCACAGAATTCAGTACTTACAATACACTTGCTAGAAGTCAAGAAATATCTAGTTATTATTTAACTACTAGTAAGTTGAATTGTAAGTACTTACAATATACTTACCAGAAGCCAAAAAATCACTAGTTAATAGACCTAATAAGTAATTATTGAGTGCGTTACCAGTAAGTAAATATTCAGTACTGAAAACAACACAACTAATAAGTAGTTATTGAGCTGATTATTAGTAAGCAAATATTCAGTAGTGAAAATAATAAAAATTAATAAGTAGTTGTTGTGGTCATTACTAGAAGTACTTATTAAAGTCTTCAAAATAATGACAATTGTAATGACAACTACTTACCAGGTAACGTATGAAATAACTACCACCTATTACTAAAAATCAAAAAGTTTTTCCTGGGATATTTTAAAACATGTTCAGCAATAAAAAAAATTCCTTAAAATTCTCTTTAACAGATGAATTTTGTGTTGCTTTAATTTTGCCATCTACATTTAATTTTCACTCTACAATTGTAAGCCAAAGAAAGTTTTCGTTTAAGATAAATGTTTTTCAGCACTATTAATTTTTATTGTTATGCAAAAATTAATATAAAACCAATATAAAAATTTTTGCTGATACATAGAAATTTTGACGCATCGTATAGTAAACCGATCGAATCAGAAACAATTCTTAAAGTGATCTTTTCGTGTCAGTCCGTCCATCTGGCTGGTCGTCTGTCCATGTAAACCTTGTGCGGAAAGTAAAAGTAGCAGTTATTAGATAATTTGATAAAATTTGGTCTATAATCGGTCTATAATATTACACCATGAAAACTTCTTTCTTTTTGGCCATAAACCATTTAATAATCATGTTCGTATTAAGATTAAATTTGGCCCAAAATATCTTACAGCAAATTAAATATGGTTGAATCGGTTCAGATTTAAACATACAGCTTTCATTCAAATTTCAATCCCTAAAATATTCAAGCTATTTTATCCTTTTAAATGTTTATGTAATTTAAAATTTAGCGACCTTTCATTTTATCCTTTTAAGACAAAATATCTCACATATTTGGTGTTTCTAGATAATAGTCAGCACAAATAACTCTTATATGAATTTTAACCTCATAACGTAACTTTATTCTGGTGAGCACAGAATAAATTTTATGTTAATGCAAATATGAAATTGTGGAATATTTTGCTTTCAAATAAGCCATATTTTGTTACTTTTGTGTTACTTGCTTTGTTGGCAAATAGTACTGAGGCAATTAAACGAATGAAATGTAGGTAGGATTTTATTTTTTAAGGCAATTACCCGAATTGGGTAATTAACCGTAAGGCACGTTTAGATTTTTGTTTGAAAAATGGAAGAAAAAAACTCAAGGTAAATAACCGAGAAAGGCATTTAAGAGGGGTGTTATTAACCGGGTTATACTGTATATGTTCACACTTGGGCTTTAAACGGGTTTAGAAAAAATGAAGATGAAGGTAATCAAACCCGTTCACATTACATTTGTGATGATTAAGAAAAAAACACAACAAACAAATTTATATTTCTTTTAAATATTTAAAAATTGATAAAAATACTTTAATAAAGTTGTCAGATGATTATTTTAAACATATTAATGATAAAGTTGTGAAACTTGATGGATTACTTAAGAACGAAATAAAAACATTAAGAAGAAATCGTGGCCGGTTGTACAATGAACGTACCTCTTCATTAATTATTTTGATTTTTATGTGATAAGAGCTTGATCACGTTCGAGGTGCTTAAAGGCGTTTAAAAACCCAAGTGTAAACATATCTAAGAATCATTTATAGTTATAAGTTATTTTGTAAGTTATAGTTTTATGTCTTATTAGTTACTTAAAATTGTCATGTATAGTTTTCAACACAACTGTATTACCGCCTAAAAGTGTTCTAAAATTTTAACAGTTATTTTAAAATAATTACTACATGAATTTCCCAGTCATATCTAGAAATGGTTTTAGAACATAATAAATTGTTGTTACAGGGAGGTTCAGGAAAAGTCTAGAAATAATTCTGAAATATAAAAAGGGGTGACTCATGAATGGTTAGTTTATTTGCTTTAAGACATTAAATGGTTCGGTTCGAAACTAACAATATTGGAAACATTTTGTGAACATAATAATTAATTGTAATAAAGTTTGTTAAGTTAAATAAGTAAGTGTGTTTATTTATTTCGATTTGCAATTAAAAGAACTCAAACGCGTTTATTAAAGGAAAAACGTAACAATATGTTATAAAATACATACGGTAAATTGAATTTCTCCTTCACGCTGAATTTGTTACACTGTGAAATTATTTCAGAATTCCTGCTTCGTTATGTTGAGTTTTCAGTTCCTATTCGCACTTCCAGAAATTATATTCCTGTGAGACTTCTATACTTTCAGTTATATTATGCAAATTTTGATCTATCTGCAAAATGATCTCTGAATTCAACAATGTAATATCAGTTTATTTTTCTTTATAAGCTAATAAGACCTAATGATGTTGATGTAAATAAAAAAAAATTTATTACATTTTACCCGACGTTTCGTCACTTTTTTGGTGACTTTTTCAAGGGTCGACTATTGCAATAAAAATAATAAAAGGACAAACAGTAAAGCACAACTTAAACCTTTTATCACAGAACGAATTTATTGCGGTTCTATAACAAGCGCTAATGTTGTCAACATCTTCATTGTGGTTCATTGTTTTCATTATGTTTTGTTGTATTCTCAAGCTTTCTATCTATCGTTAATCTCTTTCTCTTCCCTCGTTCAAAATCCAACACTCTCACTTGTTCTGTTTCGAAGGAGTGTGATTCTGAAATCATGAGCGTTTTGTTGTTCCTATATAAATTAAGTCACAATTCCGATCGTCCCTTCCGTTACACTTTCCTTCGTAAACAACATTACTTTGCTGTAGTTTTTCTATTGGCGCCTTAACTCTTGAGAATATTGCACTTAAAGTTGTGTTTGGTTTGTAAGCAAAGTTTATTTGTTCTGATTTTATTGTTGTCCTTATGTGTCTATTATCCGTCAAGCCATATTTAATACTCGCTTTTATTTAATACTCTTGATAAAAAAAATTGTTTGCTGTATTGATTATCTGGTTTTTGGGTTATGCCGCGTTGTAATTCATTATTCTGCCAGATGAAGTTTCCTTAACGTACCAGTCAAACTTAATCACATCTTGCTCTCTACGTAGTCTGGTATCAAGGTACGCAATTTCATTATTTTTCTCAAGTTCTACTGTAAATTTAATTTCGGGGTGGTGACTATTGAAAGTGTTCCGAATAATATCTTTGTCCTTGATGTTAATTATGGCTAAAGTTTCAGTTAGTCTTTACTTTCTGTTTCTGTTCTGTTCCGTGCCGTTCTGTTACGAAATTGTAATTGTTACTTTTTCTGTTACTTTACTTTACTTTACTTTTTTCTTTCAGCCACTTATGACAAATTTATTAGTTTTGCACCGTCCATTGTTTTATTACAATAACTTTAATGCACATACATTTGAAGAAATTAAATTTTATGAGTTCTTAAAATCAAAAAAAGTTTATTTCAATATAAATATGTATGTATTTTTTATTATTTATTTTGCTGTCACTTACAATTACTTAACAAGTTTTTGATTTTAACAAACTGAACCGCAACAGAACACAAAAACTAAACAATTTCACAGGTTTTTTATTAACAAAAACAAATCAGCTGATTCGTAACAGAACAGAAAGTAAAGACTAACTGAGCCTTAATATGTCGTCTACATACTTGATTATGTATTTTATGTGAATATTTTTATTTCTAAGTTCCGTGATTGCATCGTCAAGTAAGGTGTCAAGTACTATATCTGCTATAGTAGGCGAAAGAAGATTGCCCATCGGCATGCCGAAGATCTGGTTATAGACCTTTTCTTCATACACGAAGTAGTTATTGTCCGTTAAGCAGAATTGGAGGATTTGTAGAAATTTAAAGCTAGGGGTATTTGTAAATTCTTTAATTTTGTCCCATTTTTTCATTATATTTTTAATTGCCGTATAGAGTGGAATATTTGTAAGGAGCGAAATAACATCAAAAGATACTAAAACTTAATTTTCGTTGAGCTGCATGGTCTCTAATTGTGTTTTCACGTGCGTAGAATTCTTAACAATATATTTATCTGAAATGATATGCTTTAGTATTTGTCCAACGTATTTTGAAAGATTGTAGCAAGGGACTTGTATTGAGGACACGATAGGTCAAAGAGGTGTTCTAAGTTTGTGGATTTTTGGCAATCCATATATCGTAGGTGCCGTTGCCACAGAACATATTAGTTTACGTTTCTGCCAAGAGTCAATGTAGTTCTGCAATGATATTCCTATTCTCCCGCTGTAGCTTAGATGTAGGATCTGACCTTACAGATCGATATGTATTTTTGTCTTCTAAAAGTTTGTTCATTTTTTCTTTTTATTCGTCCCTGTACATGATCACAGTTTTATTGCCCTTATCTGCCTGTATAATTATGATGTCCTTATGTTTGTTAATAAGTTTCTTCGTTTTTTCAAAAACTCTGATTATAAATGTTTCCCTTGGCGTATTAATCAATTTACGTTTAAAGTTGGATACCATGTTTGCCAATTTTGTTCTAGCTTCCTCTTTTTCTTTGTCTATGTTTTTCATTCCCTGAATACACTGTTCCACGTCAGCAATAATGTGAAGTGCAAAGAAATTTCTTTTATCTACTCTACTGGTAGAGAGAATTTTTTCCCTAGGGATAACATTCATTTACATTCAACTGGAAAATTGATCTTAGTCCTATTTTCAAACCAATTGTCATTAAAAATAAGACCATGAAGTTTGAAGTGTATTCAGTTTTTTTATTTGTACCTCTTTCACATTTTTTCTTATGTATTTTGTTTCATCTGTTTGTTTAATAAAAAAGTTTTCACAATCCTCTTCAGTGATCATATGTTCAATACCAGCTCTTAATTGAAACATTTTACGTTTAATAAGTTTAATATTTGTATTTGTTTGTGAAACTTCTAGGTGTAAAATCTTTCCGTGAAAATTATATTAAATTTTTTCCAGTGATTTTCTTATTGTTTCACACTGAAACAGTTGGTTTACCTGATTTGTTGTGTTGTGTTCATTACTTCTGCACGAAAGTATGAATTTTAGTCATTGTTGTTGTTGTTGTGTGAATCTTTTTGTCTCGTTGTAATATTCCCTCATAGTCTCGTTGTCGTATTTAAATACTATGTGTTTAAAGTAGCCCTTCATGTTTTGTTCGTTATGTAGTGTGTTATCCTATTGACATCAAAAATCACCTTTCAACCCAAAATTTCACTAAGTTCAGTTAAAA
This sequence comes from Pollenia griseotomentosa, assembly GCA_963931875.1. Taxonomy (NCBI): domain Eukaryota; kingdom Metazoa; phylum Arthropoda; class Insecta; order Diptera; family Polleniidae; genus Pollenia; species Pollenia griseotomentosa. The sequence continues at coordinate 122,241,301 of OZ007561.1, read as the reverse complement.
CTAACTATTACTTTAACTTCCAGTTAACAATATGTTTCGACAGTTGTAACTGATAGTAAGTTATAATTGAACTTGGTAAAATTGGGGGTGATTGTCTTAAAATAACTTTAATTTTAAATTTTCCAATTTTGTCATATATTGATACTAGTTTCATTGGAAAACTAAGTACATAAAAAAATAAATTAAAAATATGATTTTTTTCCTCGCTTTCCCGGGAATCCAAAAAGTGCAGGAAAAAAGAAACTCTTTTAGCACTGCTACCAACATTGATGCAAAGTTAACCGATTAATTGTAAATATGAAATCCTAGTTAAAGGCTATATTACAATATCTCACAAGTCTTACGTATTCCATAATACTTTGTGAGATAGAAATCTAATGAGTTTTGTTGCGACTGTCAAAAAATCTAATTTAACATGACAGTTTGTGTTCACACCATCACACAAAGTATAAACACTCACACATGAAATAAAATGCAACCCTGATCCAATGTAAAGTATTATTGTTTAGAAATTTTCAAAAAAAGATGAAGTCGCATGGGATGTCAAACTTTTTTCATAATACCTGTCATTTTCGTGACACATTGGATTCACACAATCACACTTTGTCATATTACTTGAGTTTTTGACATGTATTAATACAAAGTATAATAGTGTAATCAAGCCTTAAACAATACGGTGGCATGTCATTACGTCCAGTGACACAGTGTCCGTGGACGTTATGACGCTCCAGTCATAATGTGTCATAATGTCTACAACTTAAGTAATAATTCAAAATACATATTTGTAGTCTATGCTGTTTTTCAAAATAAGTAAGTTTAATTCCAAAAAAATTTGCAAGCGAAAATGCGAACAAATTCGATAGCGTAACCGGCCTTTGGCCGGGTGTAAGAGTTTCTCCTATATGGTAATTTAACTGATTTATTAAAAATATTTTCATCATTAACTAATGTTGTTGACGAGCGCGCCTTACATAAAGAATAGCATGAGCACGCACTTCTCGATCACGAGATGCTTGGTCTGAGTCCCGATTAAAATGCTCATGATTATTGGTAAAAAGTTTTCAATCTAGGAAGCACTGCGAATGAACCACTGCTCAAAATTAAAAAAAGGCAGTACGTTTAATTTTTATATGCACTTCCATTTACCAATGCGTGTGTGGAGAGAATATTTAGCCAACTGAAACTTATAATAAAGATTGCCCAACGTAATCGATTTAATACTGATACAATGACTGCATTATTGATGACTAGGGATGAGATTTTCATGCACTAAGAAATCGAAAATATGCGCATAAAATATGCACCAAAAACCCCAAAATATGCATTAAAAAAATAAAAAATATACACTAAAAACTTGAACATTAAAAAAAAAAATAACTATTTTAAATTTTTGTTGGCATAAACAAATAAATACTGTTTTGTATCAAAACTAAACCTTTGTCTGTTCGAACGCAAACAAATTTTGTGCATGGAAAATTATCTATCAACGTCAACCGAAGTTATAGGAATAAACTTGAAGGATGTAAATTCATTTGTAGAATATTCATTTTCTAATTAAAATCTCACATTTGATTCAAGTTCAAAATAGTGGAAACTTGTTTTATTTTTGGAAATCCTATATTTTTTTTGCAAAACGTTTTGGATTTTTTTTTAATTTCTTGGGCAGTTCTTTCTTTCACATTGGTTATTTGATTTTCTGCAATATCAATTAATTTGAGCTGACTATTAGTTATTGTTTCACCAATATATCCGTAGTTTTAAAATCGTCGTGCCGACGAAGGTTCAAAATTTCATACTCAAAAATTTACGTGGAAAAAGTCGTCCAATATTTTTGTCAGATATTGTGTTTGAAGTTCTTTATCAAATTATGTAAAAATATCCAAAGTCTTGGAAAAAAATTTTTAAGTTATAGCCATTGTCACGTCCGAAAAAAATTTTAAATTTTGTCGTATACGCCACTTTTTGCGAAATATTTTTTAGTTTGTGGGATATACGTCAAAATAAGCTATTAAAAAACTGGGGGCAAATCACGACATTCGATATGGATCGAAATTCCCATTTAAATTGTATTGTAGTTTCGATCGATATCGAATGCCGTAATTTGGCCCCTGCATACATGTGTTTCAATAATATTAAAATTTTAATTATAATAATTTTCGAAACGAAAATTTATGCTAGTGACAAATATATTTACGTATAGTTATAGTTTTTATATTATATTATCGAATTTTCTTATGTATGAATACTTTTTAGGTTTATTATTACTAAAGGGTGGTGCAACCATAATGCACGATGTTAATTGTGAGTCGCACCTTAACGTCAAATTTTTGTTTAACTTTATTTGTCATTTCTTTGTGTCAGTGTAAAATTCAACAATGGAGAGGTACAGAGTTGAGCAACGCGGTAAGATTCTTGAAGCCTTTTACGAAAATAGGCGTTCAAATCAAAAATACATTTCGTGCACTTCGTGATTATTAGCAAAAACGATAAATTGTGTCCACAATCGGGAGAATTGTGCGCAAATTTTAGCGAACCGGGTCTGTAGTAAATGTGAAAACGCCTGTGCATACTTGTTTGGTGCGGTTTATGGCCAGGCGGCATCATCGGGCAATACTTTTTCGAAAATGAGGTCGGCCAAGCAGTTAACGTAAATGGTGTTTGCTATCGCGAGCTGATACCAGACTTATGGTGGCCAGAAATTGAGGATATGGACCTGGAAGATAAGCAGCTCTAACAGAATGTGTCACACAGCCAATGAAACAATGGCTCTTTTGCGCAAAAAATTCAATGGCCGTGCTACCTTACGTCGCACAGTGGTATTTTTTTGGCAAAAAGTCTATTTTTTTACAGTTATTTTTTAGAAATCTAATGATGCAATTCTGTAAAGAACTGTTTCATTAGTAGAAAACCATGATTTGTTTTCGAAAAAAATAAAATTTTGTATAAAAAAGAGTGTGTTAAAGTTATCCAAATATTATTCAACGAAAACTGATGAAAATTTTACTACATTTCAGTTGTTTATACAATAAATATGGTTCAACTACCAAAAGTTTTAGAGCATTTGTATTAAAATATAGTATTTTAAATTTAATAGGAAAGAAAAAATATTTAAATTATATATATAGTTTAAGAGATCTGAGCAAATCAAAATGACTCCAAAAAATTTAGCATTGGCAGTTTTCATTAGAAAAAAAATAAGTTAGCTCGGTCTACCTCCGTGTTGGTAATACTACTAAATGAAAGTTTGGAATGTTTTCTTTCATTTTATGTAAAAAAATTCTGCGACTTTTTGCGATCGCTGAACAAACTTATAAATTTTGTGATAAAACTCACGTATTTTTTGTGAATATTTACAATAAACTGCAATGCATATTTACAATAAAAGGTTTTGTATACTTTTAGGCTTTTACTTTTACTTTTACTTTTTAATAACTGATTGACAGCAATATCGAAAAAGTGCATAACAAAAAAAGAAAAACAAAACCATATGATTATTTGAAATAATAATATTTGCCAAAATAAGTTTAAGAAAATTATTAAACGTAACTAATATTAAAAATGGGTTCATTTTGTGTTTCATATAGTGAATTGTGCAAGGATCTTCTAAATTGCAATAATAATGTGGATTTATTAACTGATTTCATAAAAACAAAAAACATGGTGCTTACTATTAAAGAAATTTAAATTGTGAAAAAATCACAATAAGACGTCAACCACGTAAACATATTTTGGAACTAGATGATGTAGTAAAAGAAATGATAATTGATGAATAAAAAGTTTAAAATGAGTTTAAAAGTTTACTCATTTTGTTTATACTCAAATAAAATTATTCTTAAATGTGTAGAGTGGGAGGGTAGAGGGCGTGGCCAATTTCGATGAAACTTTATATTTTTCTTAATTGAGCTAAATAAAGGCTCAGAGCAAAATTTCAAAAACTTTGGGCCAAAAAAAATTTGGGTTCTATGGGCGGTGGGTGGAGGGCGTGGCCAATTTTGATGAAACTTTATTTTTTTCCTAATTGAGCTAAATAAAGGCTCAGAGCAAAATTTCAAAAACTTTGGGCCAAAAAAAAGTTTTGGGTTCTATGGGAGGTGGGTGGAGGGCGTGGCCAATTTCGATGAAACTTTATATTTTTCTTAATTGAGCTAACCAAAGGCTCAGAGCAAAATTTTAACATTCTACGAGCACTCCTTATATTTTTTGCCAAACATTGTATGGACAAATCCCTCTGTGCGTCGTGGCGATGTTAATTGGCCAGCACGATCATGTTGGACTTTTTATTGTGTACGTCAATAAGCCAAGAACAATTCAAAAGCTCATGGATTAAATAATTCGGAACATTAACGACATTAATTCTCAATTATGGTTCAGAGTCATTGAAAATATGGACCATCGGATAGAGCCTAATACTTTATTTCATGTCCTGCCAGTGCGAGACAAAAATTTTCTCATCACGGGTTCTGTTCACTTATATAAGTGTTTATCACTCATCTAATTGGATAAGTGCTGCAGTATCTCTTCTTCTTAAGCGATTGTTGCCGCTATCATTTAAAATATTTCGAGCCTTTTTAAGTATTTTACTGCATATTTCGTAATCATAGTTTTAACTAATGGAACATTAAGATCCTTGTGAATATTTGAGTTTTTTACATACCAAGGGGCAGCTGTGATTATTCGAAGTAGTTAATTTTGGCGCCTTTGAATTTTTTCGATATTAGAGGCCGAGGCAGTGCCCCTTAACTGAATACCATAGCACCAGATTGGCTTTGAATTTGAATTAATTTTGCCTCTATATGGCTTTTCCACGTTAAACGGCGATCTAAATGTATACAGAGATATTTTACATGCGAATTTTGAGGTTTTATTTGATTATTGATTTTAATAGGGGGCATGATTCCCGACGCAAGGTGAATGTTATACTATGTACGCATTTTTATTCATTGACCTTTATCCTCCATTGTTTTAACCATATTTCTAGTTGAAATCAGGGCTTAAAAAACTACAGTCAAAATGAAAAAATTGCTTTTTCTTCCACTTTTTGATTTTTCATTGAACAAAAATAAACCGTTGCTTTTACTTTTGATTCATTAAATGAAAACAGTCGCAGTGAAGGCAAAAGCAAAAAACGGAATGTTGTACACAACAAAGAACATTGGCAGTCGTCATGTTAGAAAGTGTTTGGTTTGACTGATTGAAACTTTTAATAAATCCCGAAGTTAACGAAGATGGGACGTTGTGTTCATTGTATATATATGAAAGCGATGATGTTATTTACAGTTTTATTTAATTTCAAAAAATTAAAAAGATTTGTTAAGCTTAAAAATAATATATATGTACTTATGTACATATTTATGTTTTTATGAACGCATGTATTATTAAAAAAAATATGGAAAATAAAAACACAAACACAACGTCCCATCTTCGATAACTACGGGATTTTTTAAAAGTTTTGGTCTGTCTGTCTGTTTCTAACATGACGACTGCCAAAGTTCTTTGTTGTGTACAACATTTCGTTTTTTGCTTTTGCCTTCACTGCGATTGTTTTCATTTAATGAATCAGAAGTAAAGCCAACAGTTTATTTTTGTCCAATGACAAATGAAGATGTCGAAGTTACAGCATAATCTTATGACTTTTACTATCTCAACTGCAGCTTTTTAAACGCTGGTTGAAATATATGATCCTGTAAGTAACATGATGCTTCATGACGGTTTTCGTGCACGCTTAGAAAGGCTGTGTCATCCGCAAATGTTAAAGGTTTTGTGTAATTGTTTGTTGGCATGTCCGAAGTATTAATTAAGTATAATAGAGGTCCCAGAATGCTGCCTTGTTGGACTCCAGCGCCAATTGGCTGAGGTGAACTTAAGAAGTTTCCTTCGTTAATAATAAATTGACGACCGACTAAGTAGCTTTCTAATAGCTTGAGTGTGTTTGCTGGTAAATTTTGCTTCAATTTATGTAATAAGCCTTCATGCCAGACTTTATCAAAAGCTTGAGAAACATCGATGAAGAGAGCGGAACAATATTTTCTTTCTTCAAAGGCTTTTCTTATTGCGTTTACTATACGATGGGTTTGTTCAATTGTGCTGTGTTCTCTTCTAGGAATACATCTGTTTTCATTTAGAATTGGGGTTAATTTTGACGCTTACAGCTTCTCAAACAGCTTTGGTATATTTGAAAGTAAGCTTATAGGCCTATATGACTTAACTTTTGTGTGATCCTTTCCTGGCTTAGGTATCATGATGACTAAGGAAACCTTCCACTTTTGAGGATAGTATTCAAGGCGTAAAATAGCATTAAAAATTAAAATAATAATTCTCCTTGCTATGCTGGGTAGCTCCAAAAGCATTTTGTTGCTGATCTTATTAAAACCATGAGCCTTCTTAGGGTTTAAATCACAAATAGCCTTTTCGATTTCTCTTATCTCAAATCTTAGGGGAACAGCTGCTCTAGCAGCAACAGGTGGTAACTCGACCACAATATCGTGAGATATATTTGGTGTAAATACGTTTTTCAAATGATTGACAAACAGATTTCCTTTTTCAACATCATTTCTTGCCCAACTTCCATTTAAGTTTCTTAATGGTGGCTTAGAGACAACTGGCCTTTTTAGATTTCTAGCTGCACGCCATAATGAGTGGTTAGGTTGTCGGGTTGCATCAAGTTCCTTAAGATATTTTTCCAGAGAAGCCGTTTTCTGAGTCTGCAATAACTTTCTTAGTCTTTTTGTACACTCTTTTAGTAACTTCTTAAGTTGATGAGATCTGTGCAATTGCCACTCTCTTCGAGCCCTCCTTTTTTCAGACAAGAGACGCTCGACATCTGTGGAAGATATTTTAATAGTTTTTGTTTTTTTTGGGGGCAAAATGGGAATGTTGAACAGCTAGTTTCAGAAAACTGTCAAAATTGTCAATAGAGCGATCTACGTACTCCGGTGTACTGAGCGGACTATTTTCTGTGCAATGGGTACTGCGATATTTTTTATATTTTAACCAATTAATTTGCGTAGCTGTCGTCGCTAAGTAACCAGTCGGAGGTACAATTCTATTAGGGATCATTAGAGTAACAATTGTAGGTGTGTGGTTGGAAGATAATTCTAGGGAAGCTTCAACATGAATCGTTTCAATGGGGATGTTTTAACCACGCCGAAATCGATGACATCTAGAATTTTTTGATGATCAGTAGGCCAAAATGTTGGTTGTCCGCTCGCTACCACATTTAAATCCATTTTAGAAATTGTGTTAAATAAAACACGACCCTTTGGTGTTATAAGACGTGACCCCCAGAGTAATGTTTAGCGTTATAATCGCCTGCGGCTAGGAAACACGATCCTAATGATTTAAAATATTTATAATATTGGATTTCTGATATTGAAAATCTAGGCGGGGAGTATAACGATGAAATAACGAGGTTTCTATTTAATTCCTCAACGCAAATGTTCGTTGCTTGTAGATAATCTTCACGATGATCACACATTAGGTAGTGTTTGACTCAGGTTTTTATCAAAATGGCAGAACCTCCACAAGCTCTATCTCGAAGGTCCTTGGTAGCTTATTGTATATAACCATTGATTTTAAACGTATTTCTTGAGGTCAAATGAGTTTCAGAAACCATCATGACATCAATTTGAATTTTTTTGAGAAAGTATTCTAATTCATTTTTATGTTGGCGGATGCCGTTTGCGTTCCAAAAACAAATTTTTAAACAGTTCATGGCTTGTTAAGTACAGCTTGCAATAACATCGATTGCATTCTAAGAATTTCCTGCATCATAGTACCCATTGTCTTCGTAAAATTATTTACTGTTTGCTCTAATGTTTCCATGGTTTTTTCTAGATAACTAAGATTAGAAACTGGAATTTCGTCATTACTTGACGAAGCGCCTTGCATTGGTACATGGTTTGATTTTAAGACGTTAGCATAAAAGGTTCTGCTATTACTAGGCTGCGGAGCCTGAATGTCATTACTGTCAGGGCTGCCAGGTACTTTTTGTCCTTGTCCCCAAAAAATTAAAAAAATATCCCCAAAAATCCCCAGATTCCCAAATCCCCAAAAAACAAAACCTTAAAAAATTAATATTTTTTGTTTGTTTTTTTTCTGACCAAATTTAAAATTTTTTTAAAAAAAGGTAAGAAAAATGTTAATAAGAAATCCCCAAAAATCCCCAAATAAAAATTTTTAGTCAAAAAAATCATTTTATTTTGTTTGTAGGGACTGGTTTCTGTATGTTTTCTTAAATCCTTTCTATGCGATTCCAGTGAGGAATTACAAGCAGAACAATATGCTGTTTTTGAAGACGAATGAGCCAGTTTATAAGAATTTGGAGCTTGTTCAATCGGTTAAAGTCATCCTTATAATCAACAATAAAAATACATATATCCAAATTTATTTAGTACTTCGATCCATCATATTGTATTGTTTATAATGCATCATAACTACTAACCAATAGCTTAGCATTTTTTCCCCAATATTTATCATATGATTTTTCATATTTACTTATTTTTGGGGAATACATTCATATTTGCTTAAAATTGTCTTTAAAAAATCAAAAATTTTATGTGTTTTCAACGATTTTAGATTCTATTTTAAAATTCTTTTTTTTAAACACTCACTCAAGAAAAATAACAAGTTTATAAAGTACCTTTTACACACTTAATAAAAATGATAATGTTAATTAGGACCCTTTACACTATATAAGAGTAAGATAAAAGTTTTGCTATTTTTATTCATATGTAATAAAAAATAATAAATAAGTGTAAAATCCCCAAAAAATCCCCGAAGTCTTTTTTGAAATCCCCAAAAAAATCCCCAATCCCCAAATGACTTTCCTTGTCCTTTTTGTTCACATGAAATCCCCAACTTTGGGGATAAATCCCCAAGTCTGACAACCCTGATTACTGTTTACTTGATTTGTTACCTGCATTTGAGGGGGATTAGTTTTCGGTCCAACTGACTTCTTGACGATAATATATACAGGGCATCCTCTATAATTGGCAGTGTGATTACCACCACAGTTGCTGCATTTTTTTACGTTGGGGTCGGTTTTAGACTTATTGCAAAGAACTGTACCATGTAATTCACCACATACTACGCAAACAGGGTGTAAGTAGCAGTATGCCTTAGAATGGCCAAATTCTTGGCACTTCAGACATTGAACGGGACCACCTCTTTTGTGCGGCTCCTCTATAGTTATTTTTCTGTACAAAATGTATTTTAAATTATAGATGGGATGCATTTCATTTTTTTAAGCTTAACGTCGCCGGGTTCTAACTCCACTTGAAATAGTGGTTGGGGAATTTTTTCCCTATTTTTAATATTTACTACATGTTTTATTTTGAAGCCTTTTTCTTCTATGAGTCAATTCCCTTTATCACTATCAGAAGACCTTTCTGCTCTTTAATTGGTATGTATAAAAGCTTTTTTTTAATGCTTCAAATTTATTTATTATTTTACGATAATGATTCTCATGATTAACTTGTATTTTTGTTTCGTTTATACTACCACGCTTGATAGCAGCTACGTAAAACGAATTTTCACCGATATCAAACTCTTTATAAGCTCATTTGAATTTTGCTTCCTAAGATATATCAGGGGAGCGTTGGACGACTTTATCACGTTTGGTGCTTCTGAGGATTCATCCTCCAGAATGGCAAAACGATTTTGTGAATTTATTCTATCCAAAGATGGAATTTTTGAGGCCGAAGCAACAGCTGAAGAGGTAGGGCTACGGCCCCGTTTAAGCACTGTCCATACCAACTTTTACTTGAGGCTTTTTACAACTTTTTACTAGAGGGTTTTCCATAGTGACTGTGTTTAAATTCGTGGCATGATTTCCTACTAAAATTGGTTTTACCGTCGCGGCAATACTTGCGGGCTCGGCAGCACTTGTCCCAAAAGACAGTTTTATATTTTTCAGTGTATCACTATCCACTGTTGTTGTAAAGACTGATGCTTTAAACACATTCGAGACAGCAAGCTACCGACTTCAATATGTCAAAACTAGAATACATGTGTGCATATGGAAATGATTATTTTCACGACGACACGGATACATGGCTGCAGGTTGTTGTCTGTGCTTATTTTGTCGTTGTAGTCAAATTAAACTAATTTCTATTTTTGTCCACTACAAAACAGAAAAAGTGCTGCTAATATAAAAAAATATTTAAAAATAAGTGCTTAAATTTTTGTTTTTTATTGTTTAACAGAAAAGAATTGGCATGAAACAAGAATATTAACTCGGCTCAACACCAAATTGTTATTTATATAATTTTTTTTTATATCCTTGAAAGAAGTTCTATAGGAAGATGTTTTTCGCGCCAACGCTTCTAGTTCAGGAGTTATAGGTCGTAAAAGTTTCAAAATACTTTATCCATATCTCTTTATGTATAAAATGAATCTATAAAATATGGGAATCATTGGAAAATTCTTTAAAGTGTGTTCCACATGGCGTTTATGTCATACCGGTTAACCAATTAAGAGCCAATTTTATATATTTATACTCCGTGGCTGACTTTTTTTTACAAAATTGGCTTTATCTTTAAATCATGTCGAAATAACAATAATTATTAAACTCTAAGATATTTGCTTAATAAAGTTTTTCTAAATAAAGTTTTTCTAAAAACATAAATATTTATGTACATATTACAATAATTCAATCAGCCCAATCATAAATAAAAACTCCACGGGAGTTTTTTCCCTTTTCCTATTTTTACAATTGAATTAACATAGGAAAAATAAGAGAAGGGAGAAAACTCCCGGGGCTTCGCTCGGTAGCTGATTACTAATGATCGATGGAGCCGTTTTCTGATTTTAGATAAATCGAAAAAAGTGGGCGTAAAAGTGGGCGGGGCAAAATTTTATTTTCGTACAAACCTAAGTTGGACCATGGCGATAATTTTAAAGGAAAAATCGTCCAAAACTGTCAAGCCGTTCTATAGTTATGCGCTTAATAGAAAAAGTTTTTTTTTTTTTAAATTTCCTAAGCTAATCCCGCGAAGCCCTATGCTTGTCTGCAGGAAAGAAACCAGAGTCTCTGACGGGAATCGAACCCGCAACCACGGCGCTGATAGACTAGCTCGCTACTAACTAGCCTACCGAGGCACTCAAACCGTTTTCTGATTTTAGGTAATTCGAAAAAAGTGGGCGGGGCAAAAAAACGTATAAACCTAAGTTGGACCATGGCGATCATTTCAAAGAAAAAATCGTTTAAATCGGTCAAGCCGTTCTCAAGTGGCAATTGCACAGATCCCCTCAACTTAAGAGTTTGTTAAAAGAGTGTACAAAAAGGCTAAGAAAGTTACTACAGACACAGAAAACGGATTCTCTGCAAAAATATCTTAAGGAACTTGATGCAACTCCGCAATCAGACTACTCATTATGGCGTGCAGCTAAAAATCTAAAAAGGCCAGTTGTCTCTAAGCCACCATTAAGAAACTTGAACGGAAGTTGGGCAAGAAATGATAACGAAAAGGGAAATCTGTTTGTTAATCATTAAAAAAACGTATTTACCCCAAATATATCTCACGATACTGCCGTCGAGTTACCACCTGTTCCTGCTAGAGAAGCTGTTCCCCTAAGATTTGAGATAAGAGAAATCGAAAAGGCTGTTTGTGAATTAAACCCCAAAAAAGCCCCTGGTTTTGATAAGATCAGCAACAAAATGCTTTTGGAGCTACCCAGCACAGCAAAGAAAGTATTCTATTAATTTTCAATGCTATCTTACGTCTTCAATACTATCCTCAAAAGTGGAAGGTTTCCTTAGTCACCATGATACCTAAACCAGGAAAGGATCACACAAAAGTTGAGTCATATAGGCCTATAAGCTTACTTTCTAATATATCAAAGCTGTTTGAGAGGCTGTTAGTGTCAAAATTAACTCCAATTTTAAGTGAAAATAGATGTATTCCCAATCACCAATTCGGCTTTAGGAGAGAACACAGCACAATTGAACAAATCCATCGTATAGTAAACGCCATAAGAAAAGCCTTTGAAGAAAGAAAATATTGTTCCGCACTATTCATCGATGTTTCTCAAGCTTTTGATAAAGTCTGGCAGTCGCCAATTTATTATTAAAGAAGGAAATTTCTTAAGTTCACCTCAGCCCATTGGCGCTGGAGTCCCACAAGGCAGCATCCTGGGCCCTCTATTATACTTAATTTATACTTCGGACATGCCAACAAGCAACTACACCCAAACTTCAACGTTTGCAGACGATACAGCTTTTCTAAGCGTCCACGAAAACCGTTATGAAGCATCTCGTTACTTACAGCATCATATATTTCAACTAGAAATATGGTTAAGACAATGGAGGATAATGGTCAATGAGCAAAAATGCATGCATATAACATTCACCTTGCGCCGGGAATCTTGCCCCCATATTACAATCAATAATCAAATAATTCCTCAACATTCGCATGTAAAATATCTCGCTATACATCTGGATCGGCGATTAACGTGGAAATGCCATATAGAGGCAAAATTAACTCAAACGAAACTAAAAGCCATTCAAATTCATTGGCTTATTGGTAGAAACTCTGTCCTTAGTCTCGACTGCAAACTTCTTCTTTACAACTCCATCTTAAAGCCAATCTGGTGCTATGGTATTCAGTTATGGGGCACTGCCTCGGCCTCTAATATAGAAAAAATTCAAAGGCGCCAAAATAAACTTCTTCGAATAATCACAGCTGCCCCTTGGTATGTTAAAAATTCAAATATTCTCCAGGATCTTAATGTTCCTTTAATAAAAACTATGATTAAGAAATATGCAGTAAAATACTTAAAAAGGCTCGAATCGCATCCGAACCCACTAGCTCGAAATATTTTATATGATAGCGGCCACACTCGCTTAAGAAGAAGAGACACTGCAGCACTTATCCAATTAGATGAGCGATAAACACCTAGATAAGTGAACAGAACCCGTGATGAAGAAAATTTTTGTCTGGCACTGGCAGGACATAAAATAAAGTATTAGGTTAAGATTTGATTAATTATTGTTAGTTCATATTTAATGTATGAAGATTCAATAAATAATATTGCAAAAAAAAAAAAAAAAAAAAGTTCTCAAGTTATGCGATCAGCAACAGACAACATTTCATTTTTATTATATAGAAGATTGGGATGAATATGTAAGAAGTACATAAATTATTACCAGATATATATTTTTAATCAAACTTTTAAATAAATTGACTAATTTTCCAAAATAAAATTTTTTAGAGCTTAATAAATTTAAAATTTTATATGATTAAGTTACTAATAATATGGTATAAAAAGGTTGAAGTGTTCTTCCCTTAAGATAATATCTTTTTTAATTTTTAATTGCACTTCAGTTTAATAATATGTCTAAAAAAGATATTGTGTTTGTTTGTATCTTGTAGGCTCATAAGCCACTGGACCGATTTTTATAAAGTTTTGACAGTATTTTTTTTATTTATCTGATATGAGTTACAAATACAATAAAAAGTTATATTCTAACTTTATTAACAGAGCAGTAGTAACGAAGACCTTCAGCCCGTTGTAGTGAAACAGACCAGAGTCTCTGGCGGGAATCGAACCCGCAACCCTCAGACCGATAGACTAGCTTACTACGATTTTAACAGTATATTACAGATGGTCTGAAAAGAACAATAGGCTTTATAATTTTTTAAAATTTTTAGTGGAAGTGACGCCTCCTATACCAAGTTAACACTAATTTTCGTCAATTTTAAAATCTTTATTAGCTACAGCTTTGTGTTATGATATCAAAGTGCAAAATTAAGCTTAATTATACATCAGATCTTTTATATATAAATGCTTATTGCCCGGTGGAAATATAATCATATTAAACGGGATGGGATCGGAAGGGCCTTTGACCTTATCGTTTATCTAGAAAAGTGTTTCAGTTAGACCTATGAAGCAATAAGAGTAGCAGATAATGACCATCCACACTATAATATATATATACCTTATATACTTAACTTGATAGTCTGTTAAAGTTTATGTGCGGCTTTTACAACACAAGCAGGGTTACCGATAGGAATTTTTGAAAATTCGCACAGTTTTTTGAGTGTTTTTTGTATAAATTTTGCCGGACGGCCAATCACTTGTGTTGTGAAAACAGCACATAAAGCTTCTGAAACAAAATTTTTAAGTAGATTAAAAAAGTTTTGGTTTTAGATGCACAAATACCACACACAATTTTTAAGGGTCAAAAAAAGCGGAATGGGTAGTTCTTGCTCCAAAACCAAAAATTGGTTATTCTTGTGTTAAAAAAAAGTAACCAAAATGCAAAAAAAGTACACGAGTACACATCGAGAAAAAAAGTAACCAATTTTGGTTAAAAGTAACCAAGACGGCAACGCTGGTTAAATAGTTAATATTGTTTTTTTTTTTGTTTTTTTTATTTCAACATTTTTTCGTTAGTATGCACTGTCACATAAACATTTCTTTCATTTAGTTTTATTTTGTTTCATCCCAGCTAGCATTTAGAAGATCGTTTTTTAAAAAATCACCTTGCTGGGTCTTCTTCGAGTACTTTTGGTGATCAAAAACTGATTAATCGCTTACACGATTAAAAAAAGACTCGAAAATGACTCTCGCTTATGTTTAAAAAGAGTTTGATTTAAAATACAATAACAAACTGTACAGCAATCGCAAATTAATCATCCTCGTGTTTAAAATGTGAGTATTTTAACCGTTATTTATGATCATATTTTAAGCATATGGATGATTGACAACGGCTTGATCGAATACAGATCATGCAGGGGTTTGAAAAGTGATTATAATTATGTATTTTATGATCATACTTTGCACGGATAGATGATTTAAAACTGATTGTTATGCTGTTTTTTTCTTAAGTATAACGGGACAGTGTTTGCTTATTTTTGAGTAAATGTCACAAAGTTAAATTTTTGTTTATTTATAAAAGTTCCGTCGAGGTGTTGATATCGTTTAATTGTGAAAGTGATATATAAATAATAATTAAAAAGTGTTATTAAATTAAACACATAACTATATTAAAATAAATAAAGTAAGATATTGTAAATAAATTTTAAATAAAAAAGGAAATGTCAGCTAAACAAATAAAAAGATTGGCGAAAATACAATTAAAAAGATTGGCAAAAAAAGAGGCCGAAAATTTATTTTCACCCAAAAAAAATAAATCTGAAAAAAGCACAGAGAATCATGTCGAAGAAAACATTCAAGAACATAACGATTCAAATCAATATTCAAATGAAAACAGTGCTGATAGTGACAGTTTTTATGATTCAAGTGATGAAAGTGAAAGTGAACAAAATGAATTTAATTTGTGTGAAGGACTCTTTTAAAAACGCCTAGTTTTATTGTTAAGAGAAAGGTTGGTGAAGGAACATATATTCACTACGGATTAAAAAACGGATTAACCGATTTCTTGGTAAGAAATGATTGGAAATTGTTGGATATAGTTCTAGACTTTGGCATTGATGGCCTGCCGCTATTTAAAAGCAGTCCTAAACAAGCTTGGCCGATTTTAGCAAGTGACGTAGGATCAAGCTATGTTTTCCTTATTGGTGTGTTTGAAGGATTTTCAAAACCCTATTGCGCAAATGATTTTTTAAAAGAATTTATAATGGAACTTAATGATCTGATGCAAGAAGGATTGGTTTTTGCTGATAAGTTTTTTAATATTAAAGTGCGTTGTTTTGTTATGGATGCCCCAGCAAAGTCTTTTGTTTTAGGAACTAAAGGACATAGTGGCTACTATTCCTGTAGTCGCTGTACACAGAAAGGACAAATTGTTAAGCACCGTCTTATTTTCCCGACCGAAAGCGAGAGTGCGATAAGAACCATCGACACCTTCAGAAATCGTTTTCAACCGGAACATCATTTGAAGCAGTCTTTTTCACCATTAGAAAAACTAAAGATAGATATTGTTGCGCAGTGCTCTCTAGATTATATGCACGTTGTATGTTTAGGCGTAATGCGAACGTTATTAAATGCCTGGGTAAAGAAAAAAGGTGAAGACTATTCTTTAGTGTCATGGAAATGTGAATCAATTTCAAAAGAGCTATGTTTTAACACAAAAAATGTTACAAAGGAGTTTCAGAGAAAGCCCAGAAGCTTAAAAGATCTTGAAAGATGGAAAGCAACAGAGCTAAGACAATTTCTGCTTTACACGGGTCCTTTCATATTAAAAAATGTTCTAAGCTCAGAAAGATATAACCATTTCTTAAAATTATCCTTGGCTTTAAGAATTCTTTTAGATAGCAAAGACTGCAGGGAGAATAACAACTGTGCTAAAAATCTATTAAATTCATTCGTGAACGAAATTCCATCACTGTACGAATCCAGCTTTTTAACGTACAATTTCCACGCCTTATTGCATATTCATGAAGATGCAAAACTTTATGGCAATTTAGACGATATAAGCGCTTTCAAGTTTGAGAACCATTTGCAAACAGTGAAACGAAAAGTAAGAAAGGGGCAAAACGTTGCAGCTCAAATTTACAAAAGACAGGTAGAAAACAGTATTTACCTAGAAAAGGAAGAAAAACAAAGTCGACCACTTGTGGAAAAAATTAAAAACGGCAAAATTTTAAATGTTTATGTGAACGGTGTGTTTTTTTCACTACGAGAACCTGACAACTTTTGCCTTATTCAGAATAAAATTGTTAAAATCATAGAAATTAATAAAGAGGAAAATGTTTTATGTTTTGTTGGCAAAGAAATAAGTAACCTGACGGCTCTTTTTTTGCATCCAATCAATTCAAAAAACTTTAATATATATTTGTCGGCTGACATTGCCTTAGATTTAACAATTAAATTCACCATTAACGATATTAATAAAAAAATTATTTGTTTGCGTAATTCTTCAGACAACAGCTACTTCTTTACACCTCTAATTAGCTATGTCGCAAAATAATGTTTTTGTCTCAGATGACTTCCAATATACACCATCAAGCAATGTTACAACATGTAAGTGAAACATTGATTTATTTTATTTTTCATCTTTACAAAGAAAATCTTATTTTCAGTGCATAATGTGTACGTCCCTCAATCCGATAGCATTGTTACTTTAATAATGGAATTGCGAAATGAAATAGCTTCATTGAAAACTGAAGTTATAGATTTAAAAAAAGAAGTTAATGAGTTGAAGGAAGGCAATAAGCGGCATTTTTTAAAATTAACAGAAGAAGTTATTTCCGTTAAACTGGAAGGTCGAAAATACCATGGTGAAAACATAATGGTGGACGAACTCAGTGACACCCAAAAACTTCCGTTCAATAAAATAACCGATTTAGATACCTTTGATGCTTTAGTACAGGAGAATGAGGACAAACTCAAACAATTTGTAAGTATAGAAAACGTCGAAAAAAACTTACTAACTACCTTATCATATAAGATTTTTTATAATATTTTTTATGAAATCATTTTTCAGAAAGAATATATTGCAAAAACCGGTGGTGAAGGTCCCGCCCAATTTCTCAGAGCTGCAATTCGAAAACTTTTTTCGGATGACTTAGCCACATTGTACAGCTGGAAGGGGACCAGCTCTAAGCCTAGCGCCGAAAAGTGCTTTCTCATTACAACAGTTAAAAGTTAGTGCATATTTCTAATAAATATAATAAAAATGAAAAACATTAATATTTTGTTTCAGATATTTGTCATCTTAAATATAAAAGCACCGATAAAGATATGAATCTTGTGCTTCAAAAGCATTTTGTGCATGCTAAAGATAGAGTAACAAAAAGAAAACGTAAAGATTAGAGTTCTTATTTTTAAATTGCAACGAATTTTTGAAGCCTTAAGTACACATGCAAATTTTAAAGTACAAACAATTTATTTTATATATGTAATTTTTTTTATTAAAGTAAATACTTTTTTCTATTAAAAACTTCAAGGTATAAATGAAAAATGTACAACATTATTTTTAACTTAATTTAAAGCTAGACTTTAAATGCACATATAATTAATTTTGAATTACAAATTATTAATTATAATTTTTTATTTTTTTCTTACTTTTGTATATTATATATTTGTTTATTTACTGTTCAAAAACTGGATCTCTAAGTGTGAAAATAATTTATTTCCATAACCTTTTTGGTTATTTTTTAATGTAAATTTTTATTTTAAAAACTATTTTTACGAAAAAATATTTTTCTTTTTAATAAATTTTGATGTACTATGTACGTACATCACACGAATATTTAATACTTTTTTGTTTATGTTACTTCACGCTCATATGAACGTGATTTTAAATATCGCGTCAGTGTAAACGTAGGACTCAAAAAACCGACTGAAAAACAATCGAATAAAGAGTCAAATGCGATTAGTAATACGACTGATAAATGACTCGAAAAACAATCATAAATGATGTAAAAAGGACTCCTAACCGAATAGAAATATGACTGATAAACGACTATAAAAAGACTCCTAAACAGATTGATAAATTGCTCAAAAAAGACTCGTAAGCGATTAGAAACATGAGTGGAAAACGACTCGAAAAAGACTCATAAATTAATAGAAATAGGACTAATCAATGACTAGAAAGCGATTCATAAAAGACTTTAAATACTATTAAAAAAGGATCAAAAATAACTCTAATTTAACAAAGAAAAAGACTCATAAATGACTTATCCCGAAGAGTCGCGGGTAGGCACAATTTTCTCCCGACAAAAGTATCTTTTATGATCAGAAAATGAGTGCATATTCCATCTTTTAAATCGCGTAGGAGAATCAAAAAAGACTCGAATTTGATTAAAAATTTCAAAAAATGCTAGCTGGGATTGTTTTTACTCATGCAATAAATTGTTTTTGTTTTTACCGTTTTACTGTGCTTTTAATATTTTTATTATTTATTGTATTTTACAACAACGCCAAAAATAAGAAATTTAAACTAAAATGTTTTTGCACAGAATATGTATACATACACATGTATGAACATTCATACGTATGTATATATTTTATTTATTTTGAAGAAGTTAGAAATGATAAATTTCAATGCCGGCACAGAATACTAACAGAACTGTAAAAAGTGACGTGTGAAAAAGGCCCAAATCAGTTGCGAGGGCAGCTTTCGAAGGAAAAGATAGAAAGTTTATTTTGGTAGTGAAGTGGCAATGTGTAAAAACAGGCAGCAACAATCCACACAAATGGCGTGATCAAAACCAAAATAACAAAACACAAACCACGTTAAACAAATGCATTAGTTCAACAAACGTTGTCTTTTGTGCAAAAAAAAATGTATTTATTAATAATTTGTTTTATAATGATATTTATTTACTTAAATATTATTAACTCGTGTTGTGGTAAACTTAAAAGTTAATTTTTACAACAGCTTTGCAAATAAATCTCAACTAAATAAATTTGTGTTCATTGTATTGCGGCATAAAAGATGATGCATAGAGAAATGCAAAAAGGGCAGCTTTCTTAGAAAGAGACAAAAAAAAAACGCAAAATCTTCCGTCTCGGGACAGTACTGTTAGTGTTCTGTGATACCGGTGTAAGGCTTGTGAAAAAATACTATGTTGTGAAAAATCGGACTTACTAAAACACGCAGTAACAAAATTCAAAAACAAATATAAACTCATTTTATCAAAGAGAAAAACAAAATAATATCAGAAAAGCTATAGCCAATTTTGAAATGCGTATTAGCCTTTTTTGCTTCAAATAATATTGCTATTCAAATATTAGAACATTTAATTCCCTTATTAAATGATATTGTACTAAACTCAACCATAAGAAACGAATGTCAGCTGGCCCGTGCTAAAAGTACCCAAATAATACGCAATTTTTAAGCAAGTGAGGCAAAATCAAAGTTATTAGAAAAACTTGAAACCAATAATTTTTCTATTCTTTTAGACGAAAGCTCTGGCATATGTTCGAAAAAGTCAATGTGGCTTCTTGTTCGTTACTTGGATCGAAAAAAAGAACAAACTGTAGTACAGCCTTTGGATTTGTTGCAAGTTGAAACTGATTGTACAGCCAAAGCATTTTATCGTGAACTCAAGAAATGTACTTTGGGTAACGAAATTCCATATGAAAATATTATTGGTCTTTGCTGTGATAGTGCTAGCGTTATGGTTGGGCAACATAGTTCATTTGCATCAAGATGGCTAGCGGACAACCCAGATGCAATAACAATTTAATGTACATGCCTCTCAGTTGCGATAATTGCAAATAAAGCATGTTTAATACTGCGAAGAGCGCCTAAAGATTTATTGCGACAAATTGAACCATATATCTCTGGAAGTTCTAAAATTAGAAGAATTTTAAGAATTACTCAGCGTAGAGAAAAGAAAAATAGAAGATATTCCATAAACCTAGTAACCCACTTCGTCCAATATCATCATCGGTATGAGTACCCTGCTATGGGAATATATTAAAAAAACATTATACTCGACAAATTTATTACAAAAAACTCATTAGAAATAAAGACAAAACTGGATATACTTACATTGGACGAATATGAGATTCTTGTATCATTGGACGTGGTATCGTTATTTACAAACATACCGATACACCTAGCGATAAGTAATATCATGCAAAATAAAATGTGCTACAAAATCACACTAAAATACCAAGGACACAATTTCTAAAAATACTTAAATTCTGCTTAAATGATAATAATTATTTTATGCATGATGGCAAATTATACCAACAGACATACGGGATGCCAATGGGCAACCCATTATCACCGACTGTAGTCGACATTATATTGGACCACCTTATGGAACAATGTATCGAAGAATTACAAATGAACAATATACGAATAAGACTGATCACAAAGTATGTGGATGATTTGTTTGCCATAATCTGTTCTATCTTTCTATCTATCTATCTATCTTCTATATATATAAAAGAGACGTGTTTGTTTGTAATCGCTAAACTCAAAAACTACTGCACCGACTTTGACCAAAATTTGTGTGTTTGATTTATGAGGCATGAGGAGTGTTTCTGTGGAGTTTCGTATTTATCCGATAGATGGCACCACGTTTTTATATATTTGTCATTTTCGTCGTAATCGCTAAACATAATGTTTTAAAATTTAGATGCATGGTATGTCACTAAATCTTTATCAATATACATTTATCAATTCAGCGGTAATTCACTAAAATACGCTAAAATCACCAAAATGAAAAGAAAAAATTTATATGGTTTAATAGCCAGTTTTATTCCAAACATTTATGTTAATTTTAGTTTACAAAAGTCTATTTCCACTTCCATAAATATTTTTCAAATACGCGGTTAGGGTATCCAATAATTTTAAACAAACATGAAGAATCTAATAGCATTTGCTGGTAAGTAAAACATTTATTATTTTAACAAATAGAAACTGGGAATTATTTCCTTTCGCAGGTTACTTTATATTATATTCAACATTTTTTAATTTTTCGAATTTATTCTATGAGTTAAATTTCAGTTATGTATTTTATAGAGCTTTTTTGTAATAGTCTTATTCCTTAAATTTTTCAGGAATGACTTTATACACTACCAGACTATTATATTGTATCTTCTTGTTACATTTTACCTACGCTATCCTTTGGATAGCAATGAAGTATATTGTATGCACAGAAAAATTTACAATTATTAGACACCAGCAGAATGTAATGCATTTTCTGGCCCGCTACGGCCTTCGTCAATGTATATGGTGACACAAAGAATGCTGACGAAGGCCGTAGCGGGCCAGAAAATGCATTACATTCTGCTGGTGTCTAATAATTGTAAATTTTTCTGTGCATACAATATACTTCATTGCTATCCAAAGGATAGCGTAGGTAAAATGTAACAAGAAGATACAATATAATAGTCTGGTAGTGTATAAAGTCATTCCTGAAAAATTTAAGGAATAAGACTATTACAAAAAAGCTTTATAAAATACATAACTGAAATTTAACTCATAGAATAAATTCGAAAAATTAAAAAATATTTATTATTTTATTTTTTTTTTATTGTTTTGAAAATCAATTAAACACGTTCATATTTTATAAAATTTTAAATCTTTACTAAGGGCCAGCTAAGCGGACCGGGTCCAGCTAGTAAAATATAAAGACGAAGACATAATATTGAAAACATTTAACTCATATCAAAGTATATTTATACCAAGTACATGCAAGTGATCAGCTGTTCAGTTGTTTATATTTTCGATAGTGTCAAAATTTGTTTACATTTTTATTTTATTTTTTTTTTCTAAATATCGTCACCTTAAATGCAAACGACGAAACTGCACAAGAATTCGAAATCGAGTTTCGGATTGATTATGGATTGTTTTATTAACCTTCGCGTTACCAATACCCACCCGAGCGACCATTTCTGTTTTATTTGTAAAATAATTTCTTTAAATTTGCTTCGGTTAAAAATAAATTTTTAGGAACAAATCTAGCTTAGCGACGCACACCCAAATAAAAAAAAGTACCTAGGGTGATAGAAAATTGGAAAATAAGAAGAAAAACTTAAATAAAAAAATTGTCGCAAACGCTTAGTTTTCGAGTTATAGACGGTTTTAGTTTTCATAGAAATATGTAATTTTTCCACTACATTTCTAAAAGTATATGGCCAATATTGGTATCATTTTGAAGGTTTTGACTAAATCTTTCTAGATATATAGTATATATTTAAAAATTTTGAACTCTTAAGCTCACATTACAGTTTTTGTGTACTAAGTGTATAAATTTAAATTTTTTATTTATTTATTATTTTTTTTTTTTTTTTTTAAAGATGTTTTATTTTTTATGGAAATATTTAAATAAAAATTAGTACATATTTTTTTTTTTTTTTTTTTCTCAATATTATTTATTGAATCTTCATACATTTAAATATGAACTAACAATAATTAATCAAATCTTAACCTAATACTTTATTTTATGTCCTGCCAGTGCCAGACAAAAATTTTCTTCATCACGGGTTCTGTTCACTTATCTAGGTGTTTGTCGCTCATCTAATTGGATAAGTGCTGCAGTGTCTCTTCTTCTTAAGCGAGTGTGGCCGCTATCATTTAAAATATTTCGTGCTAGTGGGTTTGGATGCAATTCGAGCCTTTTTAAGTATTTTACTGCATATTTCGTAATCATAGCTTTGACTAATGGAACATTGAGATCCCTGTGAATATTTGAGTTTTTTACATACCAAGGGGCAGCTGTGATTATTCGAAGAATTTTATTTTGGCGCCTTTGAATCTTTTCTATATTAGAGGCCGAGGCAGTGCCCCATAACTGAATACCATAGCACCAGATTGGCTTTAAGATGGAGTTGTAAAGAAGAAGTTTGCAGTCGAGACTAAGGACAGAGTTTCTACCAATAAGCCAATGAATTTGAATGGCTTTTAGTTTCATTTGAGTTAATTTTGCCTCTATATGGCATTTCCACGTTAATCGCCGATCCAGATGTATACCCAGATATTTTACATGCGAAAGTTGAGGAATTATTTGATTGTTGATTGTTATATGGGGGCAAGATTCCCGGCGCAAGGTGAATGTTATATGCACGCATTTTTGCTCATTGACCATTATCCTCCATTGTCTTAACCATATTTCTAGTTGAAATATATGATGCTGTAAGAAACGAGATGCTTCATAACGGTTTTCGTGGACGCTTAGAAATGCTGTATCGTCTGCAAATGTTGAAGTTTGGGTGTAGTTACTTGTTGGCATGTCCGAAGTATAAATTAAATATAATAGAGGGCCCAGGATGCTGCCTTGTGGGACTCCAGCGCCAATGGGCTGAGGTGAACTTAAGAAATTTCCTTCTTTAATAATAAATTGACGACCGACTAAGTAGCTTTCTAGCAGCTTGTGTGTGTTTGCTGGTAAATTTTGTTTCAATTTATGTAATAAGCCTTCATGCCAGACTTTATCAAATGCTTGCAAAACATCGATGAAGAGTGCTGAGCAATATTTTTTTTCTTCAAATGCTTTTCTTATGACATTTACTATTCGATGAGTCTGTTCGATTGTGCTGTGTTTTCTTCGAAATCCGAACTGATGGTTTGGAATACATCTATTTTCACTTAAAATCGGTGTTAATTTTGAAACTAATAATTTCTCAAACAGCTTTGACATATTTGATAATAAGCTAATTGGCCTATATGACTCAACTTTTGTATGATCTTTACCTGGCTTTGGTATCATGGTAACTAAGGAAACCTTCCATTTTTGAGGATAGTATTCAAGGCGTAAAATAGCATTAAAAATAAAAAGAATAATTTTCTTTGCTGTGCGAGGTAGCTCTAAAAGCATTTTATTACTGATTTTATCAATACCAGGTGCCTTCTTAGTGTTTAAGTCACAAATAGCCTGTTCGATTTCTCTTATCTCAAATCTGAGGGGAATAGCTGCTCTAGCAGGAACAGATGGTAACTCGACCGCAGTATCGTGAGATATATTTGGGGTAAATACGTTTTTTAAATGATTAACAAACAGATTTCCCTTTTCGTTATCATTTCTTGCCCAACTTCCGTTCAAGTTTCTTAATGGTGGCTTAGAGATAACTGGCCTATTTAGATTTTTAGCTGCACGCCATAATGAGTAGTCTGATTGCGGAGTTGCATCAAGTTCCTTAAGATATTTTTGCAGAGAATCCGTTTTCTGTATCTGTAGTAACTTTCTTAGCCTTCTTGTACAATCTTTTAACAAACTCTTAAGTTGAGGGGATCTGTGCAATTGCCACTCTCTTCGGGCTCTTCTTTTTTCAGACAGGAGACGCTCAACATCTGTGGAATAAATTTTAATATTTTTAGTTTTTTTTTGGGTAATACTGGAATGTTGTACAGCTAGCTTCAGAAAACTGTCAAAATTAAGAATAGCGCGATCTACGTATTCCGGTGTACTAAGCGGAATATTTTCTGTGCAATGGGTGCTGAGATATTTTTTATATTTTAGCCAATTGATTTGTGTAGCTGGCGTCGCTAAGTAACCAGTTGGAGATACAGTTCTATTGGGGTTCATTAAAGTAACAATTGTTGGTGTGTGGTCGGAAGATAATTCTAAGGAAGCTTCAACATAAATCGTTTCTAAGGGGATGTTTTTAACCACGCCAAAATCGATGACATCTGGTATTTTTTGCTGATCAGTAGGCCAATATGTTGGTTGTCCGCTCGCTATCACATTCAAATCCATTTTAGTAATAGTATTAAATAGAACACGACCCTTTGGTGTTATAAGTCGGGACCCCCAGAAGGTATGTTTAGCGTTATAATCGCCAGCGGCCAGGAAACAGGGTCCTAATGATTTGAAATATTTATAATATTGGCCTTCTGATATTGAATATCTAGGTGGGGAGTATAACGATGAGATTACTACGTTTCTATTTAATTCTTCAACGCAAATGTTTGTTGCTTGAAGATAATCTTCACGATGATCACCCATTAGGTAGTGTTTGACTCTGGTTTTAATTAAAATGGCAGAACCTCCACAAGCTCTATCTCGAGGGTCCTTTGTATCATATAGTATATAACCATTTATTTTAAACGTATTTTTTGAAGTCAAATGAGTTTCAGAAACCATCATGACATCAATTTGTTTATTTTTAAGAAAGTATTCCAGTTCATTTTTATGTTGGCGGATGCCGTTTGCGTTCCAAAAACAAATTTTTATACAGTTCATGGCTTGTTAAGTACAGCTTGCAATAACATTGATTGCATTCTAAGAATTTCCTGCATCATATTACCCATTGTGTTCGTAAAATTATTTACTGTTTGCACTAATGTTTCCATGGTTTTTTCTAAACGACTTAAATTAGAAACTGGAGTTTCATCATTACTTGGCGAGGCACCTTGCATTGGCTCATGGTTTGATTTTAGAACGTTAGCATAAGAGGTTCTGTTATTACTAAACTGGGGGGCTTGAATTGCATTTGTGATAACTTGATTTGCAACCTGCATTTGAGGGGCATTTGTTTTTGGTCCAACCGTCTGCTTGACGATATTATATACAGGGCATCCTCTATAATTGGCAGTGTGATTACCGCCACAGTTGCTACATTTTTTTACGTTGGGGTCGGTTTTAGGCTTATCGCAAGAAACTGTACCGTGTAGCTCACCACATACTACGCAAACAGGGGGTAAGTAGCAGTATGCCTTTGTATGGCCAAATTCTTGGCAGTTTAAGCACTGAACAGGTCCATTTTTTTTGTGCGGCTCCTCAATTGTGATTTTTCTGTATAGAATATATTTTAAACTATAAATGGGATGCGTTTCGTTTTTTTTAACTTAATGTCGCCGGGCTCTAATTCTACTCGAAATAGTGGTTGTGGATTTTTGTCTCTATTTCTAAAATTTACCACGTGTTTTATCTTGAAGCCTTTTTCTTCTAAGAAAGTTTTAATTTCCTCTGGGTCTACGCATGAATCAATTCCCTTAATCACCACCTGGAGACCTTTACTGCTCTTGAGTTGGTATGTATAAAAACTTTTTTTAAGTGCCTCAAATTTGTTAATAATTTTGCGAAAATCATTTTCATGATTCACTTGAATTTTCGTTTCATTTATGCTACCTCTCTTTATTGCGGCTACATAAAACGAATTTTCACCAATCAACGAAATTAAACTCTTTATTAGATCATTTGAGTTATGCTCCCTAAGATATATCGGGGGAGGCTTGGGCGATCTTATGACGTTTGGTGCTTCAGAGGATTCATCCTCCAGAATTGCAAAGCGATTTTGGGAATTTATTTTGTCAAAAGATGGCACTTTTGATGCCGAAGCAACAGCTGAAGAGGTAGGGCTGCGACCCCGCTTAAGGACTGTTATATACCTGTCCATACCAACTTGGACTTGAGGCTTTTGGCAACTTTTTACAGGGGGGTTTTCCATTGCATTAGAGTTTTGGTTCATGGTATCATTTCCCACTAAATTTATTTTTGACGTAGCGGCAATACTTGTTGGCCTGGCAACACTTGTTACCAAGTCTATTTTTAGTTTTTTTAATGAGTCACTATCCACCGTTTGTGTAAATAAAGAGGGTGAGAGGGAACGAGTGCGAAAAATTGGCTTAGCCGTTAAGTAGTTACTATTGTTTTGTTTTGTTTTATTTATTTCAACATTATTTTCGTTGGCATGCACTGTCACATAAGCATTTCTATCATTATGTATTATATACAAAACTAATAAAAAAAATTAATAAATTTTTTAATTTTTTGTAACTAATAGACTATTTCCGATGTGCTAAGGAATTCTTTCCAGCGTTTTTTTTCTTTTTTTTTATTCTGAATCGGGTGGCATATTTTTTATATTTTTTCGTAGCCCCTTAAATTGCACTTCGCCAAATTAAATATTTCTATGAAAACTAAAAACGTCCATAACTCGAAAACTAAGCGTTTGCGCCAATGTTTTTATTTAATTTTTTCTTCTTAGTTTTCAATTTTCTATTACCCTTGGTACTTTCTTTATTTGGGTGTGTGTCGCCAGACTAGATTTAAGCCAATTTTTTTTCACTGAACAAATTGTAAAGTTCTTTAACAAAACATGAAAAAAATTCGTTTGCCCACCAGTTTTTTTTATCACATGCGGAGTACCACCCGGTTGGTAATTGGATAACGATGTAAAAATATGTAAAAGTCTCCGGTAAAAATGGCAGCATTATAAAAGAAATTTAAACGAACGTAACTACAAGTGCATATATTTTTTAATTCAAAAAAACTTTACTCTTTAAAAAAACATACTGTTGGAAACACTGACAAATCTACTTCAGCTTTTTTAACCTAAACCGCAAACAAACCCTCTCCATGTTATTATGCATTATTGCTTATTTGTGTAACATTTAAAAATATTTGAAATACCGATCATCAAACAATAAATTTTTGACTGGATCTAAAAATATCTGCCCAGCTCATGTAAACTTAAATTTTTTATTTATAAAATTTATTAATTTTATTTTCATTTACAATTCCGTCTGTATTTAAAAACATTTGTTTTTTTAGTTAAAAAATTAATAACATAAATTCTTTTCCTTTTTTTGTCAAAGTATAAATAACAAAATGAATTATTATTTGTGGAATTATTGATTGCACATTTAAAAATGACTTATGTAAGTGTTGGTGCGCCCTCTTGTTTCAGAAAAAATCAAGCCAAAGTACGAAACTAACATAAAAACTAAATATAAAGAAAGTGAAAAAACTTAAGTTTTTTTTAAAAAAAATTAAAAGTGTAGGTACAGCCGTTTGCATTGAAGGTGACGATATGTTTGTTTACATTTTTAAACACATATATATACATATTTATGTGTATCAGGAATGATATATTACTTTTTTAAAATTGTACGTAATTCAGTAAAAAATTTTGTCTTTTCGACCCTAAATTGTACTAAAAATCAAAAAATATTTTTTACTATATTTGTTATTTGAATAACAAAAAATCGTCGTATATATATAACTAATTAATTGTACTATAATTTCATACATAATTTAACTATACATTTGGCAATTAACAAAAAAATAAGTAAATACATACATATGTAAAAAGGAACTTAGACGAAAACTTTTTAACTTGTTATCTTAGAGTTGGTAGTGAAATAGGAAAAAATGCATTCAAGCGAGTAGCAAGTCCAAACCTTTTGAATTTGGTATATCGCTAAACGCCATTTTACAATAAATCAGTTTAGTCTGGAGCTTCTCTTAAATTAACATTTTTTTAATTTACGGTACGATTTGGCTGAAATTCACAAAATATTATTAATAAACAAAAATAAGTTTCCTGATAAAATGTTGACCCGGTAGATAGCGCTGGGGTCAAGTTATTAACAAAATTCTCCAGTATTTTTTTTTTTTTTATTTAGAAAATCCCGAGCAGCGCCGGGACCAAACAGCTAACATTGGTATGAAAATATCAGATCCTTGGCGAATGTGGTATAGACAATATACCTTTGGTGATTCTCTGATATCTGGAAACATTAGTTCATTAATTTCATGTTTTAAATTTCCAACCCTTCCTTAAAATATTTGAATTTTAAAATAGTACTTAACTTGTAGTTTTAAGTACTTTTGTAATGCTAACAGAACTGAAAAATGTACAATTGTACTGACTTTATCATCCCTGATGTGTATGTATTAATTTATTTTTGACAAGCTCGGAAGTTTTTACACAAACAAAATGCCTGTTGTTTTTTGTATTGTAGTTTTGTTGTAGAGTTGCATGTACTTTTATGAATATACTTTGACTCATATCATAGCAAACTAAAATTTACTCTAGAGAGGGAGAAGGACAATGCAATACCATATCTGGATATGAAGATATCCCGACAAAATGGCAAAATAATAACAGATTGGTATATGAAACCAATTGCTTCTGACGCTTGATGAATTTCCACTCAACACAACCTATGAAACAGAAGATAAATACAGCAATGAATCTAATTGACAAAGTTATAAAAATAAGCAACGTAAAATTTAAGAATATGACAAGAATAAAGGATATTTTAATGAAAAACAATTTTCCAAAGGGGTTGAGTAATTCATTTATTTACACAAACAAAAACAAAGATTGAGTGTAGGGATCAAAGCGATGTTGTTTATCAAATTGAATGTGACGGCGGTGATAATGAGGAGTGTGGAAAAATCTACATTGGTACAACAAAGAGAAATTTAGGCGTGAGAATAGACGAACATAAAGCTGATATAAAAAGAGGAAAACAATCAACTGCACTTGCACAACTCTGCATTGAAAACGGACACAAGCCAAACTTTGAAAAAGTGAGAATTTTAGATAAAGAGAAAAGGGAAAATAAAAGATACACGTTGGAGAGCTTAAGAATACAACAAAAATAAAAATTTTTATGTACGTTACAAAGTAATTTTTTACTTTTGTTTACAAAATAAATATTTGTTTTCTGTTTCAAAATTTACGTCATTTTTGTGAAGTTTTGTAAAGTTCAATGCTCGATTAGAGCACTTCGAAAACAGACAAATATAAAGGATTATTTTATTAGTTTTGTTCTCCACTTTGTACTATGTACTAATTGAAAATAATATCTGTGGCATTTTGACAAAACATCTTAAGTCAAATTTAAAAAGTTGAAAAAAATTATGTTAATCATACGAATTTTCATTCAAAAAACATTTTTGTTTACGTTTTTAAAATTTTGTATTACAAATGAAATTTTTCTTTAATTTTGGTTTATTTTATTATTTGATAAAAATGATTTTTTCACCGAGTTTTTTTAAAAACTTTTCTGCTATATTTTCTCGACTTAATAAGTCACGATGTTTAAATTCAATTTGTGTTCTTCGTTCTCATTAACAATTAAATGTATTAAATTGCTAAAGTTTCTTATATATGTAATGAAATAATTTTATGTTCCCATCAAGATTCGTTTCAGGGAAGTATTCTGTATTCTACAATGGTTCACAAAATAATTCAAATAGCAACAGTAATTATCAGGCCTGGGACCTGTTTCTCAAAACTACAAGTAACAAATATACAAGAAATATGCATTTGAAACAAAAACAAAAATTGTAAAATTGTTGCTTTTTTAATGTACTTTACCTGTAGATTTGTAACTTGTAGTTGTGCTGAAAATCACATTTTATGAAAAGTGATTTGAAATCACATGAAAGGTGTTCTGGGCATATAATTTTGTGATTTCAAAACGTTCAGCTACGTAAATAACTTTTTGAAATCGTTTTGTTATTTTTGCGACTATTGTAAGATGACTGTCACAATGAATTACTTAAATAAAATATTCAATGTGTTGTTTATAAATTTTTTATGCAATAAGCTATTTTATGTACATCAAATCGTTAAAAATTAAGAAAATTCAACGACACTACAAAAATGGTATTTGCTTTTGGGACTTCTGTTGTGATTTCAAGTTTGTTTTTTTAGTTGATAAACGATAGCTAATTTTTTATCTGCAGCATGAAAGCAAAGTCTAATATATATTAAAAATCGTAAAAGCTGTAAAGTATCGCGAAAAACTGCAAACTTGTAAACAAACCCTAAAATTTATTTGAAATCGCTAAATGGGTTAAAATAAAACAAAATATCGGAAAATAACAAAAAAAAAAAAATTTACAAAATAGCGAAAATTCGCGAACATTTTTAATATTTCAAACAAGCCTTAAAATTGATTACACGTCCCTAAAACTATAAGGAATGTGATTTCAAATCACATGTGCTTTAAAAATCACACGTGTGATTTTGTGGTGTTTTGTAAATCAAGCCGTTTTTGTGTTTGGTCTACAAAATTATAGCTAATTTTTTAACACTTTTTGTGTTCTTTTCCGACAATTTGTTTTTTAACCGATTTAGCGATCTAAAATTAGTTTAAGGGCTTGTTTAAAATTTTGCAAATTTTTGCGAATTTTAGCCATGTTCGCAATAGAAGCGATTTGTTCCTGTAAGTTTTCTGATTCTTTACAGCTTTAACGATTTATAAAAAATAGTAGACTCTGCCATCGCTAATTTAGCAACTTTTACCGAATTTTTGCCATTCCTAATAGTTTTAAGGTATTTTAATAAATTTTATGGCTTGTTTGAGATACTAAATTTTTTTTTGCAAATTTTCGCTATTTTGCAAATTTTTTTTGTTATTTTCCGACAGTTTGTTTTTTTAACCGATTTAACTATTTCAAATAAATTTTAGGGTTTGCTTACAAGATTTTTTGAGCGAATGTTAGCCATTTTCGCGATAGAAGCGATTTATTCCTATAAGTTTTCTGTTTCTTTACAGCTTTAACGATTTACAATAAGTAGTAGATCCGCTGTTAGCAAATTTCCGCTTATTTAGCAATTTTTACCGAATATTTGCCATTCCTTATAGTTTTAGGGACTTGTAATCCATTTTATGGCTTCTTTGAAATGTTAAAAATTTTCGCGAATTTTCGCTATTTTGGAAAATTATTTCTGTTGCACAACGAAAAGAAAGTGAAATGTGTTGGCAACATTGTACAATGGTGTTTTTGTTATTCCTATAGGTTATGTTCACCTTTTTATTGAATGAATGAAACAATTGTCCGTCTTATTGCGTAATATAGGACAAAATGGAAATAATATGGTGAATATCATATACAATAATGTTGCAAGTGTATGGGCCGCTTTAGCCATTTTCGCGATAGAAGCGATTTTTTTCTGTGATTCTTTACAGCTTTAACGATTTTTAATAAATATAAGACTTTGCTTTCATACCAATGTTAGCAAATTAACGATCTTTAATTCAACTAAAAAACACCTGAAATCACAACAGCAGTCACAAAAGCAAATATCATTTTTGTAGTGTCGTCGAATTTTCCTTATTTTAAATGATTTGTTGTTAATAAAATAGCTTATTGCATAAAAAATTTATAAACAACACATTGAATTTTTTATTTAAGTAATTCATTATGACGGTCATCTTAAAATAGTCGCAAAAATAACAAAGTGATTTCAAAAAGTTATTTACGTAGCTGAACGTTTTGAAATCACAAAATAATAAGCCCAGAACACCTTTCTTGTAATTTCAAATCACTTTCATAAAATGTGATTTTCAGAACAGGCCTGATAGTTATGAATTAGAAACTCTTGCAGTTGTGGAAACTTTGGAAAGATTTCGATATTATATTTACGGTAAACAAGTTAAAATAGTAACAGACTGTAGTGCTGTAAAGT
Organism: Pollenia griseotomentosa; assembly: GCA_963931875.1. Taxonomy (NCBI): domain Eukaryota; kingdom Metazoa; phylum Arthropoda; class Insecta; order Diptera; family Polleniidae; genus Pollenia; species Pollenia griseotomentosa. The sequence continues at coordinate 122,208,778 of OZ007561.1, read as the reverse complement.
CCGCTATGACAAAACGTTAATTAATTCCTCGTATAGCCCGTTGGTGATTAAGAATTCAAGATGTTGATGTAGTTTTAGAACACCGAAAGGGTCCATGTATGGAACATGTTGATGCGTTAAGTCGAACGCCAAATGAGTCGCCTAGTGATATAGATGTTGCTACCCTAAAAATTAATCAAATGAATCTTCATGAAGAGGACTGGCTACCTGCAATGCACATTCAAGATGATTCGATTAAGGAAATTTTTTCAAAACTTCAAAATAAAGATAAGATGTTGTTAGAAGCTTATCGCTTGCAAAATTTAAGATTGATCCGAAAATATAATAATAAAATCCTGTGGGTTGTTCCAAAATGATTACGTTGAAGATTGCCACGATAAAAATGACTAATTGGTGTTGAAAAGACGATACAGAAACTTTTAAGTTATGTATGGTTTGCCAGAATGAAGAATTTTGTTAAGTCTTACAATAAAGCCTGTTCGAGTTTGCCTTTAACAAAAATAAAGGTGGGCGAAAAGAGGGTAAATACCATTTTAATGATATAGATCCAATGCCGTTCAATACAATTCATTGGATCATTTAGGACCTTTTCCAAAAAGTAGTAAACGTAATGAACATATTGTAGTTCTAGTGGATTCTTTTACAAAATTTACAATAATAAAAGCTTTTAAAAGTACAGCGACCAAAACATTCTAAATGAATTTTCAAGTTACTTTGGAGTTTTAACTCGCATAGTTTTAGATAGAGCAACGTCATTCGCATTAAATGAATTTAAGAAATATTGTTCTGAGAATGATATTAAGCATTTGCTCAATGCAGTTAGAACTCCGAGAGCTAATGATAAATACTGGGATGATCATTTAAGAAATATCCAATGGACTTTCAATACGATGAAGAATAAGACATCTGGTAAAAGTCCCTATGAATTATTATTCTGTTATTCTCCACGAGACATTCTGCAAAATAAAATACTATTAGCACCTTACTTTTATTTTAAGACAATCAGCTACCGAACAAATTTACACAAAACGAAGTCAAGCAAAATAATAATTTGATAAAGAGCATTCGAAGTCTAAGAAATATGAAATTGGTACAATTGTGCTTGCTGAAAATGTACCTCCGAGTAGTAGTAGTTCTCGCAAATTGGAACCTCGATATAAGGGTCCTTTTATTATCGCAAAAGTTCTTGATAATAATAGATATATTATCGAGGATCTTCCAAATACCAAAAGAACATCGCGTCATTATTCATCAGTCTATGCTTTAGATAAACTAAAACCTTGTTGTAAACTGCCGCATATCTTCGACAGTGAACTTGATTAAGATACTTCTGCTGAAGACAGCGAGGACGCTTTAAATTAGAGTTTGCTTAAACCGGTCGGTTTCGGTTCGGTTTTGAAAATATCATAATAAAACTACATAAACCTGTATACATGGGACAATCCAAGTCAAATCGGACAATTTGGAGAAAAACATTTTTTGATTTCCTTTATATTTTACTGTGTTGTACACAGAAAGAAAAATGCTTCATATATTTAATGAATAATTTTCATAAAAAAATTTTCATTGGTTAAATGAAAATTTTCATTGCCTAAATGGAATTATATAGTAATAATAAAGTATTTTCGTTAAAATCGCTTCATTGAATTTCGTAATTACGTTAAAAATTTTCATTGGATATATGAAAACTTAAGTTTGTCCAAGTTAAACAAAAAATTTTAATTGGGAATATAAAAAAACAATATACAAACATAACTTTATTCAAAAATTAATACAAAATTATAGTTTTTTTAAAAAAATGTTTAATTGTTAATTAAAAAATGTAAGATTTAAAAATTGCATACATCTAATGTAATATGCCATTAAATTTATGAAATCAAAAATTTTTTTATAAAAGCAACATATTTTAATAATTGAAAAAAAAAAAAATTATTTTTAATAATCAAATAACTCTATAGTCTCAATAATTAAGAGTATACAAATATTTCGAAAAAGCATGCCTTCATAAATAAAAATTTTCATTATGACAATGAAAAATGTCATTATAGTAATGAAACAAAAACTTTCAATCCATAAATATGTATGTTTTTAGTTTTCTTTAATATGTACATACCTAAATACATATAGTATGTACTAAGTAATGAACAAATAAATGTTCTCCTTTAAAAAAACACACCCTTATTTTAAGCTGTTGTCAACCAAATGATGTATACGAAAAAGCTTGTTCTCTTTTTATGTGGTCTTTTTTTTATTATGCGTTAGCAAAAAAAATCAACGTTGTTATTGTTGTTATGTTATGACAATTTAATCTCATATTTACGCTCTTAATTGAGTAATGGCCAAAAAACATAGTTTTTTTTTATTCAAAAACTACACTGCCCCAGTAGGCTAGCTGGTAGTGAGCTAGTCTATCAGAGCCGAGGTTGCGGGATCGATTCCCGCCAGCGACTCTCGTTTAAAAAAAAAAGTTGAATAAATAAGAACAACTTTGGTTATTCATCCAATGAATAAAATTCATAGATCTAATGTTATGTTTCATTAAATACATTTTAATGAAACAGGTTTCATTGATCCAACGAAGCGCTGCATAGGTTCCTTTTTAATGCAATTTTTCATGGGATTAATGTCAAAATTCATTGGTATGTAGGGAATGGTAAATAGATTCCAAGATCGATTTTCGATTTTTTGATCGACTTTTATTATTTCGGTTTTTGAAATCGTTTAATCGAACCTCAAAATCGATTTCAAAATCGTTTAAGATTAATTTGCAAACTTATACCTTATATCACAAAGGGGGATGGATACACCAGCATTTTTTTTTGGCAAACTACTAGATAAATTTAACTGTGATTTTTACAGTGGGTGAGATATGACTACTTTTTATAATTTTCCTGGGAAAGTGAAAATGTGTCAATTTTGAGATGGTATTTAGAGGAACAAGTTAATGTACATTTCTCATATTAAAATTGTATTCTTGTGAAGTCAATCGGGCCTGTCACATACGTTAATTCCGATCGAAAGTGGAAGTGATAAAACGAAATCACTTTTGATCGGAATTGATTTCTGTGACAAGCCTGAATGTATGGATAGTATTTAAAAGGATTATGACAATAGTTACTGATCGGTGGCGAATGTTTATTTGCTAAGTTACGATTAAGTTAGTTTTAGAAAACAAACTTTTGATGTCATGGATGTCAGAAAGATGCAGAGATATTTCCTTGTAATTTTGTATTTGATAGGATAAATTACATACTTTTTGTTTTTTTACTCTGCTTATAACAAGATTAAAATCTGTTTGAATATTAGCGTATTTCTACAGGAGTAGTATAAATATGGGGATTTTGTATATGATTTTTGCTCCCTACGTGATTCCCATAAGGAGGAATTTTTAAATTTCAATTTGCTCCCTACGTGTTTTCCCATAAGGAGGAATTTTTCCTTCCCATAGGGAGGAATTTTTAAATTGAAATGTTACTTTAAAGTTGATTTTAGTTAATTTTGAATTTTTTTTGCTCCAATGGATTTTTCCATAAGGAGGAGTTTTAAATATAAACAAAATAAAAAACTTTGAGTAATTTTAAATAAAAAGAGAATTATATAAAGTTGATTATATTTTCTTCAATGAAGAGAAATTTAAAAATGTGTACAAATAAATTGTTTGAGTATTTTAAAATAAGATAGAGTAATGTGTAATATATTTAGAATATGCAGCACATGTAAGTATAGAGATTAACTCAATTTGAAAGTTTGCCATTATTATAAAAAGGCTTAGGGAGTATATTCCACATCATTATTGTAATTGTCACTTTAAAGGAAACTTAATAAAAATGGTAAGCATTTCGTACATAATAAAGGTATATTTAATTATTTATTATTTTTTTTTTCTTGTTTGTTTTCAGATGTATAAAAAAATTGTGAATATTGCCCAAGGTATTAAGCCTGAGTATATTAGAATAGATGATATACCTTTAAACCAGTCTTTGAAAATTGTGAATTTTGAATGGAAAGAAACACAATATGGTCTAAAAGTCATTGCCAATTTAGATGACAATAAATGGTTTTATCTCCCCAATAGAATGATGAAATTTTTAAATAAGGAGGATCCATACTTAACTCAAATGAATGATAAAGTTTGGACAATTATTTACAAGGGGCGTCAATTACCAAATGGACCTGCAATATTTGATTTAAATTATACCTAAACTCTGAAAAAAAAAATCCTTACAATAAAGATAAATATAGTAAAACAAAAACAATATTTTTTTTTAATTTTTATTACTTTTATTTAAAATAATTTTACATATAAAAATTTAAAATTTAATTTTCAAAAAATAAGAATCGTCCTCCTCCATAAATTGTTTTATGAAGTCAGGAATCTCCTCCTCCTTCGCATTGTCCTCCTCCTTCATGTTCATCTCTGCAGGACTTTTATAAAATTTTGACTTTTTGGCACTGAAATTATGCAGGCGCATAAAATGCCTTTTCTTATTAAACTTGGTTTTAAAAGATATGTGCTTACAAAATTCACACGTTAACTTAACACTTTCCATTTTTAATTAAATAAAATAGTTAAAAAATCTTTTGAAAATACCTCGTAAAACATATATATATTTTCTTATGCACTTTTTTGTTTTTATTTTGGTATATATTTAATGTTTAGTTATCAAATCATATTATGAAAACTGATCTATGATTATTGAACTTTTTAGAACATTCTGTTAAAAAATAAATATACAATTGTTATTGTGGAAATTAAAAGTCAATAAACTTTTATAAGTGAAAAAATGCAATAGTATGCATTTTTTAAGTTAAATAATTAACCTTGAATGTTTGCTTCACATTAAATTATGATCCAATAAACTTTTCATAAGTGAAAAAATGCAATAGTGTGCATTTTTTAAAGTTTAAAAATTAACCTTGAGTGTTGGCTTCAAATTAAATTATGAGCCAATAAACTTTTCAGAAGTGAAAAAATGCAACAGTGTGCATTTTTTAAGTTAAAGAATTAACCGTGAATGTTTGCTTCATATTAAATTATGAGTTAATGAACTTTTTTAAACGTAATAATGCATTTACAAATAGATTTGGCTACATACGATATATATATATATATATTATATATATATATATATACTGATGTTTAAATTCTTCTGATATATCACACTTATATCTTAAAATTTTGAAACGAGAAACATTCAAAATAGAGAATCCAGACAAATCAGAACAAAAATGTCTTACTTAAAAGAATATTTACATAATTTTTTACAAGACTTTGAAAATGTTCTGATGTTTGAGCACAGGGAGTGCATTTACCATTTTGTTACAATGTTAGAGGAAAATGAAGAGTACGGTGTCGATGACTACGATGAAGGACTAAACGTGCCTCATTTTGAATGCTGCCCATGGCATAACAACAATTGTAAAGAGGGTCCTTATCCGTGCAGGTGTACGGTATACTACCTCAGAAAAATAAATGTAGTCAATTTAATAAATAGTTATAAGGTTATATTTAATAATTAATAAAGAGCAAATATTAAAAACAAAAATGTGTTTTTTTTTTCTTATTTTTTATCTTTTATTATATTCTTAAAAATGTACTTAAATAAACTTACAACTAATATATCATTGTAATATAAATTAAAATAATTAAATAATTTTAAAATTAGTTTGAAACTCATATTTTTAGATCTTAAATAAATAAATACACAACAATAAACTCCACATAAAATTGAAGTTTCACTCTGAATTCGAAGACTATTATAAAGAAAAGTTTTACAATTTTTATCTAAAAATAATCTAAAGTATTTATTTGGAGATTGGCCAGCAGAACAAAAGTACTCAGCAGGTTTGTTTTTAGGAAAATAAAAAGCAACCCAATGCTCTCCAGGCTTATGTGATGGATCAGTGTTAGCAACGTAAAATGACGGTTTTAAAACTGGGTGTGTTGGTAATTTATTACATGCAAATACACCTTTAAATTTATATTTGGTTATATTATTGGAGTTCAAAGTATTTTTAATATTTATTGAATTCATAGTGTTTGAATAATATTACGCGTTCTATCAATTTCTATAACACTATCAAATTCACAGTATACTAAGCACGTTATTGCTTCAACAATTGGTTTTCCAAAACGCCCTTCAATACGAATAGTTCCCTGGTTTATTAAGTTTCCGCAATTGGAATTATTATTATGATCTGGTGTCAAGTCGAAAGCAAGTAAAAAATATCCGTTATCAAAAAGTTCTTTAGTTATTTGATGACCTTTATCGAAATGATGAATTCCAGTTCCTTTAAATAGTGTTTGATAACCACGAGTACTTATTACTCCTCCGTTATTGTAGTTAAGTTCAATTGGTTGTGCAGGAAATTGTACTCCATTAACAACCAAATTAAATCTTTGTAAATTAAAATGTTGAAAGTTAAATGGATTTTCTTTTTTCTCTCCAGTATATGCTTTATTAGATACCATTCCAAAAATTAAAAAATTTGGTAATTGTCCTAGTACAACGTTATCTAAAGTTAAAGAGTGATTTCCAGGGTGTATTGTAAACGTTTTTATTTCTACTCTCTTATAAGGATAAATGGCATTTCTTGATTGTAATACATTATGATGAGCCATTAAAATATTATTATTAATAGTGAGATGATTTATATATAAATTAGCTTCATGTATTTTAATATAAGATTCATTTTTGTCGCCACCTTCTAAAATGTAAAATTCTGGTTTTTCCAAATTTAATGTAACCTTTAGATCAACATTATTAAGCAAATATTTTTGTTGGTTGAATACATCTACATGAAGTTTTCCAAAAAGCTCTACTTTTTTCCCATCGTTAAATAGTTTTTTTCTTTTGTCTAAACCAGGATTTTCGTTATCAACTAATGAATTTATTTTATTTGTATCAATAGCCCAGCCACATGATTCAAGATGTGTAGATCTAGCGTCATTTCCATAATTTAACAATTTTTCTATATAAGCCCTATAGTGATAGTTATTGTCAGGTTGTGATACATTTTTATTGTTAAGGTGTACAATACAATTTCTGAACAAGGAGTGCAGTAAGTTATTAACTACTCCTCCGTTTCCTTTTAATTCAATGATCAGTCGAAGATAAATACTGTTCAGATCTCGATATGTTTCACCATTGCCTAGTGATACAAATTCAATTGTGCTCGAATTATCTAGTGAGGCAATTGGATTGTAGCATATTTCTTCGGTTTTAACAACGCTGGTTTGAATTGGAGGAGATTCAAATAAATCCAACTCACTCTTCATACATTCTATAAATCCTGACATTTCCAATTTCCAAAAATATCCTTAAAGTTCTTTCCTCTACAACGTTTTGATTTAATCTGTTGCTTTTGCTTCAAACGTTTAAGTTTTATACGTCGACCTTTACCTTTCTGCATTGTTTTCATTTTATCAATAGTAGCTTGTTTTATATTTTGTATGACCTTTTTTCCTTTATTTAATAAGATTTCTTTTATAGGTTTTGTTCCAATTTCTTCTAATATTTCTTTTCCAATATCTAATGATTTATTCTTTAATATATTCATCCCTGTTTTAAATAAGGGTTTCAGGTGTGAAAATACAGCCGAAAATATGGATCCAATACCACGACCGTATTGTAAAATTCTTGGTGCGTGATATATTTCGCCAATATTTTGTATATTTTCTCCAGACTGATTATTATAATAACTTGTATAAATCGCATCCATGGTTGTAATAAAAATGATTTATTTTGTTTTGTTACACAACTATTTTATATAAATTTTTTTTTAAAGTGTAGAGTACAATAAACGGGAACTAATGTATTAAAGTTTATCTCTTCTCCTTCATCATTTCGAATCATTATAGAAATATCATTTATATTATAGGCTTCAAGAGGAAAATATTCAATTCTATTGAAATGAATATAGTTTTTTAATGTTGTTACTGAAAATATTTTTAAACATTTAATTTTTTTATTACCAACATGTCGAGGTTTTATTATATCAGTATAAATAAATAAGTTTTCATTTATATCAAACGATTCAAAGTTATTGATAAACTTATTTATGTTGTCAGAGAATTTGTTCAAAGATTTTTCGAGTATATAATTTGTTGAGGATAATATGGGATCTTTTTCGTCAGTTGTTGTAGATTCTGGACTAGTTATTTTAACATTTTGTTCTATGTTTGAACTTTTTATATTTACGTTACGAGTATCTTTTTCTTTTATAGATATATTAGATTGGGGCTTAACAATGTTTAATGTATTTAAAAGTTTTGAAGTTTTATTAATATTTTTTGGTTTAAGCTCGTCGGATGTTTCCATTAGTTCTCTAAATTTTGATTTAATTTCATCATATTCATTATTGGAGTCAATTTTCAATGTTTTTACAGATTGATTATTAAAATTTGAAATGTTGCGTTTTTTACGTTTGAGTATATTTTGTTTCATATTTAGTTGTTTATTCGTTATCGAAAAGGATATATCTGATAATCCGACTTCCCACTGGTCACTCATGCTAAGAGATTGCTTTAATAAATTTGTGAAAGTACTTGAAGTGTTTTTATATAAATTTACTGAATCGTTACTTAATAAAGTAACATAAATACTATTTTCCTCTGTGCTTGATGCCATATTTATTAGAAATGTTAAATATTTTAAGTTGCGTGTTATACATATATGAAAAATTTAGTTTATCAACTAAAATCTGTTTGATGAATCCATGAATTATATTCTTTTCCGAAACCCAACCATTTTACAAAAAGTTTTTCACCTCTACGTTTTAAGACTTTTTCTACTAAAAATATGTTAGGAACTTTAGTTTTTAATAACTCCTCCTGATAAAATCCACCTTTGATAAAATTTCCATTAAAATCTTTTAGCTGGTAGGTGACAGGGTTTGTTGCATTAATTTTATTTACTTTAAAAACTTCTGTAGACCAATTTGGTGTATATCCCTTTTCAAAAACATTTTTATATTTGCTTATACGAACAAAATCGTTTATATTAAATTTTCCATTTTTAAAAACTTTTAAATTATTATATACAGTTTTTAAAAGTTTTTTTTCATTTCGCTTATTAACTGAACTAGGTTTCATCTTTATACTTCTATGATAGGATGAGTTATATTCTTTCAACAGCTTATCTAATGTATCTACCCAGTTATAATTTCCTTGCATACTAAATTGTTTCCACATTTTATTTTTTAAAGTCCTATTAAATCGTTCAACTATTGACGCTTTTAAATTTGAATATGTATGATAATGATTAATGTTTAGCTCTTTCATAAGAGTTTTGAAATGTGTGTTGTAAAATTCTTTTCCTTGGTCTGAATGCAGGTTTTTAGGAGCTTTGCTACTGTTTAAATTTATAATACTTTTAAATGATTTTGAAACCTCAAATCCTGTTTTTGTTTTTAATGGTAAAGCGTAGGCATACTTTGAGAATACATCTATAACAGTAAGCATATACTTAAAACCTTTATTAAATTTAGCATATGGTATCATCTCCACCAAGTCTATTTGCCAAGTATCTAAAATTCCCTTTTGAATAAACCTACGTCGCTTAAAGTTTTTTCTAGCTTGACTATGAATTTCGTCAATAAGAATTTTTTTACTCATATTAATTAAAATATTCTTCCTTTTTAATTCATTAACAAATGGTTTTTAAGAGCGCAAACATGTTTCATCAGTTTATATATCCATTTACAATGATGGTTTGTGGTCCCTCAGGCTGTGGGAAATCTACTTTTATTAAAAATATAATAAAAAATCAATATATAATATCTAAAGATATAGACCGAATCATATGGTGTTATTCTGAAATAAATGCACTTCCAAATATAGAAAATGTAGAGTTTGTTAAAGGAATTCCAGAGTCTTTTAATACGAATGACGAAGAATCTACTTTAATAATATTGGATGATTTAATGCTTGAATCATCAAATAAGAAAGTTTGTGAACTATTTACAAAAGGATCTCATCATAGAAACTTAAGCGTAATTTTAGTTACACAAAATATTTTTCATAAAGGGACTTATTCGCGAGATATATCATTAAACTCCAAATATATAGTTATGTTTAAAAATCCAAGAGATAAGACACAATTCCAACATCTAGCTCGTCAAGTATATCCAGAAAACTCAAAATCTTTAGTAGATGTATATAATCATTGTACAGAACAGGCTCATGGTTATTTAATAGTTGATCTTACTCAAGAAATACCAAACGCTTTAAGATTTAGATCAAATATTTTTAATACAGATTACTATATATATGCAAATATAAACAATGACTTCAAATCTAAAGTTACTGAAGGAGAACAAACATATTCTCTATGTTCTTAAAAAAGCGGATCAAAAGCTACGAAATGCAATTTTGAAAAATGTTGACAATGTTGTTATCAAAACTTTAAATGAAATTATTTTAAATATTATAAACAGAAATCATAAAATAAACAAAAATGTGTTTGAAAAACTAAAACCATATAAAAATACTTTGAGGAAAGTTTGCTCATCACAAACCTCTATGCGTCAAAAGAGGAAACATCTTATTCAAAAGGGAGGATTTTTACCCATTATTATTACATCAATATTAAGTGGAGTCATTGGAAAAATTTTAGAAAATGTCAAATAAATTATCAAAACTTATAGTTCTTCATCCATCAACTTACGAAAAATTTAAAGTTAAACATTCTGATTCAGATTTTTTACATCGGAAACTCTTACCAATATATGGTTCACATACACTGAAGGATATAAACAAATGGTATTATATTAAACAAGAACTTGCTAAATATTTAATTGGATCCCAACGATCATCTAATCAGAATAAAATATCAACAATGCATAATTTGCGCGATAATGAAACTCAAACGAAAAAGGTCTATAAAAAGCATATTGAAACGCAAACAATTACACCTCAGTCGAGTAGTATAGCACTGCAAACAGATTTGAATTTGCCTGAAGATATTTACACAAATAATGATGACCAGAACGATATGGATACAACAATACAAAAATTTAATCCTTCTTCTGCATCTTCCGTAGCTAAGCGTCTTAAAAGTTTTTCGGAAAAAGGAACTCCGAAAATTAGAATATTATCCAAAACTGATAACTATTCAAATATGAAACAATCAACTTTACCTTATCAATATTCTCCTCGTGTTACAAGAAATCGAAAGAAATTAGATTACGATACTGAAAATGTATTATGGCAAAATATTTAAAAAAATAAAACTCTTTTTTGTTTATAATATATGTATATAAAAATGTTTTATTATTAATTTAAAATAATATTTACATGAAAAAATGTTTCTTTAGTACTCAATTTCCATTAAATATTCATCGTCATCATTATCTTTTTGAAACTGATCTTTATAATTAAATAAATCTACGTTTAATTTCATTAGGTAGTCATCATCTTCATCAAATTTTAAAAATTGTTGCTTGTAGTGACCCCAAGCAAGAGTATTAACGTTATTATCACAAATATATCTCTTATTATCTAAATAACTTAATGATATTTTATTAATTAAGGAGGTATATAACACATGTAGTTTTGACTTAAAAATAAACATATTTCCATAATAAATTTGTTTGTTAAATAAACAATTTTTATAATCAGATAGACTTAAACTGTTACATATGCTACTCTTGACACCCTTAGCCTTTTTAATTTCCTGCATATCTGCTGTTTTAAAAGCATACATTTTTGCTCTCAAACCTACAAATTCTTTCATAATAATTCCATTATTTTCGTCTTTCATCATCCCTAAGACTTTTTTATTTTTTTTTGGTATTTCAAATTTATTATCTGTTTCATACTCTGACGTATCAAACTTTAAATCAATGTCGTTAATTATGTCTTTATAGAAGTCATCCGTTTCAAATGTATAAATAAATGAATCTGTGTCCATATAATTTAATTCTACTTTAGTTTTATATTTTGGTAATATGTAATCGTAATGAAAATCATACATTTTCCATTTCGAAAGTTCTAAGATTGTAAAACCTAAGTAAATAGGCTTATTGTAAAATGAAAAAGATTTATTTAGTTCAACTGCTACCATGTTTTCGTCAAATATACTTACAGAATGAAATTCTGGTTTAGCAATAAGAGAACGTGCTCCAAGTCTCTTACCAACATTTTCCCAATTATTAACTATTTTAATATTTTTACGTTTATCAACGTTTTCCATGGTTTTTCCATATACTGCATTGTTTAATAATTTGAAGAAATTTTTCTCAAAAGTGTTTTTTGCGTTAGTTCTATGAAAATTATTTAGTGAAATATATTTTTTTAACCAATAAGACTGTTTAAATTTTAATATTCTATGAATTTTAGTTAGCTTCAAACCATGTTTTAAACATTGCTGTAAATTTTTATAATAAATTACATACTCCGATTTGTTATTTAAATCAACAAGTAACTTTTTTTCTTTTGAATCTGGTGGAGTTTTGTTTTCACTACAAAAAGGTAAATTATTGTGAGTATCATGGATTTCTGTTGGATATACTAAATCAACTTCTAAAATATATCCAATATCTGAATCATTTGGTATTGAGTCTAAAGAAAAATGATCAATGTTTCTTACCCACTCAAAATGACCTTCTGGTAGAGCTTCAGACATTGCCCAACCATATAAATTATTTGCGTCTAAATACATTAAGTATTTAGAAGGTAGGCTTTGATCATAATCTGGCAAATATTTGTTGTTAGCAATAGAATGCCTTTGAGAGCATTGAACTATTCCTCCTCTAATACCCTTTTGAAGAAAGGAAATCATTTCTAGATCAGTAAGCAAATCTAATTTAATATTTGTTAATTTAAGCATAGCATCCCATGACAATCCTGGAGCTGTGAAATAATGGCATGGATCTAAATTATAAATATCTTTACAAACAATTCTAAAATTCTCAAATACATCTGCTAACAACAAAACATCAGTTTTAAGGTATAACATTAAATAGTCTTCCAAAGTTTCACATTGAAATGTACTCCAAACCATTTTAGCATGAATGTAGTCTTCTTCAGAACAATGTGAATTATTTAACTTATTAAAGAAATCTTCTTTGCTTGGTAAATGTTTTTCTGTAAGTTTCGCAACAGAATTCAAATAATTATACGGAAAAACTCCTTTTCTTACAAGTAAATTAAACTTAGTTTCATCATCTACACAAAATGATTTCACTATTTTCAATTCATGTTTAGTTAAATTCTTAACGAGATTGTCTAAGCTTGAGGGCATAAATCTATAGGAGTCTAAAAATCGTATTTCAATATTATCAGTGTTATCGCCTTTTATAGACTTAGACAGTGATATATATAGCTCCTTATTAAGTGGAATAATATTTATAGGACCATCATCAATATTGTTTAGCTCTTTAATAAATAAATGACAGTCATAGGCCGAAAAATTATGAAAAATAACAGGGAAAAATTTTGGTATTTTATAATTAATATTGCAATAGTTATGAGCTGGTCCTCTATACTTTCCACTTAAATGACAATGATCTTTTACTTTTATGTCATTTGTAATAGCTTGAGAGCAAATATGACAAACATTATTGTTTTCAAAATTTAAATTTTCCAGTTCGGTTAAAGGTGTCATTGGAACAATTTTAGTGAGAAAATTATTATTTAAATATTTTATATCTAGTACTAAATTTTCTATAAAGAGCTTTGCGGAATCAAGCCCTTTAAATATTCTTAATCTATTTAAATTATCATTGAAATTACACTTAATGAAATATGAAAATGCATAGGGGATATGCTTATCAATCAAAGTTGTTGATGAAGTATCCCCTTTCGGAATGCACGTTTGAATGTTTTCAAAAATGCATTCCGAATCAGCATATATCACAAATGGAACTTCAATGGAGTTATTGAAATTCTTAAATTCTAATGTTGACTCACTTTCCTTTGGAGCATAGGCGATTTTTCGGTTGCAGTGTTGTTGGTGATTATTTAATTTATCCTTTTGATAAAAATGCTGGAGGCAGTCATCGCATACAAAAATTTTGCCTTTATGCTTCGTTGTTTGCAATCTGATTAATCTGCAAAAAGAAAAATAAAGATAACATTTTAATAACACAAAATTATAACGGTTGTCAATTATAAACTTACCTTGAAATATTTTTTATCCACATAAAGTGGGAATTAACTCCATTTTTCTCCTGAAGGAACATAAGGGAAATGTGTTTGGATTTTTTCCCTTTAGTTTTGTAATAGGGTCCAACAACTAAATCTTTTTCTTCATCATATCCAAAAACATTGATACTGATCAGAGGGTTGTTTTCTTCAAAAATGGCTATGTCTTTTATTTTTACAGGGAAGCTTAATCCCTTAAAATTTAAGGTATAACCATTTATGGCAATTATTTTTTCCTCAATCTTAACATTGTACATAAATGTGAGATTGGCGTTATTTTGTTTTAAGTCAGCTATTGCTGATATAACAGCCCATTTAAAACAAAACTCATCTCTGTTCTTAATATTGAGGCAGGCTTTTTTTACCATTAGTTTTCTAGGAAGTTGTATGAAACTTGACCCTTTTATTGGTTGATACTTGTTCAAATTGACATCCACTTTTTTTATTTCAATGAGAGTCCAACCACTATCCCTTTCTTGGAACTCCTCCATTTTTTGTAATACTTTTCCAATTTTGTTATTAAAAATGACATCAAAATCTTCAATATAATATATTTCTTCCATTTTGGTTTGGAAGGTTTTTAGTTCTATTGATATATTTTCTCCGTCTTTAATGTTGGGCTTTATATAAAACCCAGAAAGTTCCATATTGAATTTCAATATGACATGGAGTCTTAAAAACTTCTCCACTTCCGACTTTATTACCGCGGCAGCTTCTTTTAAAAATATTTCCGGAATAATATTTTTTTTATTCATATTTTCATATGAAAGAATTATTATTCTATTTTTAAAGGCACTTGTCACTTGTTTCACTTGTCCTAATTGATTTTTTGAAGACGAAGATGCATGCGTTTTTTCATGCAATTTTAAGTCCATTTCTTTTTCAAAAACTTTTTTGCACTCACTACATTTAATTATACCGGCCATGTTTATAGTTTCAAAAATACTTGATAACTGTTTAATAAAATATGTTATAATTATTATAAATAATTAAATAAAATACGTTTGAAAAGTCCATTAATTCATAGTTTAATTTGAAGCCAACATTCAAGGTTAATTTTTAAACTTTAAAAAATGCACACTATTGCATTTTTTCACTTATGAAAAGTTTATTGGATCATAATTTAATGTGAAGCAAACATTCAAGGTTAATTATTTAACTTAAAAAATGCATACTATTGCATTTTTTCACTTATAAAAGTTTATTGACTTTTAATTTCCACAATAACAATTGTATATTTATTTTTTAACAGAATGTTCTAAAAAGTTCAATAATCATAGATCAGTTTTCAAAATATGATTTGATAACTAAACATTAAATATATACCAAAATAAAAACAAAAAAGTGCATAAGAAAATATATATATGTTTTACGAGGTATTTTCAAAAGATTTTTTAACTATTTTATTTAATTAAAAATGGAAAGTGTTAAGTTAACGTGTGAATTTTGTAAGCACATATCTTTTAAAACCAAGTTTAATAAGAAAAGGCATTTTATGCGCCTGCATAATTTCAGTGCCAAAAAGTCAAAATTTTATAAAAGTCCTGCAGAGATGAACATGAAGGAGGAGGACAATGCGAAGGAGGAGGAGATTCCTGACTTCATAAAACAATTTATGGAGGAGGACGATTCTTATTTTTTGAAAATTAAATTTTAAATTTTTATATGTAAAATTATTTTAAATAAAAGTAATAAAAATTAAAAAAAAATATTGTTTTTGTTTTACTATATTTATCTTTATTGTAAGGATTTTTTTTTCAGAGTTTAGGTATAATTTAAATCAAATATTGCAGGTCCATTTGGTAATTGACGCCCCTTGTAAATAATTGTCCAAACTTTATCATTCATTTGAGTTAAGTATGGATCCTCCTTATTTAAAAATTTCATCATTCTATTGGGGAGATAAAACCATTTATTGTCATCTAAATTGGCAATGACTTTTAGACCATATTGTGTTTCTTTCCATTCAAAATTCACAATTTTCAAAGACTGGTTTAAAGGTATATCATCTATTCTAATATACTCAGGCTTAATACCTTGGGCAATATTCACAATTTTTTTATACATCTGAAAACAAACAAGAAAAAAAAAATAATAAATAATTAAATATACCTTTATTATGTACGAAATGCTTACCATTTTTATTAAGTTTCCTTTAAAGTGACAATTACAATAATGATGTGGAATATACTCCCTAAGCCTTTTTATAATAATGGCAAACTTTCAAATTGAGTTAATCTCTATACTTACATGTGCTGCATATTCTAAATATATTACACATTACTCTATCTTATTTTAAAATACTCAAACAATTTATTTGTACACATTTTTAAATTTCTCTTCATTGAAGAAAATATAATCAACTTTATATAATTCTCTTTTTATTTAAAATTACTCAAAGTTTTTTATTTTGTTTATATTTAAAACTCCTCCTTATGGAAAAATCCATTGGAGCAAAAAAAATTCAAAATTAACTAAAATCAACTTTAAAGTAACATTTCAATTTAAAAATTCCTCCCTATGGGAAGAAAAAATTCCTCCTTATGGGAAAACACGTAGGGAGCAAATTGAAATTTAAAAATTCCTCCTTATGGGAATCACGTAGGGAGCAAAAATCATATACAAAATCCCCATATTTATACTACTTACAGGAATGCCATGGCTTAATTCACCTGTTGTTTTTGTAATATGTTGATTTTCACGAAGCTAACTTTCAGTGGTTGGTTCGGTACGATATGTTAAGGAATGTTTTGTTCACTGTCCATTGATGACTTTAATATTTGAAGAACAAGAGCCCTTATATTTAAGTTGGAAGTATACCAAGGGTACTTATAGATAAATACGTAAAACTACAACTTTAGACTTGGAAAACTGCATAAGCATACTTACAAGCGTATGCACGCACAAAAAAAATATGTTTTATTGTGCATGCCCATACTTTATCGATTTAATTAAGATTAAAATTAAAAATTACCAAAATTTTGATAAAAAAAAAAAATCGATTTTAAAAGACCAATTTGTTTACCACAAAATCGACTTTCGATTGGAATCGATGTTGATGTTCCCTCTCAACAGCACATTTCTGCATGGTTACAGAGATATCGAATATTAAAAATATCGCGTTATAAGAAAACTATGTTCAAATAAATTCTTAGAACTCTTTCAATATTGCAAATAGAATTTTTTTTTTTTTTTTTTTTTTTTTTTTTTTTTAATGTTTTAAATTAATTTTTTTCCCTGTTTGTACTCTTTGATTTTCTTGAAATTTTTTTGTATTAAATTAGAAATCAAAAATTTTTTTTCTCCATACTGTCCGATTTGACTTGGATTGCCCCATACATATTTTGTATGTTATACAATTTTTTTTATTTTCAACCTAGCTAGCATTTGGGTGATAATTTTTTGTAATCTAGCATTTACACATGCCACTGCCAGTTCGAAAAACTCAATACACTCACACTTTTTTACTAATACACTCACATTTTTCGCAATGGCAGCTCCAGTGGCAGCAAAAATTGCATGCGAGTGGAAATTTGGCACTTGCATGCCATTAAATGGCAAAACGATGAACAAAGTTACCCTGTTTAAAATTTAATGCAAATTTACTGGATTATTGTCAAATTGTAATTAAAGTTTTGACTTGATAAATGTATTATTATGATTAATTTTTTGAAACGCGCATTAATGAAACCAAGTTTGTCAATTATAGAGCAGTAATATTGTTAAAATAATGCTTATATAAATAAATTTAAACCATTCCCCTAAAATTGTGCTTATATGATTAGCTCGGTAACTCTATTTGGTTTTTTTGGTACTTTTTTTTATTTGAGATATAAACAAATTATCTCCAGTTTGGCATGAGATTCGACAATTTCGAACAATTTTTCTTTGATAATATGTGCGTTCGTTTACTTTTCCAGTAAAATCCAGTAGGTGAGTAATATGAAAATTTTACAAATTTATGTGTACGCGAACGCATTTCAGTAAAATCCAGTACAAATTTGCACAAATTTTGGGGTAAACGAACGCATCTAATATGTATACAACAGTGGCATGCCACTACTTGCATGTATAAAGGCAGGGTAAAAATTACCTAAATGAGTTTTCTCAGATCATTTTTGATGAAAATTGTATCCCAATTGAATCTTTGAGGTGATTCATTTTCTCACAACGAGTGTATCATTAATTATCGAAAATTGAACTCATATTTTTTTTTTTTTTTTTTTTCTCATTATTTATTTATTGAATCTTCATCTTAACCTAATACGTTATTTTTTGTCCTGCCAGTGCCAGACAAAAATTTTCTTCATCACGGGTTCTGTTCACTTATATAGGTGTTTATCACTCATCTAATTGGATAAGTGCTGCAGTGTCTCTTCTTCTTAAGCGAGTGTGGCCGCCATGATTTAAAATATTTCGAGCTAGTGGATTTGGATGTTGTTCAAGCCTTTTTAAATATTTTACTGCATTTTTTGTTATAGTAGTTTTGACTAATGGAACATTGAGATCCTTGTGAATATTTGAGTTTTTTACATACCAAGGGGCAGCTGTGATTATTAGAAGAATTTTATTTTGGCGCCTTTGAATTTTTTCTATATTAGAGGCCGAGGCAGTGCCCCATAACTGAATACCATAGCACCAGATTGGCTTTAAGATGGAGTTGTAAAGAAGAAGTTTGCAGTCGAGACTAAGGACAGAGTTTCTACCAATAAGCCAATGAATTTGAATGGCTTTTAGTTTCATTTGAGTTAATTTTGCCTCTATATGGCATTTCCACGTTAATCGCCGATCCAGATGTATACCGAGATATTTTACATGCGAATGTTGAGGAATTATTTGATTATTGATTGTAATATGGGGGCAAGATTCCCGACGCAAGGTGAATGTTATATGCACGCATTTTTGCTCATTGACCATTATCCTCCATTGTCTTAACCATATTTCTAGTTGAAATATATGATGCTGTAAGTAACGAGATGCTTCATAACGGTTTTCGTGGACGCTTAGAAAAGCTGTATCGTCTGCAAACGTTGAAGTTTGGGTGTAGTTGCTTGTTGGCATGTCCGAAGTATAAATTAAGTATAATAGAGGGCCCAGGATGCTGCCTTGTGGGACTCCAGCGCCAATGGGCTGAGGTGAACTTAAGAAATTTCCTTCTTTAATAATAAATTGGCGACCGACTAAGTAGCTTTCTAGCAGCTTGTGTGTGTTTGCTGGTAAATTTTGCTTCAATTTATGTAATAAGCCTTCATGCCAGACTTTATCAAAAGCTTGCGAAACATCGATGAAGAGTGCTGAGCAATATTTTTTTTCTTCAAATGCTTTTCTTATGACATTTACTATTCGATGAGTCTGTTCGATTGTGCTGTGTTTTCTTCTAAATCCGAACTGATGGTTTGGAATACATCTATTTTCACTTAAAATCGCTGTTAATTTTGAAACTAATAATTTCTCAAACAGCTTTGACATATTTGATAATAAGCTAATAGGCCTATATGACTCCACTTTTGTATGATCCTTACCTGGCTTTGGTATCATGGTAACTAAGGAAACCTTCCATTTTTGAGGATAGTATTCAAGGCGTAAAATAGCATTAAAAATAAAAAGAATAATTTTCTTTGCTGTGCGAGGTAGCTCTAAAAGCATTTTATTACTGATTTTATCAATACCAGGTGCCTTCTTAGTGTTTAAGTCACAAATAGCCTGTTCGATTTCTCTTATCTCAAATCTGAGGGGAATAGCTGCTCTAGCAGCAACAGGTGGTAACTCTACCGCAATATTGTGAGATATATTTGGTGTAAATACGTTTTCCAAGTGACTAACAAACAGATTTCCTTTGTCAATATCGTTTCTTGCCCAACTACCATTCAAGTTTCTTAATGGTGGCTTAGATATAACTGACCTTTTTAGATTTCTAGCTGCACGCCATAATGAGTAGTCAGATTGTGGAGTTGCATCAAGTTCCTTAAGATATTTTTCTAGAGAAGTCGTGTTCTGAGTCTGCAGTAACTTTCTTAGCCTTTTTGTGCACTCTTTTAATAAATTCTTAAGTTGCGGGGATCTGTATAGTTGCCACTCTCTTCGAACTCTCCTTTTTTCAGTCAAGAGCCGCTCGACATCTGAAGAATATATTTTATTATTTTTAGTTTTTTTGGGGGTAACGCTGGAATGTTGAACAGCTAGTTTAAGATAACTGTCAAAGTTAACAATAGAGAGATCCACATTCTCCGGTGTACTAAGCGGAATATTTTCTAGGCAATGGGCACTGAGAAATTTTTTATATTTTAACCAATTTATTTGTGTGGCTGACGTCGCTAAGTAACAAGACGGAGATACAATTCTATTTGGGTTCGATATAGTAACAATTGTAGGTGTGTGGTCGGATGATAATTCTAAGGAAGCTTCAACATGAATCGTTTCTGTGGGGATGTTTTTAACCACGCCAAAGTCGATAACATCTGGAATTTTTTGCTGATCAGTAGGCCAATATGTTGGTTGTCCGCTCGCGACCACGTTTAAACCCATTTTAGAGATTGTGTTAAGCAAAACACGCCAGCGGCGAGGAAACAGGGTCCTAATGATTTAAAATATTTATAATATTGGCTTTCTGATATGGCAAATCTAGGTGGAGAGTATAAAGAAGAAATTACTAAGTTTCGATTAAGCTCTTCAACACAAATAGTCGTTGCTTGCAGATAATCTTCACAATGATCAAACATTAAGTAGTGTTTGATTCGGGCTTTTATCAAAATGGCAGAGCCTCCACAAGCTCTATCTCGAGGGTCCTTAGTATCATATAGTATATAACCATTGATTTTAAACGTATTTCTTGAGGTCAAGTGAGTTTCAGAAACCAACATGACATCAATTTGTTTATTTTTAGAAAGTATTCTAATTCATTTTTATGTTGGCGGTTGCCGTTTGCGTTCCAAAAACAGATTTTTAAACAGTTCATGGCTTGTTAAGTACAGCTTGCAATAACATCGATTGCATTCTTAGAATTTCCTGCATCATATTACCCATTGTGTTCGTAAAATTATTAACTGTTTGCACTAATGTTTCCATGGTTTTTTCAAGACGACTTAAATTAGAAACTGGAGTTTCTTCATTAATTGGCGAAGCACCTTGCATTGGCACATGGTTTGATTTTAGAATGTTAGCGTAGGAGGTTCTGTTATTGCTAGGCTGTGGAGCCTGAATGTCATTAGTATTTAGCTGATTTGTTACCTGCATTTGAGGGGAATTAGTTTTCGGTCCAACCGACTGCTTTACGATAGTGTATACAGGGCATCCTCTATAATTGGCTGTGTGATTACCGCCACAATTGCTACATTTTTTAACGTTGGGGTCATTTTTAGATTTATCGCAAAGAACTGTACCATGTAATTCACCACATACTACGCAAACAGGGGGTAAGTAGCAGTATGCCTTAGCATGACCATATTCCTGGCAGTTCAAACACTGAACGGGTCCATTTCTTTTGTGCGGCTCCTCTATTGTGATTTTTCTGTACAATATATATTTTAAACTGTAAATAGGGTGCGTTTCGTTTTTTCTTAGCTTAACGTCGCCGGGCTCCAACTCCACTCGAAATAGTGGTTGGGGATTTTTTTCCCTATTTTTAATATTTACCACATGTTTTATTTTGAAACCTTTTTCTTCTAAGAAAGTTTTTATTTCTGCTGGGTCCACACATTGAGCTCATATGCATTTATTTTGTTCGTGAAGCTGATTCCTCAATGATTAAACTATAATACAATTTTGATCATATTCGAGTCTTTTTGACTCTTCAGCGCGATTAAAAAATCAGAATATGCGCAAAATTTCTGATTATAAAAGATACATTTGCCGAGAGAAAATTGTACCCTACCCGCGATTCTTCTTGATGAGTCTTTTATGATTCGCTTTTTTACTTTTTTCATGTTAAAGTACGAGTATTATGTGAATATAATTTGCAATTTCTTTAGGCATAAATTTATTTTTAAAGTAAAAGCTTAAAACCTAGGTTTTTTTGTCGGTTTTCGGTTTTGGTTTTTAGGCATTAAAAATCGCGGTTTCGATATCGGTTAAAACCGAACAGCAATCCCTACTTTAAATGCAGGATAGCCGACTTTTGGAAACCCTTATTTTACTTTTATTATTTGTTTCATAATAATATTATTTATAAATCTAGTTATCTTTGGAATGTTATATTTTTTTACTGTGAATTATCTGTCATTCTTTGATTTTGCTTTTCAATACAATTCTTCGTTTTAATTATTAAGGCCTAACCATAATATGCATAGCCTTGCTTAACCTACTGTCAAAAATTAACAAAAAGTTTATCAAATGTATTTAAAACAAGTAAGAGTGCTATATTCGGCTGTGCCGAATCTTATATACCCTTCACCATTGTGCGAGCAGATACCAGAGCAACTAGACAAAAACAAAATAATTTTTACATATACATACATATGTATTTACAATACTAAAAGCTTCATTATAAATTAAATTTTAAAATCGAAAACTGGTAAATATTTTTTTAAAATCGTTTTTAGAACATAAAAGTAAAAAAAAATTTTCTCTTTGGAAAACCAAGATTCGAACCAGAGGACTCACAGTTTCTAAACTCAACCCCCTAGACGCCTGAACCATGAACGAACGTTGTTTGAACATCATTAAAATTAAATATGGCTCCTTTTACCGTTCACAACTCAACTCAGTTGTGTCAACTCAACTCAGTTGTGTCAACTCAACTCAGCAAAGTTGTAAACCGAATCAACTTATTTGAGTTGTGAACCGTAATAGTGGCCTATATTCACCAAAATGGTCTGTACCATATATGTGTGTTTGTTTGTTTCTTTTAGTAAAGGCATTGTTGTCATACCGTAGATTTATCTGTTGTTTGGCGAGTTTGGCAAAAATAATCAAAAATTCCCCGTTTCTATTTGTTAAAATTATTTCGTTAAATAGATGAAATAATAAAGAAGGGTGGTAACGAAAATCATATTGGGCATTATGCTAGTATATGTAAACAAATGCACAGGGGGGGGGGGGGGGGGGTAAGAGACGGATATCGTTAAATCAACTTCGCTTTTCATAAGGACCCAGAATATATATACTTTATAGGGTGTAGTATCAATATTGTAGAAATTACAAACGGAATGACAAACTTATATATACCCTTTTACCTTCGGTGAAGGGTATAAAAAGAGTAATTTTTGGGAATTCAGTATTTCGGTTATAACTCAGCCATTTTTTAACCGATTTGACAGATTTATATACTGACGTGTTAAAGAAGAAATTTACCATTTACTTGGGTTATAAACCTTGGACTCGGGAAGATCTATTGTGTCCGAAAATGGGTATTTTCCAAAAAAAAAATTATATTTTGGTCATAACTTTTTTGTATCTGAACGGATTTTTCCGAAATTTTCAGAAAATATTTTCTACTAAAGATTTCCGTTCTTTTGATATATAACGCGTAACCATAGGTCATATGACAGTCCAAAAAAGCAGGTTTTTATACAATTTTTGATATTTTTTGCACGGGAGGTACCACGCCCACTTGTTCAATCCCGCCCACATTTTGTGGAATGCTGTATATTGATAACCTTAATGTGTGTACCTAATTTGGAAACTTTGGCTCTTGCCGGTCTCCAGATATACACAAAAAAGTAATAAAAATACAACAACAACAAGGGATTTTTGGAAAAAATTAGAGGTAGTCGTGGTTTTTTGCTCATATCTCAGCCATTTTTGGACCGATAAGGCTGAATTTCAATAGCAAGAAATGGTGGACTATATGTGACATAAGTGTGAAACAACCTAGCCGCTATCATGTCTGGAGTCTCCGGAAAACACATATCAAACGTAAGACGGACAGACGGACGGACAGACGGACGGATATCGTTAAATCAACTTCGCTTTTCATAAGGACCCAGAATATATATACTTTATAGGGTGTAGTATCAATATTGTAGAAATTACAAACGGAATGACAAACTTATATATACCCTTTTACCTTCGGTGAAGGGTATAAAAAGAGTAATTTTTGGGAATTCAGTATTTCGGTTATAACTCAGCCATTTTTTAACCGATTTGACAGATTTATATACTGACGTGTTAAAGAAGAAATTTACCATTTACTTGGGTTATAAACCTTGGACTCGGGAAGATCTATTGTGTCCGAAAATGGGTATTTTCCAAAAAAAAAATTATATTTTGGTCATAACTTTTTTGTATCTGAACGGATTTTTCCGAAATTTTCAGAAAATATTTTCTACTAAAGATTTCCGTTCTTTTGATATATAACGCGTAACCATAGGTCATATGACAGTCCAAAAAAGCAGGTTTTTATACAATTTTTGATATTTTTTGCACGGGAGGTACCACGCCCACTTGTTCAATCCCGCCCACATTTTGTGGAATGCTGTATATTGATAACCTTAATGTGTGTACCTAATTTGGAAACTTTGGCTCTTGCCGGTCTCCAGATATACACAAAAAAGTAATAAAAATACAACAACAACAAGGGATTTTTGGAAAAAATTAGAGGTAGTCGTGGTTTTTTGCTCATATCTCAGCCATTTTTGGACCGATAAGGCTGAATTTCAATAGCAAGAAATGGTGGACTATATGTGACATAAGTGTGAAACAACCTAGCCGCTATCATGTCTGGAGTCTCCGGAAAACACATATCAAACGTAAGACGGACAGACGGACGGACAGACGGACGGATATCGTTAAATCAACTTCGCTTTTCATAAGGACCCAGAATATATATACTTTATAGGGTGTAGTATCAATATTGTAGAAATTACAAACGGAATGACAAACTTATATATACCCTTTTACCTTCGGTGAAGGGTATAAAAACAAAAACAAAATAAAAAAAACAATTGATTCCGTACGGAATGTGCGATTAGATTCGCACCTTGCTTAAGCAAATGACAGTTTCATTAAACTTAGCAAAAAGTTTCCTTAAGTTCAATATGGTTTGCCACATTTAATTAACATGTATTCGCACATTTGCTTAAGCCAACTTAAGCACATTATGGTTGGGCCTTTAGTCTTATAAAAACCTTGCACAATAAAATAACCATATTTTTAAACTTAAAAAGATTAAAATTTTTGGTCTTTTACATTTTTAATCAAAGTATAACTTTTTAATATCGTTAATTTGAAAGTGTTAACAAAAATTTCAAATCATATTTAAAATGTATAATTAAAATCACATCTTGTATCAGTAGATATTTGTCTAATATATCGTAATACATACCTTGAACAATGAGAGACCCTAAGGCAGCTGCCTCTCCAATAGAACAATAAAGGCGTCCATGACGTAAATCTCTTTTTAGTTGTTGGTATAACATAATTCGACCGTTGCCTGTTAGTCGAAAGGGATCCGCGGGATAAAACTTTACTCTAAAAGAGAAGAGTATTGGGTCCACATCTAAAAAAATAAGATGTTTTACTTAAAAGACGCTTCTCGAGTATTATAATTAAAAACGAGTTTAATAAAAAAACAAGTAAGAGTGCTTCATTGCCGAATCATTAATACCCTCCACCGACAGTTAGCACTTCATAGTTTAAAAGTGGTTTTCCAAAGGCTGCTAAATATTAGACCTAAGGTAAATAATATCTATACCTGCTACGGTTTAAGGCGTATATAAATAGGTAAGCATTATATGGGGAATATGGTAAATAAGGACCGATTTAAATGACATTTTGATGATTTCTATTCCTATACAACTTTTAGGGTCATTTTTACAACTTACAAATAGTTATTTTTAGGATGCTATCTGACAGATAAATATTTTTTGGTTATTACAAGTTAACATTAACCTAACAAGTGACTGATAAGCTAACATCAGGTTTGTCCTCATGGTAACTTTACAAGTGAACTTTAAGAACTTGAAGATGCCATATTTTCTGCTGAAGATATGGTAACTTCAATTTAAATTACTCAACTTTTTCAAAAATACAATTTAACACAAAAAACAAAACAATTTACCATTAAAACCAAAAATAAAGCACAAAAATTTACTTTTGTTTTTAATTAATAAATAAAACAAAACTAAGTCGTTGCCACTACGTATTTTAAACAACCAAAAGTAGTCGGTATATACTGCAATGTTGCCACAGTATATAAATTAAATTTTTTATTTTATCGGACAGTTGTAATAATGGAGAAAACTTATTGGTCACTTTATCGTTCAAGATAGCTATTGTTCACGTTAACTATCAGCAACTTTATCATTAGGTTGTAATAATGGCCCTTAGTATAGTAGTATTATTGGTAACGGTTATAGACGCATTACCCTTTTTTTTGAGAATAAGCTTTAAATGGGACCTATGGAACATTATGGACCGATCTTCACGAAATTTGACAGTGTGATTCCTAGTCTATAATAATGTGGCGTACCAATATATTTCAATTGCGTTGTTATTTACGGCTTTAGGCTTCCTTAACTGTTTTCCGAGAGCTGACTTTATATGAGGCATATGGTAAATTACACTTTTTCACAAATTTTAAACTTTTTGTCATAACCTCAAAAATTAGATGTTTTCTGAGGTAAATCGGGGCGGCTGAACACGAATATGGCACTCCTTTATTTCTCTCAAGAAGCTTTTTGGAGATATTCGCGAAAATCGTGTTTTTCTGCAGTTGTCTTAGCTTTTTTGAAAATAAATAGAATTGGTCGCCTGTACAAAATTTTAAGTATTGAATAAATACTGTGTTGATCGGATAAAAATTAACTGAATTACAGACCTTTAGGTTTGAAAAAAATTTATTTTTTTTACGTTTTTTTTTTAATATTGAACATTTTTAGTCTCTCCATTAAGGCAATTTTCTTCAAATCTAAAGGCCTGTAACTAAGTCCGATCAACACACTATAAATTTGGGCTGAAAGAGGAAAAACAATGTAGTAATTTAACAGTTTAAATTTTGTACAATTCAGACGAACAGTTCTTGAGATTTTTGGAAAAATCTTATAAACCTCCAGAAAAACAAGATTTCTTGATTCTTAAGAGTGATCAGCCGCCCTAATTTGGCTTAAAAAATATCTCATGTTTTTGTGGCATAGTGTTATAGACCGATCTTCAAGAAATTTAACAATATGATTTCTTGAAATAATTATATCAATCCCGCGCATTATACCACAATTTATTTATTTTTTTTTTATAACAAAATTATCAGTTTTCATAAATTCTCATCTTAATGAACCAACTGTGCTGGATTTCAATCCAAAACTTTTTAGGATAACTAGAAGCAATTGGTTACCAACATTGTTCATTTCTTTTGAGTTTTTTGAAAGTGAGCGTGTTTTCAACAGACGGACAGACAGACGGATATGGCTACATCGACGCAGAATTCATCAAGGAGCCAGAATACATATAAAGGGTGTTTTTTTAAGCTCGATAGAACTTTAAATTGTAAAAAGTAACACAAAAAATTAAATTTTGATGAAATATTTTTTTTATCGTTTCAGTATACTCTGACAAATCATTATGAATAGACGCTTGAACAACGCTACGAAATTATCCAAATTTACTTTGAAAAATTTTAAAATTTAATCCAAATTTAAATCGCAAAATTGTGTTCAGCGATGAGGCGCATTTTTGGCTTAACGGGTTTGTTAATAAGCAAAATTGCCGCATATGGAGCGAGACCAATCCACAAGAGACCCTACAGACTCCATTACATCCAGAAAAATGCACCGTTTGGTGCGGTTTTCACGCTGGTGGCATCATCGGACCTTATTTCTTCAAAAATGAGGCCGGAGCTCGCGTTACGGTCAATGGAGATCGTTACCGCACCATGATCAATGATTTTTTGTTTGAAAATATGGATGACATTGATCCGGAGGAGATGTGGTTTCAACAGGATGGCGCTACGTGCCATACGGCGAACGCAACCATCGACTTATTGAAATCAAAATTTGGCGATAAGTTGATTTCGAGAAATGGACCTGTCAATTGGCCTCCAAGGTCGTGCGATTTGACACCTCTCGATTATTTCCTGTGGGGCTACGTGAAGTCACTGGTTTATGCTGATAAACCAGCAACAATTGACGCCTTGGAGGCCAGCATTGTTCGTGTTATTCGTGACATACGGCCAGCAGTGCTCGAAAAAGTGGCCCAAAATTGGACGTCCAGAATGCGCTTCGTCAAGAACAGCCGCGGTGCCCATATGCCCGAAATCATTTTCAAATGTTAATGTCACGTATTGATCTTTCGAATAAAAAAAAAATTTTGATTACAATTTAATTTTTTGTGTTATTTTTTACAATTTCAAGTTCTATCGGGCTTAAAAAAACACCCTTTACTTTAAGGGGTCTGAGATTTTTGAAACGTTTATATTTCTTATTTCTAAAAAGGGGTTGTTTTAAATTATTATAGTTTCAATGTTGGTTTCTTTATAATTATTAGGTGGTTTTTATATTCAAAAATAGCATTTTAACGAGTTCATTAATTACAATTTTGTATCTTTCAAATAATTTAACAGTTCCTGATAACCACGCATTTCATGATAGTTTAAAGCATTTTCTCTTAATTTACTATTTTGTAAACTATTTTATGTTCTGTTTTTAAAAAATTAAATATGTACATTAATTTTTCTTCTTTTCCCAAAATTAATTAGCATTAACTCATTATTAGCCAGAACTTTTTTTTGGAATTGTGGAATGAAACACATTGTCATTTTTGTCTAAAATACATACTTTGTTTAGCGACTTCGCGGATACAATTTGGTTATTTGTGTTTTCACCCGGCAACTTAAGATGCCAGTGGGCACTCAGCTATCAAATTCGCAAATCAACTGTGGTTTGCTTCTTAACTTCAATTCCTTGAAAACAAGATTTTCGTATAACGCTTAAGTAGCTCTTTAAGTAAGCTCACGCTCGTGAATAATTTGTCAAAAATAAATGATGTCTTCAATTCCAAAAATTCATCTGAAAGATACAAAAGATGTGTATCAAAGGGGCTGCAGAATTTATTTTGCCAAGCCTTGAAATTGGACAGGTCGGCATGTAAGATTTTGGCAGCGTTTTGCATAATTTTCGTCATGATTGGAAAAGGCGTTCTCCCTTAGTCCCCATTCATTCATTTATATGTCCGATTTATCAGTTTCAACATATTTGTCTAATATATTATTATTTCTTATTTAACTTTCCAAATTAATAACGGGTCCGCCATCTAACGTTTTTTTTTCAACTAGTGCTTATTTCGTGAATGGTAACACTTAGCTCATGTCTGATTTGACAGATAATTAGTTTTATCCTTCCGCTGAACAAATATGGTTGTGTATACGCTTGAACAACGCTGGGAAGTATTGCGACATTACTTGGAAAATCATGGTAATGTTGCAGAATGTGTACGAAAATTGCGTACGGATTTTAGAAGAAGAGAAGCACCGTCAGCTCCGTATGTTCGTTATCTTGGGAAAAAAGTGAAAGAAACTGGCATCCTCATCGATAAACCAAAGCGTGAAAACCTAAAAACAGTGCGTACACCCGAGAATATTGATGCTGTGGCAGAAAGTGTGCGTGAAGCGCCATCAACATCAATTCACCGTCGTTCTCAACAATTGAGCATTTCGGAGACATCATTGAGACGAATTTTGCATAAAGACCTTGGTATGACGCCATACAAAGTCCAATTGGTTCAGGAGTTGAAGCCAACTGACCATCCAATGCGTTTTCGCTTCGCTAAGTGGGCGTGCGATCGACTTACAGAAGATGCCGATTTTGCAAAAAAAAAAATCATCTTTTCAGATGAAGCTTATTTTGATCTTGGCGAGTATGTAAAAAAGCACAATTGTCGCATTTGGGGCACAGAAAACTCGCACGCATACATTGAAAAGCCGATGCGCCCAAAACGAGTCACTCTTTGGTGCGGATTTTGGTCCAGAGGCATAATTGGGCCATTTTTTTTCGAAAATGAGCAAGGATTGGCCGTAACAGTCAATGGCGATCGTTATCGGGCCATGTTGAACGAATTTTTGTTCACAGAAATTTAAAAGGAGGATATTGGCAACATTTGGTTTCAACAGGACGGCGCTAAGTGCCACACAGCCGAAGCTACACTCGATGTTTTGCGCCCTGTTTTTGAAGATCGCATTATCAGCCGCAGAGCTGATGTCGTTTGGCCACCTCGGAGCTGCGATTTGACACCGTTGGAGTATTATTTGTGGGGTGCCGTCAAAGATAAGTGTTACGCCGACAAGCCAGAGACAATTGACGCTTTAAAGGACAATATTCGTGAAGCCATTGGTGAAATACAGCTGCACACAATCGAAAATGTGCTTAAAAATTGGACCGATCGTGTAGGCTACTGCATGGCCAGCCGAGGCAGCAATTTGAATGAAATTATTTTCCATTATAAACGGGAAGGATTGTACTTTCAAATAAAAAAAGAAATTTGAGAAAATATTCAGTAGTTTTTTTTTATAGCATTTTCAAAAAAAAAAAAAGTTATTTGGCGGACCCTTTATTTTAACACAGATCATGGCATTGTTTTAAGAAAAATATTCATTCTTTCTTCAAACCAAAACAGCTATGTATGTGTTAAAAATATTAAAAATAATAATTAGAAATGCTCCAACAAAATGAGTTATGTGTAGTTTTTCGAAAAAATGTGTTGTAGCTGCCCAATGGCCAATAAGTCGAGTTTTACGATATACTTAAAGCAATGTTAACATTTGTTCAATTAAACTTTTCACTTTAAAAAATATATGCTAAGGTAACTACATAAAACGGTTTTTTTGCTCTCCTGAAACACCAGGAAAAAACACATAGCTGATTTTGTCATAGCAACGACGATATGGAATTGCCCATTTCCTTAAAATATCAATTCTTTGACAAAATTTTTTTTGTGTCTACAATTGCTTAAGCAAATAAAACTTGACGAAACTTAACAAAAAGTTGCTTAAGTACATTATAGTTGTGTACATTTGATTATATGTATTTGCACATTTGCGTATGTAAGCATAAGTACATTATAATTAGCCCTTAACATAGCAAAAAAGCAATCAGGGTATCAGTTTTATAGATCATTATTTTTGACATTTGACTGGCCGACTTTCAAAAGTAAATTAATTAGAACTTTCTGATAAATAAAGATAACTATCCAACACTATGCTTTTTTTAGTTTTTGTAGATTTTTTTAAGTTTTTAAGATCTCAGTTAAACTAGGTTTAGTTAATCTGAAAACAGATTTTTGCCGCCATTACCAAGTTTGTATACAAAACTTTGCCGAAACAGCTTAGTTTTGCTTAAAATGTTGGTCTTTAATGATGGATGGTATTTTCCCGGCACTCTTGCAGAGGGAGGCGGACTTAGTATCAACTCATCTGTCAGTGATATATACTGCGTGTTTAAATTTCAACTTAAAACCTTGGAGCGGAGGGCAAACTGTACACACTGGCGTTGTGCATTGACATCGAGGGAGCCTTTAATAACGTACTAGAGGACACTCTTATCCGATCCTTAGACCAGTTTCGGCTTATTGACTGGATCACCCACTTGCTAAGGAATATATGGACTAGTTGCGAGATGTACGATGTAACTAGTAGGAGAAGAGTATCTCGCGGCACTCCGCATGGCTGAATTTTATCATCACTGCTATGGGTGACCACGATA
The DNA here is from genome assembly GCA_963931875.1 of Pollenia griseotomentosa. Classification (NCBI taxonomy): domain Eukaryota; kingdom Metazoa; phylum Arthropoda; class Insecta; order Diptera; family Polleniidae; genus Pollenia; species Pollenia griseotomentosa. Next base: position 122,177,008 of record OZ007561.1, on the reverse strand, counting down.
AGTAGTCTCCTAAAGATATTAACCGAGGAAGGATTTGGACCCGTCTGCTATGCAAACGATGTGGTAATGCTTCTTAGGGGCAAGGATCTAAATTACTTGTGCAGAAGGGCTGAGAAGGCCTTAGATACGGCCTTCGGCTGGGCTTCACCAAGGGGGCTAAACGTTAACCCAACGAAGACGGAAATATGTCTGTTCACAAGAGGGACGAAAATTCCTGCCTATACAGAACCACGTTTCTCAGACAGGACGATGCCTGTAACCGACAGGGTCAAGTACTTGGGCGTGATCCTTGATCGGAAAATAAAGTGAAAACACCACATAGATGAAAGAACAAACAGGGCGATCCGATGTTGGGTGCTATGTAGAAGGGCCATAGGCCCGAAATGGGGTCTTAGTCCAACTATGACACACTGGCTTTAACTGCGAGATTATAATCTGTTGCTACACGGTTGGCTCTAAGCTGGGGAATAAAACGGGTATAGGGGTCTATGTTAAAAACCCTGGAACCGAGATATTCTACCCCTTTCCTGATCGCAACACTAGCTTCCGTGCTATTACGGAATGTGTGGGATGGATTGAATCGAATATGGGGCGGGTAGACGCCAACATATTTACCGATAGCCAAAGGCCAATTAAGGCGATATCAGTTAATAGGATTAAGACCAGGACATTATTGGACTCTAGGAGGGCCATAACCGACTTCTCCTCAGGCGGTAGGATCCATAGCATATGGGTGCCGGACCACTCGGGGATAATCGGTAACGAAAAGGCTAATACACTCGCCATCAGGGGAAGCGAACTTAAGGCAGTTAACCTGGCGAATGCGAAACCGTTTGAGGCAACGAAAACGGAATTAAAGGCGTGGGCTAGGGAAACCTACACGTCCAGCTGAAATAGTGAGACTGTGGGTAGCACCACTAATTTTGTGGGGTAACACTGACGACAGGAGGTACAGAAGCGTCCTCAATGGGATTCAGTCCGAGGTTAGTATGATGAGGAACTTCGACTGAAAAACCTTACGGAACTACGTTCGGGAAACTGAGTTTCTTAACGCCGGACGTTAACTCCCCACAAAAAGGTGGTAGTATTACTATCCCCCTAAGTCCTCATGTTCTTAGGGAGCGCACAACAGGCTCAGTAGAGGCCTAGGTGTATAAAATACAGTTGTTTAACAATATACTTCATATACATACATTAATTACACTGTGCTAGTTGCAAAATTAGACAAGCGGGGCACATGGCGTTTAAGCATAATTCGGGTACGCTGCATTCAATGGTGCCCACCGTTTTTTTTTTAAATAGCTCTTGTTCTCGAGATATACCGTTATTTCGAAAATGGAGGAGGTTGCACAACATATATTCCGCAATAAAATTTCCTTTTAGAAATTTCGTGTCAAATAAAAATAATATTATATAAAAACTATATTTAAGTACGCTGTGAGACAAATGGTAGGGGTCAGTGATCGGGAAGGGTTCAAACTACCGGGGAAAGTTATATCGGTAAAAAAGAAGTTATACGTGTCCCGGCGTTTCGCTGAAACATAGATCAAGAAAATCGATGGACGCGTTTCGGTTTTATTCACAATTAAGTGAAGGTATCTCATTTTGACAAGAATATTGATTTTATGTTTCAATTAAAAATTATTACAGGTAATTATTAGGTTATTACTTAGATACATAGGTTATAAAAATCGATGAACGCAAAACTTATTTTCGTTTGTTTGCGCCCTATACTTTCTTGCGTGGTGGTTCGCCCACTTGTTCAGAGTCTGTATCGGATGAGGATCTGTCTTCATCTGGAAAAAATCAATTGATTTTAATCAGTCAGATAACTTCATTTTTGTGACTTACCCTCGGAGGTAACTCCCATTGTATATTCTTCTTCTTCATCTTCATTGTCGGGATCGTACGTCTTTTGCGACCACCAACAAATTCAGCCACCAGCGAATCGAGCCTTTTGTCTTTATGTCGCGTTTCCATTGGCCGACTCTGAGGCTAGCTGCTTGCTGAAGTATTCGAGATGGTGATGCAAGAAGTGAATTTTGAGGGACATATTCACTCCAATTTTCTGGAAGTAATGCAACATCTTGGTCACAAGAGCGTGGTAATTGTGTGCTCGCGTACTTCCCAAAAAAAAATCGTATGACTTTCTTCACTGCCCTTCACGCAAAGTAATCATTACCGTCTAAAGCACCTTTAAATTCCTTTGATTTCATGAGCTTTCGTATATCCGGCCCATTCAGAACACCTTCCTTCAATTTTGCTTCGGTTGCTTCACAATGGCCTTGATGAAATTTTTTACGATTCCCAGTTTGATATGGAGAGGGGGCATGAGGACGTAATAGGACTTGACACTTTTTTACCGTTTTGGATTTTTTATGAATTAAAAATAAAAAATCCAATTTTTTAGGCAAAAAATAGTTTTTTTCTTCATACATTTATTTATTTTTTTTTTTTTTTTTTTTTTCTCATTATTTTTTATTGAATCTTCATATATTAAATATGAACTAACAATAATTAATCAAATCTTAACCTAATACGTTATTTTATGTCCTGCCAGTGCCAGACAAAAATTTTCTTCATCACGGGTTCTGTTCACTTATATAGGTGTTTATCGCTCATCTAATTGGGTAAGTGCTGCAGTGTCTCTTCTTCTTAAGCGAGTGTGGCCGCCATGGTTTAAAATATTTCGAGCTAGTGGATTTGGGTGTTGTTCAAGCCTTTTTAAATATTTTACTGCATATTTTGTAATCATAGTTTTTACTAAAGGAACATTGAGATCCTTGTGAATATTTGAGTTTTTAACATACCAAGGGGCAGCTGTGATTATTCGAAGAAGTTTATTTTGGCGCCTTTGAATTTTTTCGATATTAGAGGCCGAGGCAGTGCCCCATAGTTGAATACCGTAGCACCAGATTGGCTTTAAGATGGAGTTGTATAGTAAAAGTTTGCAGTCGAGACTTAGGACAGAGTTTCTTCCAATAAGCCAATGAATTTGGATGGCTTTTAGTTTCATTTGAGATAATTTTGCCTCTATATGGCTTTTCCACGTTAAACGGCGATCTAGATGAATACCGAGGTATTTTACATGCGAATTTTGAGGCACTAAATGATTATTGACTTTAATAGGGGGGCATGTTTCCCGACGCAAGGTAAATGTTACATGTACGCATTTTTGCTCATTGACCTTTATCCTCCATTGCTTCAGCCACAGTTCGAGTTGAAATATATGATCCTGTAGGTATCGAGATGCTTCTTGACTGTTTTCGTGTACGCTTAGAAAAGCTGTGTCATCAGCAAATGTTGAAGTTTGGGTGTAGTTGTTTATTGGCATATCCGAAGTATATATTAAGTATAAAAGTGGGCCTAGGATGCTTCCCTGAGGGACTCCAGCTTCAATTGGTTGAGGAGAGCTTAAATAATCACCTTCTTTAATAATAAACTTTCGACCGACTAAGTAGCTTTCTAACAGCTTGTGTGTGTTTACTGGTAAGTTTAGCTTCAATTTATGTAATAAGCCTTCATGCCAGACTTTGTCAAAAGCTTGAGAAACATCGATGAAGAGAGCGGAACAATATTTTCTTTCTTCAAAGGCTTTTCTTATTGCGTTTACTATACGATGGGTTTGCTCAATTGTGCTGTGTTCTCTTCTAAAGCCGAATTGGTGGTTAGGAATACATCTGTTTTCATTTAGAATTGGGGTTAATTTTGACGCTAACAGCTTCTCAAACAGCTTTGATATATTTGAAAGTAAACTTATAGGCCTATATGACTCAACTTTTGTGTGATCCTTTCCTGGTTTAGGTATCATGATGACTAAGGAAACCTTCCACTTTTGAGGATAGTATTCCAGGCGTAAAATAGCATTAAAAATTAAAAGAATAATTCTCCTTGCTATGCTGGGTAGCTCCAAAAGCATTTTGTTGCTGATCTTATCAAAACCAGGAGCCTTTTTGGGGTTTAAATCACAAATAGCCTTTTCGATTTCTCTTATCTGAAACGTTAGGGGAACAGCTGCTCTAGCAGCAACAGGTGGTAACTCGACCGCCATATCGTGAGATATGTTTGGGGTAAATACGTGTTTTAAATGATTAACAAACAGATTTCCTTTTTCAACATAATTTCTTGCCCAACTTCCATTCAAGTTTCTTAATGGCGGATTAGCGACAACTGGCCTTTTGAGATTTCTAGCTGCACGCCACAATGAGTAGTCTGATTGTGGAGTTCCATCAAGTTCCTTAAGATATTTTTCCAGAGAAGCCGTTTTCTGAGTCTGCAGTAACTTTCTCAGCCTTTTTGTACAGTCTTTTAGTAAGGACTTAAGTTGAGGGGATCTGTGCAATTGCCACTCTCTACGAGCTCTCCTTTTTTCAGACAAGAGACGCTCGACATCTGAGGAATATATTTTATTATTTTTGGTTTTTTTGGGGGCAATGCTGGAATGTTGAACAGCTAGTTTTAGAAAACTGTCAAAATTGACAATAGAACGATCTATATACTCCGGTGTGCTAAGCGGAATATTTTCTGTGCAATGGGTACTGAGATATTTTTTATATTTTATCCAATTTATATGTGTAGCTGACGTCGCTATGTGACCAGAGGGAGATTCAATTCTATTGGTGTTTTTTATAGTAACAATTGTAGGTGTGTGATCAGAGGATAATTCTATGGAAGCTTCAACGTAAATCGTTTCTGTGGGGATGTTTTTAACCACGCCAAAATCGATGACATCTGGAATTTTTTGCGGATCAGCAGGCCAATATGTTGGTTGGCCGCTCGCGACAACATTTAAATTCATTTTAGAGATTGTATTAAACAGAACACGACCCTTTGGTGTTATAAGTCGTGACCCCCAGAAGGTATGTTTTGCGTTGTAATCGCCAGCAGCCAGGAAACAGGGCCCCAGTGACTTATAATATTTGTAATATTGGCTTTCTGATATTGCAAATCTAGGTGGTGAATATAGAGATGACATAACTATGCTTCGATTTAGCTCTTCGACACAAATGTTCGTAGCTTGGAGATAATCTTCACGATGATCACACATTGGGTAGTGTTTAATTCGGTTTTTTATTAATATAGCAGAACCTCCACAAGCTCTATCTCGAGGGTCCTTGGTATCATATAGAGTATAACCATTAATTTTAAACGTATTTCTTGAGGTCAAATGAGTTTCAGAAACCATCATGACATCAATTTGTTTATTTTTAAGAAAGTATTCTAATTCATTTTTATGTTGGCGGATGCCGTTTGCGTTCCAAAAACAAATTTTTAAACAGTTCATGGCTTGTTAAGAATAGCTTGCAATAACATCGATTGCATTCTAAGAATTTCCTGCATCATATTACCCATTGTGTTTGTAAAATTATTTACTGTTTGCACTAATGTTTCCATGGTTTTTTCTAGACGACTTAGATTAGAAACTGGAGTTTCGTCATTACTTGACGAAGCGCCTTGCATTGGTACATTGTTCGATTTTAAAACGTTAGCATAAGAGGTTCTGTTACTACTAGGCTGCGGAGCCTGAAGATCATTACTGTTTACTTGATTCTTTACCTGCATTTGAGGGGGATTAGTTTTCGGTCCAACCGACTGCTTGACGATAGTATATACAGGGCATCCTCTATAATTGGCAGTGTGATTACCACCACAGTTGCTGCATTTTTTTACGTTGGGGTCGGTTTTAGACTTATCGCAAAGAACTGTACCGTGTAGCTCACCACATACTACGCAAACAGGGGGTAAATAGCAGTATGCCTTAGTATGGCCAAATTCTTGGCAGTTTATTTATAACTGCGAAACTGTTGCTTATGTAGCGAAACGTTGTATGAACAGATTAAAGGAATTGTAATTCCTAATTTTTTCAGCAAAATCGGACTAGTAGTTCTCGAGCTATGTCAAAAAAAGACCACCAAAGGTGACAATTTCCTCTATATGATAGTTACTAACTTCAAATCGATATATCTCGATCCCTAGACGTGACCCAGCGAAACGCCGGGACACGTATAATTTATTTTTTACCGATATAACATTTCCCGTTGATTTCATGCCATCCCGATTTTGACTGTCGCATAGTGGTATGAATTGATATTTAAATAAAATTGGCGAAATTGGCCATAAGCAACGAAAATTTGATTTAAGTAACTATAGAATTAAAATGAATTTTTTTAACTGTATTTAAGTACATTTTACTTCGCCTCAAGTCATATCTTTTTGCTTAAACCAACCATATGAGTAATATGTTTACAGTTACGCATCATTGCAGTTTTATAAGTCATTAATAAGCAAAAGTCAAAAAAAGAGTATTTATAAATGTTTAATAGCCTATTAAACGTTTAATAAACATTTCATAAATTTGGAATATTTATTGTAGCCTTTACCCTACTTTAAGCGTTTAATAAAATGATATTTCAATGTTTGTTAAAATAAAATTTTAATAATTGCACGAAAAATTTTAAATTTTTGTCTTTTTATTTATTTTAATAAAAAAGTTTAATACGCATAAAAATTTTTTTTTCTAGAAAAACGATAACTAGTGTTTGAATTAATTTTAAATAAAAACTGCTCGATAGATTTTTTTGCTAAAAATAATGTGGGTCGCGAGATATGTTTTCTGTTGAAACTAAAAGTCGTTATAACTTTTTGTATAAAATATAAAAATCTATTAAGATTTATTTCAAATAATGCAAACATTTTTTTACCATTATATTTTAAAATGTCTTTCAAATAGTTAAAGTTTTTGTTAAAGCAAACACAAAGTAGAAACCACATAGTGTATCGTCTGTTGGTTACTGGTTTGCTGCAGGGAACAAAAATGTTTTGTTCTACATGCTCTGAATATTTAAACTTTTGTATCGAAAATTTGATTCATAGCACAAAAAGTGACGAATGAAGCAAAACAATGTTTAGAGAACTGTAAAATTAAGGATATTAGGCAATGCTAGAACTCGATATCTCTTAATATATTCGAGATATCAAAAAAGGTTGTAACTGTTAAAAAAGAGGGTGCCATTATTATTACATATATAGAATTGATTTAAGACTAAATTTTTGTAAAAATGTGCCTACCAGAAACCACCCGACGAAATTAAATTTATAATTTTATAAATTTAAAAACTAATTTTAGCAAATACCAAAAAAGCAAAAACAATTTGTAGATTTAGGATGATGCGGCCGATCTTCATGGGTTCTCTCAAGCAACAGTGTGTAGAATTTCAGCCAGTGTGGCTCGAGCTCGCTGGGGCAAAAGAAAAATTAAAATGCCTTCATCTCTTATAGAGGAAGCAATCCCAATGAGAGAATTTAAGACATTTAAAAATTCCCAGACGTTATTGGTACGCATATGTGACAGCGCGTAGAGGAAGAGACCAGTAAGGTAAAGGGAACAGTAAAAACCAACTACACAAAACAAGAGGTAGGGATGACGCGCGTTTTCAAGGTGGACCAACACGTTCCTGCCGTCATGAGATGTGTTGCATTCAAATGAGACCAATACCAACACGCTCAGTGATGGTACACCAAACATACACGTATTTAAATCTTTAAAATGGCTCTTCTAAACAAAACCCTTAGGTCCCTTTCTATTTTGCGCGTCACATATACGTATCAAAAAACCGGCTGGAATTTAGCCCAATACTATATAAACAGAAGGGGTTACTATACCCTAAATGTTCAGGTTAATTATATTTCAGAAATACATAATTCATAAATCTTCGTTGCTTCGGGGCTTGGAAGCAACGATTTCGCTGCTTGTTAGATAGGTTGACGGATTATCTGGCAAAAAACATTGGTTATCGCCCTAGCAGTACTTCAAAACATTGCTATTGAAGAAAATGATATTGTTCCAGGTAAAAACATTTGAACCTAAAATATTTTGGCAGTTATATGTTGCTAAAAATGTTTTGTTAAAACCTAGAAGGTTTTATTTTCAAAACATCTGCATAATGTATAATAAAAATTAGTTCAATTATTCATTAAACATAAAGCTTATTAATCTCTTTTGAAACCTACAGATTTTAAGCAGTAAAAATTTGATATTGCTAATAAATGATTTACATATTTCGCTTCTATTTCAATATTATGTATTTTCTTAACAAAAAAAACATAAAATTATTTCAAATATTACGTTTTAAAAAACAGAAATTCATTTTAAATTAAAAAGAAAACAGAAATTCACTTAAAATTCGTTCGTTGTATGATACTTGTATTTACTCGTATCGTTTCATCCCTAGTTTTATGCATCACTATTACAAAAATTACAATTAAATAACATGTTGTTGCCAACATAAAAATACAAAAGTAATATAAACGTTTAATTGTTAATCCACTCCTATTAAGCGCTTATAAATTAGACTTTTTATTAATGGTTTATAAAACAAAAAGTGTTTGATAACTATTGTAAACATTAAAGCTGAAATAAGAAATTTTTATGAATAAGACCGTTAAAATATGTGCGTTCGTTTACTTTTCCAGTAAAATCCAGTAGCTGAGTAATATGAAAATTTAACAAATTTATGTGTAAACTAACAGCCGTATTCATAAACGTACATTAACAGTTTTTTTTACTATTAACCGCTTGCAGCGATTTTCTGTTTAAGTATGGCAACTTTCTTTGTATTTAGCTGCCATTTTATTGTTAGTGATGCATGAAACTTCTATTCGGTTCACATGATATTCTATATTTAAATTTTTTTTTAATTGTAGACCTTCAAAATTATTCTTATCAAATAAAACTACATATTATTTTAGTTTCTGAACAAAATGTTTTCGAAAGGTATCATAAAAACTTTGGTTTGAACCTTTTTTAAATATACGATAAGAAAGTATGTACTCGAATAAAAAGTTTGTTTACTTTTTATTACTATCACTATTATTATGTTTATTTTATTTTTTTTTTTTATATTTTTGAACAATTATTTGTTGTTTTAAACAAAAAAACAACTAGTTGCAATAATTTAATAAAAATTTCAAGAGAATATTTGCATTTGCCCCTGAACATATTCATTTAAATCATATAAATTTTTTTAAATAATTATCAATATCTTTTGAAATTATCAATATAACTTTAAATTGGCTGTCTAAAATAAAAAAAATTAGTAAAATGTATTTAACATGTCCGTTGTAATAAATAAAACATTTTTGTCATTATTTTTCACCATATTTCACAAAAATAATATCATAAAATGCAAACACATTTCAAAATGTAATTTTATTTTTTGTTTAAAGAAGGGCAAATCCAACAATAAATTTTCTTACTTTATGAATGGTTTATTAAAAGTTCAATAGACTATTTTTCGTTTATGAATACAACTTTAGCAATTTTTGCTTAAAAACGGTCTATTAATCATCAATAAGTTTTTATGAATACGGCTGTAAACCTTTAAATAATAAATTTAATACAGGTACACAACAATAGGATATTTTAAAATTACTACCAATGACTAGCAGTCAGGGCTGGGCAGTATTTGAAATACGTATTTAAAATACAAGTACGTATTTTGTATTTTAAATACATGACGTGCAAGTATTTTGTATTTTAAACACATGTCCAGCGAGTATTTTGTATTTTAAATACATACAATAAATAGAAGTAGTCTGTCTGTATTTTAATAACATACAATAAATAGAAGTATTTTGTATTTTAAATACATACAGATGTGTAAGTATATTGTATTTAAAATAAAGAAAAAGCATCCAAAATCTTGCAATTTATACTGTGGAGGAAAATTACAAAAATCTTAAAATGAAACTTAAGCTGTCAGACTTGGGGATTTATCCCCAAAGTTGTGGACAAAGGACAAAGGACAAAGAAATTTATTTGGGGAGGATTAGGGATTTAATAAAAATAATCAGGGATTTTACACATTTTTAATATATTTTCCCTTCTTTTATTATTTTCTTTGTTTCGTATAAAAAATATGAAAAAAGTAGCAAAACTTTTATCTTACTCTTATCAACAACTTATACGGTGTAAAGAGTCCTAATTAAGATTAATATTTTTGTTTAGTGTGTAAAAGGTACTTAATAAACTTATGTTATTATTCTTGAGTGAGTGTTTTAAAAAAGACAAATTTAAAAAAGAATCTAAAACCGTTGAAAATACATACAGTAAAACTCGGTTAATTAGCCGACGCTTAAATGCCTTTCACGCTTATTTACCTTAAGTTTTAAATCCCCTTTTTTTTCTTCCATTTTTCAAACAAAAATCCACGTTTAATTGCCCTACGCTTAATTACCCAATTCGGGTAATTGCCTTAAAAATTAAACTCCCAAAACAAAATTACACCTTAATTTCATTCGTTTAATTGCCTCAGTACTATTTGACAACCAATTTTACATGCTAATAATTTGAAAATATGCACTAAAACTTTTTTTAAAAAATTTGCCCAAAAAACAAAATATGGCTTATTTAAAAGCAAAATATTCCACAATTTAATATTTGCATTAAAATAAACTTCTACTTTTACTTTCTGCACAAGTTAACATGGACAGGCAACCAGCTAGATAGACGAAAAGATCACTTTGAAAAGTATTTCTGATTCGATTGGCTGAACATGTATTAAAATATCTTTCAAAACCGTGAAAAATTTGTGCAATAAAAATGCAGCAATAGCTTAAATATGCAAATTATTCACAAACAAATCGATACCAAAATTCATAAAGAGCTCTCAAATAAATATATTGCTTCTGCCTTCATTGGAAACACAAGAAAAACCATGCAATTGCATATTTACGGTTTCCCTGATCATAAGTTTGTATGTTTGAGTACGCTTTTGTTAGTAGAATATGACAGGACATCTCAAAAATCATTACAGATAAAATTCAAGAGAGCAAATCCCATTGTTTTGTATTACTATCTCTTTAGATTAACCTGATACATGTAAAAATTCCTATTTCTTTACTTTTTTCATACATCAAAATTAAGGAATCTTGTTTAATTACCTCACTGAGGTATTTACACGTATTCGCTAAATTACCTCAATGAGGTAGTTAAGCGTATTCTTTTAAATGCTTTACCCGCATAATTATCAAAAAATATTGGCATTTTTGGCGAGGTAATTATCCGTGGAATACGTACAATGTTTGATTTTTTAAAGACAATTTTCAAGCAAATATGTCTTCCCCAAAAATAAGTAAATATAAAAAACAATATAATTAAGTTTGATAAATAAATATGTACTTTTAATGTTGATTTTAAGGATGGCTAAAACCGATTGAACAAGCTCCAAATGTTTATAATTTGACTCATTCGTCTTCAAAAACAGCATATTGATCTGCTTGTAATTCCTCGCTGGAATCGCATAAAAAGGATTTAAAAAAAAATGCCGAAACCAGTCGCTACTATTTTTTTAAAAAATTTTAAATTTGGTCAGAAAAAAAAATCAATAAAAAAATATTAACTTTTTAAGGTTATTTTTTTGTAATTTGGGGATTTTTTTTTAATTTTTTGGGGACAAGGAAAAAAGTAGCTGGCAGCCCTGGCACCAGTAAAGAAAACGATGGTTTTGTTGTTTTCGTAGATAGGATCTAGGACATCAATTTTGGAGTTGGAATTTGTCAGTTTCGTCAGTGACAAGAGCAAACCAATTATCACTCTTGACAGCTATCAAAATATAAAAAGAGTATTCATAGAATTTAATAAAAGTTTGTGCTCATCAGGACCTGTAGAAAGATTATTTTCTTCAGCAGGTTTTATTTATTCTCTAACAAGAAACTGTTTGTCCGATGCTACATTAAAAAATCTAATATTTATGAAAGGAAACAATTGTTTTGTTAATTAGTTTTATCTAATGTATTTTTTGTTTAAATGAAAATGGTGCATTTCGTATTTTTAATACATACATGTACATGACGTGGAAGTAATTTGTGTTTTGTATTTGATATACGTACAATTAATGGAAGTATTTTGTATTTTAAATACATACAGATGTGTAAGTATTTTGTATTTTAAATACTTAACCTGTAGTGCGATTCACTAACTTTTAACATTTTAAAAAGTGTTAACTTTAACCACACATTTTGATGTTTGCACTAACCACTATGTGATTCACTAACTTATTTATAACCATAATAATCAGTTTTATATTTCTCTCTATTCAAATTGATATATCGTGGCAACTCTGCCAAGAGAAACATCAAAATAGGATAAAATAACAAAGAAGAATAAAAAAAAAACAAAACAAAAAACTTTTAATTTATAGATTTTAAATGATATTGTGCAAAGTGCGTAGAACATTACTAATTTTTAATATTTTATTTTCTTATTTTATTAATTTATTTTTAACTAAATGAATTTTTTTAATTTTATTTGAGTCAAATGGTTGGCTTTAGGACAAATAAATAAGAAGCTCCATGGAAAAATGGTGTGTGACAAGATGTGGATAAATTGTAGGCTAAATACTTCAAAGCCATATTATTCATCGACTATATACTTAGGTACAACGAAAAATAAACACTTTTCAAAGCGGATTTAACCACACCAAAAATGTTGGTGTTAATAAACCACAACTTGGTTTGTTAAAAAAAAACAGCTGACTGAAACAGCTGGCTTTAAACACCAGCAGATGTCGTTTTAATTTTATTTGAGTCAAATGGTTGGCTTTAGGACAAATAAATAAGAAGCTCCATGGAAAAATGGTGTGTGACAAGATGTGGATAAATTGTAGGCTAAATACTTCAAAGCCATATTATTCATCGACTATATACTTAGGTACAACGAAAAATAAACACTTTTCAAAGCGGATTTAACCACACCAAAAATGTTGGTGTTAATAAACCACAACTTGTTTTGTTAAAAATAACAGCTGACTGAAACAGCTGGCTTTAAACACCAGCAGATGTCGTTAAAAGTGTTAGTGAATAGCAAAATGGTTAATTTGTGGTTAACATTTTTAAACGAAACAATTGTGGTTTAAAAAGCATAGTGAATCGCACTACTGAAATAATTTTTATTTTGTATTTTAAATACATGACCAGTAGCCCGTTTCTGTATATCTCACATCGTAAAACTCTTCGCATGAAACTTGTGAATTGCAACAAAAATAGTGTGAAATGAAACAAAAAATGGTTTTTCTCACACAAGTGTTTCTGTATCTTTTTTTTTGCGAGAATTATCTGTCATTTAAATAATTTTCCAGCAATTATTGGAAGGATTCGAGAAAAAGTGTTTCTATAACAATATTTTGCGAAAAGTTTCTTTCAAGAACTGTCAAAATAAGTCACATTTGAAATTGGTGGCGAGAAAAACAAAATGTAGATATTTTGAATTTAAAATATGTTTATATACTATTTTTTTTTAAATAAATAAAAAAATAGAAGGAATATAAATGATAAATGCATAATTTATATGATGAAAATAAACAAAAACAATTGTTATATTTTGTTAGTTTAAATTTTTGTTAGCCTTTTCTTGTTTTGGTTTTAATCAGTGCTGCCAGATAAATTTGTGTCAAAATCGTCAATTTCCTGAGAAAAAAAATAAAAAGGATCGTCTTTTTTGTTTTAAAAATCGTGCAATTTAAAATCAATTTTAAACAAATTTGTTTCGACTTTTATTAAAAAATAATCAAACAAAAACATAGTTAAAGTTCATGGGTATTTAATAATTGAGATATAAATCTTTAACTTACCTATTCCTATAATATTTTTCTTTTTTACCTGAAATAGACTTAGGCCCGTTTTCACGACTTAACGATAGCTAAATGTAGGAAGTTATCGAACAGATAATGAGTTTTTAATTATCACAAGTTCTCTTTAACCTAAAAGTGAAGGATAAGCTAAAGAGAGGAACGTTCTACCTTTAACTTTTGTCGTAAGATTTAGATTTGAGATTGCCATATTATATTCACATATTTTCTATATATGGCAACTCCAATTATACGTATATTTTGTAAATGTAAAAAAAGTACGTAGTTGCCAGTTCGTATTTTTATTTTGGCAAAAGAATCGGTATTTTCTTTAGTATTGCCACTTTTTTAAAAATGTTAAGTTGATTTTATACAGAAGTTGTGAAAACGAAAAATAGTTGAAGGTAACTTTATTCCTCACTAGTGCTAAAGGTAGCGTTAACTATATCTAACTTTAAAGGTAAGTCGTGAAAACGGGCCTTAGTAGAATACCTTGTAGTTAAAATTAAAAAAATCGGTCCATAAATAAACGGGTTAAAGACCCAGTAAAATCTTCGCCTACAAAATAATATGTTAAGTAATCAGAAACACATAAAAGCACTACATACAATTCTACTGAAAAACTAATGAATTTTACAAGGGTTGTGCAAAAAAGAACAAATTCAAAAGTAAGTCATTTTTTTTTTATCTTAATACATCCAGAAAAAAGTAGTTATCGAAGTTCTTATGGAAGAAAGCTACTTAATAACGAGTGAAAGAAGCTATCCATTTTGAAAAAGTTTTTACTGGGAGACAAACAAATTTCTTTCTGGCCGGAATAATGGTTTTGGCACAAAAGTGTACATATAAGATAAGAATATCAAATATCAATCATATTTTGTATATGTATATAAGAAGTATTAAATGTTCAAAATAAGCCAAGTCGGTCCATTACTTTCCCTCGAAATTTTGCTTTTGCCGATTCATTTTTTAGGGAAGAAACAAACGATTTCGAGGACAATTTTCACAATAGGGATAAATACAAAAATTTAAGCAGCCTTGTTTCTAAAGATATCTTTTTTTCTAATAAACAAACATATAAAAATATTTACAATTATCTTATTTCGAAGACTAAGGGGCTTATAGTGTAAAACGCAACGCCAACAATTTCATTAAAAGCAAAAATAAAATCAAAAATATTTTATAAATTTGTTGTTGCTTTCTACAGACATTCATATTATTTTTTTTTTAAATTTTCAACGCCACAAAATAGAAGTGTTTGAAATTTTAAAATTCAAGATGAATTTCTATAGAAAGTAACAACAAAATTATAAAATATTTTTGATTTTGTTTTTGCTTTCGTCACTTTTTTAGAAAAAAATCATCAAAAGGTCACTTTGTTAATATCGGAACAAAAAATCGTCAAGATGACGATAACTCGTCCAATCTGGCAGCCCTGTTTTTATTATATTAATTTCTTTTGTTGACGTTTCGCTTTTATTTGACACTTAATTACTGGAAATATTCCAGTAAAAACAGAATCTGTTGTGTCTGTTTTCGCATTCAAATACAGAAACAATTTTATCTCATAAATCGAGAAACGATGGAATTTTTCGTTTCACACTTCATGTAAGAAATTTTACGATGCGAGAAATACAGAAACGAGCTACAGCAAGTATTTTATATTTTGTATTTTAAATACCGCAAACCATGTATTTTACCCAACACTGCTAGCAGTACATTCGAAATTAATGCAATCTTTTCCACTGTTTTGCAGAAATTATCTTAGTATACAAATTGAACTTGAACTACTGTGGCTCCATTTGTTTCGCTTTTTGGTACGAACATCTGTTATTATAGAAAAAAATCCTTTCTGCATCAGCATTAGCATGGGTAAAGCAAACCAAATCCGTCATAGTTTCGATAAATTTTGAAAAACAGTCTCGTCACTAAAGTTTTTAATTTTTATAATTTTTATCCAAAACTGTCCGTCCTATGTCCATTTTTTAAAACGTATTTATTTCACTTTTAGAAAAATTGTATTCTATTGTTCGCAACTCATGCATGAGATAATTGAGACTTATATTAAACTTTTTAGACAATAGTTCCAATTTTTTTCTTGTTACTTGAACATTTTTGAATATTGAATGATATCTTAGGAAAAACATATACAGTGTACATTCGATAATCCGGACTCCACTAATCCGGAATATACGGTAATCCGGACAGAATTTTGCAGC
Organism: Pollenia griseotomentosa; assembly: GCA_963931875.1. NCBI lineage: Eukaryota > Metazoa > Arthropoda > Insecta > Diptera > Polleniidae > Pollenia > Pollenia griseotomentosa. The sequence continues at coordinate 122,161,164 of OZ007561.1, read as the reverse complement.
TCATTGCGTATTCTATAATCCGGATTGATTGCAACTATATCGTCCGGATTGAATAACACCCGTTTTAATCTATTTTTTTTATTCATGCTTTGCATGCTTTGAAAAATACAGTCATTGCGTAGTCTATAATCCGGATTGATTGCAACTCTATAATCCGGATTGAATAACACCCGTTTTTATTTATTTTTTTTATTCAAATCAAAGCATGCTTTGTAACATAGTTAACCAAAACTCTCAATAAATGAAATGCTTCTGTATTGGATAATATAATATTGCCCAGCAAACACAAAACTAAGCATTGCAAATGTAATAAATTTTAGTTTTAAAAGCAAAATTGAAATGAAGTTTTAAAAAAGTTAATAAAGTTGTTAAGTTTTTAAAACTTAACAAATTAAGTGTATTTAGGGATTATAAATTAAATTTTCCAAATTTAAGATTTTGTAACAATTTCTTATTAGCAAAATATGTTTTTTAATGACAAAACAAAAATGTCTGTCTTCCATCATACCACATATTTTGTTTGCTGGTTTATTTTGAAATTAAGTCAAAGCTGAAAAAAAGTAAGCATCCGCACATGTGCACTCGTTAACACTCAATTAACGACTGAAATCAAACTGAAATAATAGAGAACAAGCGTCGGTGTGAGTTTTTATTATTGTTTTTGTAGCACAATTGTGCACAAAAAATGAAGATTTGGATTACACTGCTTTGTAAAATGCAGTTAGATTAGTGTGATATGAGTATGTTTACACATGCGTTTTTTTGCTATGAATTATTATAATTTTTAATAAATACATACATGCGGTAATCCGGATAATTCGCTACTCCGGATTGGGGTCTGCAATCAATTATCCGGATTATCGAATTTTTACTGTACATACAAATTAGTGTCGCCAACTTTTTAAACCACAAACAACTCTGAAAATATATTTTTAAGCTATTTTAAGGAAAAGAAAAATTTTCAACCGTTTTAAACAAGAAAATATCACTAAAAATGGGTTTTTTGCATTTATTTCATAAATTATGCGATATAACGGAAAATCCCTACATTTTGGAGATTATAAAAAATCTGTCCGATTTTCCCTACGCTTCTATTTTAGTATCGAAAATACCTACATGTAGGGATTTTCCCCTACTACTGGCAGCACTGGTGGAGAGATAGAAGTTAAATAGAAGTGAAAATTTACAGGTGGCTTATTTTTATTTTTATTATTAGCAGCGTTTAAAAAGCTGTAACTTCGACATCACAGAATACTAACAGAACTGTCACGAGACGAAAGGTTTTGATATCAGTTTCGTGATCGTTGAATGTAGACGTGTTTTTTTTTTACTCGGCATACGGGTTTTTTCTTTTAATATAAATAAGTATTTATAATATTATTATTACTTTCAATTATTTAAGCTTGAGGTCTTTTTATTTATAAAATATTCTAATTATTTTTTCAATATTTCGCTAACCTTTGGTTAGCATCGTCAGGAAATTAACAAATTTGAATAAAAATAAAAAAAACGATAACAAAACTATGAAAAAATTTTTTTGTCATAAATTAAATTCAAAAAACAAATAGGTTTTTGAATTTAATTTATGACAAAAAAATTTTTTCATAGTTTTGTTATCGTTTTTTGTTATTTTTATTCAAATTTGTTAATTTCCTGACGATGCTAACCAAAGGTTAGCGAAATATTGAAGAAATAAATAGAATATTTTATAAATAAAAAGACCTCAAGCTTAAATAATTGAAAGTAATTATAAATAAAGGTCAAATAAGAAAAAAATACATTTATAATATTATATTACTTTTTTAAAAAATAATATATGTATCAGCGAATGGACGCTTTAAAATAATTCTTAATTAGTGAACATACACGTTAATAATAAAAATATAAAAACCCCGTAGTAAAAAAATAGTCAGTTGCAAAAAAAAACTAACTATAAATTAACTATTTTTTAAATGACTACAAATTGGTTTAAATCAAAGATGCCCAGTAGTGGCTGATATCAGCAAATTAAACTCACACGTATACTTACGCTCTTTTGTTTGATCGTCAATCAACCAATAGGAAATCAGCATGTTGAGTGGGAGAGACAAACTACACTTGCAGAACTTCTGTGTCTTATTTTATATTTTAATCGTCATCGAGACTGCTGTGAGTTAACACATAAATTGAAATTATTGCGATTTATTAATGATGTCAGTCGAAAATTATTTTATGTTACAAAATGCTTTTGATGACATGCGATGTCTTATTTGCCATAAGACATTTAAAAAAACTAAGAAATATAATTTAAAAAAACATTTTGAAGATGTTCACAAAGACGTGAATTATTTTCAGGGGGAAGAAAAAGAAAAACAATTTAAAATTTATAAGAAAATTTTTATTGAAAAGCTGAAGGAATGGGTAAATCAATATAAAGAAAATGATGAAGATATTGTGGAGGAGAATTTAAAAATGGGTTTATCTAACTTAATAAGTTTATATATTGTAAAAAAAGGAAGGCCATTTTGTATTGAATTATATTTGCTCAAAAAAACGCAATAAGCTGAATTCTTCTAGTTTGAGAAATATACTTTTATTGCGTAACTGCAATTAGAGTATCAACTTAGAAGATTTTATTACTTTTTAATTGCAAATTGAACAATGATTAATTGAGGGAAAATTTATAAACACTTCGAAGAATCTTTTTATTTCGAAATATATCATACTATCCAGATGTCCGCATATATAAATTATATATGTATGTATTATATATATATATCAATACCTATCAATACATTCATCAAGAGTATTACTAAAATAAATACATTCACCAAGAGTATTACTAAAATATGTACATTCATTAATTTTACATTTCCCTTTTGTTAAACAAAGAAACAGAAAAAAAATGACAACACCCGCCACACATGTGCTTTCGTCGCAATCTCGTTGACGACTAAATAAAATGAATAGCAAATTGATTTCTTCCAGTGTTATTTCGTCACTCTCACCAATACTACTACCTTGGGCATCAATGGTTTAAATCTCATGCAGATATCAACCAAACATATTGCAAAGAGGCACACGTAAAACACAAACAAAAGCAAAATAAGTAAAACAAGCATGCCATGAAATCAAATGTCACATGTCAATCAAACAAACGAGGTCTTTGACATAAACAGTGCTCAATATTAATCGAAATATCAAGTGAAAAAAACAAATTAAATATTAATATACATATAATAAAATTAATAAAAGTTATATTGTAAGTATATTATAAAATAGTTCATTAAAAATCGAAATAAAAATGAATGCGAAAATTAAAAGCAGAAAAAGAAAAATATTTACGGAAATTAAGAAAAGAGAATTGTGAAAAAAGTGCTCCTGCAATTATGGAAGTGGTAGAAGTTGCAAGTCAACAAATTGTTTGTGAAGAAATTAATTATTTTAGTTGTAATGCAAAAAAGCAATCCTTACGTGAAAAATTAGGAGAGTGGTATCATAGAAATTAGCCATCGCGTAAAAGTTTTGATGAACTCTTGGCAATTTTAAAAGGAGAAGGCTTAGATGTGCCATTAAGTGCAAATTCATTTTGCAAGAAAAGTGATTGTTTAATCGTTACACAAATCTCCCCTGGGTTATATACCCATTTTGGAATATTTAAGCAATTAGAAAGGGTTTCGCATTTACTTAAAAATTATGACGAAATTTTGGTTGACGTTAATATTGACGGCCTTCCATCGTTTAAAAGTTCAAAAGCCCAATTGTGGCCAGTTTTGATGAAGGTCGTCAATATTAAAAGCTTGTCTGTTTTTCCGGTAGGAGCATTTTTAGGTCGAAGCAAACCTAACAATGTTGGAGAATTCCTCCATGAGTTTATTCAGGAACTAGACATTTTGATGAGAAATGGACTAAAATTTGGGGAGCAAACTATTGCATTGAAAATTAGGTCAAAATTTTGTGATACACCGGCAAGAGCCTTCGTGTGTGGCATCGTAAGCTACACCTGCCGCCATGGATGCACAAAACGCAATCAAATTGCAGAAAAAATTGGTGGCGTTTTAACTTATTCTGCTAAGTCAGGGGTGCTTATTTCTGACAGCGATTTTGCATGCAGAAAATATTTAGGACACCATAAAAAAAATTTTTTTGAAGAAAAAACTCCATTCGAAAAACTTAATTAAGGAATGATAAGTCAAGTTCCGCTCGATCCGATGCATCTCGTTGACCTTTCTTATTCGGATTATTACAAATAAATGTATTTTTAAAATAACTGAAGGCATTTAAAATTACATTTCTGATCATTTGAATGATCTTAAAAAAAATATTCCTAAGGAATTTTCTCGCACTCCCAGCGGATTAGATGAAATATTTCATTGGAAGGCATCTGAGTTCAGGCAGTTCTTACTGAATACGGGAATCGTTGTTCTTTAAGATCGAGTGCATGAAGACTTGTTCTACGAATTTTTGCTATCATGCCCTAGAACATACCAAAGAAATTCACAGAACGCCCAAATTCTGCTCGAACTTTTTGTTGAAAATTTTCCTAATATTTTCGGCCAGAATAGCGTGAGTTACAATATACATGGTCTTTTGCATCTGAGTGAATGTGTTCATGAATTCGGTCCACTAACAAACTTCTCAGGATATCCGTTTAAAAACTATCTTCAAACTTTAAAAAAATATGTCAAAAAACCGTCAAAAATTTTGCAACAAATATCTAATAACTTGAAATTTGAAAATATGATTATTAAAGAAAATGAAGAAATGTTCAATCGTAAACATGATGAAATAGTTAGTCTCACAACGAAACAATACTTCTTTTCCAAAAAGGCTCCCAATAATTTATGTGCCATTCACCCATTTATTCCTATTTTAATAACAGGTTTTATTGAGACTGGCGTAGGGTTTATTGTAGGAAAAAGATTTAAAGCAATCGAAAGTTATTTCAATGAGCCATTTGATTCCTTTTCAATTTTGGGAACGTGTGTTGTTGATCCGAGCTGCCTAGGCGATGAAGAAATATTTGAAAATAAAATTGAATGCAAGCTTGTTGGTTTACCCAGAGCGGAAAACTTAGTTTTGCTTCCATTATTGCACGGGTGCTATTAAAATATAAGGAAATTAAACCTTTTTATATACATACAATATTTTACTACATAAATAAATAAAAAAGAAATAAAATAATAAAATATATAATTTAGATAAAAATAAATAATAAAAATATATATAAATAATTAAAATATCAAAATTTCTATACATACAAGCAATTATGAAGCGTATTTATTTGAACACTAATGGTAAGTATTGTACAATCATTAAATTACTAATTACTTACAACGTATTTTAACAGATTACAGAAACGTAAATGATAATAAAGCGCCTTGTCAATGTTTACTTGAAGTTTTGAAGCAATTCGATGCGAAATTTTCAAAAATGACATGTAAGATGAAAATATTTATTATCTACAAAAATAGGTATAACGATTTTCATATATTTCAAGGCGAAATTAAGAACCTTAAAGAGACAATTCAAACTCAAAATGAAACTATAATGGCAGCATTGTCTGCCCAAAAAGAAGTGACCGAAAGCCTTGTTCGCCAGGAAAAAAACAATGTGGCTATTAAGAATGCTTTTCCAATAAACACCATCGAGGAGTTGAAAGTGCTCAATGACGTCATAATTGATGAAAATCAGCAAATTTATGTGAGTTCTTATTTGACTTTATTTTTATAATTATTCAAATTGCTGTGCTTTTTTTACAGACCAATGCCATGAAATTATCTCTGAAGGGAAATTGCCAAAAAAGTCAACGACAATTCTATCTTTGGAATTGATTCTTGGTATAAATATTGATGGCAAAAAGCGCTTGAAGGATTATAAAAAAGTTTTTGATGCATTAATGGATGCGGTTCGGCCTCTCTGTGATGACCCTGATAAAGAAATTCGCAACGCCTTAGCTGTTATTAAAAAACGTCACTTTCATAACGTTTGTGTTGAAAAAAAACTGAATAATTTCCATACTTACATACTTACTTTCTTTGAGCAGTACAAACTTTCGTGTGTATATATTATTCATCTTACTCGTTTTCATTATAACTTCTATTTTAAGTCATGAAATGTACTTTAATTTTCTTTTAATGTCAGCAACCTCGTTGTAAAATTTTTATAAAAATTTTTTCTTTATATAAGTATGTGTGTATATTATTTTTTGACAAAAATTAATCTATATATAAATCGGCTAAGGCAAAACAGTTAAGAACACTTTCCTCCTCTTTATGTCAACCGATTTGAAAAAAAAACACAGCATTTGAAAGATATTTACTTACAGAACTGCACAATATATATTTTATTAAAATCTGTTCAATATTTTCGGAGTAATAAGCTTTCAAAATAGCTACTAACACATATGTACAAAAAACAAAATTTGTTGTTTTTTTTCAATTATCAAATAATAAAAAATAGGGTGCTCGATTATTCGACATTTTTAAGAAACCGGTTTTCGAATATATCGGCTATATAAATACGGGAAATTAAATTTCTTTATTTTACTTTTCCGTGCTGCATGTGATTTTCTTAACTCAGAAACATAATATTATAGGTGCAGATGAACCAGAGGTTGGTCCCTTGCCAAATCGGTCCACTATGATGGAAAAAATGAATGCTCAAAACATGTAAATTCATATATACTTAGATGTAGTATCTTCATATGAACCTTAAAATTTATGGTCGAATTTTGACCATTAGGCGAACACTCGTTAAAATAAAACCGTTTAAAAATATATTTAAAAAAGTGGGTTTTAAATAATCAGGTACACACCGACTACAAATTGGTTGAAAAGTAAGTAATTAGTAGTAAGTTAAAAAGTCATGCAAAGATGGCCAATTGACTACTGCCTATGACATGCCTGTGTTAAAATAATGAGCCGTCGACAAGGAAAAAGTCACTTAATCAACTAGTTGTGGTTATAAAAAAACCATAAACATACATACAAACATTTTAAGCAAAAACATTTCATGTTTTTATTTATTCTCGAGGTTTTTAAACAACAAATAAAAAGAAGAGCACAATTAAACAAGCAGTAAAATAATATAAAAAAAAACTCTTATGAATGCGTATAATGCAAAAATAATAAAACATAATGAAAGAAATGCTTATGTTACAGTGAGTATTGACGAAACAAATGTTGAAACAAAACAAAGAATCGATGATAGCAATTACTTAACGGCTAAACCTATTACTCGAACTCGTTCCCTCACCCTCTTTGTTTACAAATACGGTCGATCGTAATACAATAACAAATCTATTAACTGCAAGTGTTGCCGCAGTGCCAAAAACTACTTTAATAAGTGATGATACGGTTAACCCCAAAACAGCCGCTATGGAAAACTCAGTAACTCAAGTAAAAATTTCTCAAAAGCCTCCAGTACAAGTTGGCATTGATAGATATATAACAGTGCTTAAACGGGGTCGTAGCCCTACCTCCTCAGCAGTGGCTTCGGCACCGAAAGTTTTAAAAGATGGTACAACTGACAGAATAAATTCCCAAGATCGTTTTGCAATTCTGGAGGATGAATCCCCTGAAGCACCAAACGTGCTAAAGTCGTCCAAGCCTCCCACGATATATCTTAGGGAGCAAAACTCAAATGAGCTAATAAAGAGTTTGATTTCGGTGATAGGTGAAAATTCGTTTTACGCAGCTGCAATCAAGCGTGGTAGTATAAACGAGACAAAAATACAAGTAAATCATGAGAATAATTTCCGCAAAATAATTAACAAATTTGAATAACTAAAAAAAAGTTTTTATACATACCAACTGAAGAGCAGCAAAGGCCTTCAGGTAGTGATTAAGGAAATTGACTCATGTGTGGACCCAGCAGAAATAAAAACTTTCTTGGAAGAAAAAGGCTTTAAAATTAAACATGTGGTAAATATTAAAAATAAGGGAAAAAATCCCCAACCACTATTTCGAGTGGAGTTGGAGCCCGGCGACGTTAAGCTAAGGAAAAACGAAACGCATCCTATTTACAGTTTAAAATATATACTGTACAGAAAAATAACAATAGAGGAGCCGCACAAAAGAAATGGACCCGTTCAGTGTTTGAACTGCCAGGAATATGGTCATACTAAGGCATACTGCTACTTACCCAGTGTTTGAGTAGTATGTGGTGAGCTACACGGTACAGTTCTTTGCGATAAGTCTTAAACCGACCCCAACGTAAAAAAATGAAGCAACTGTGGCGGTAATCACACGGCCAATTATAGAGGATGCCCAGTATATACTATCGTCAAGCAGTCGGTTGGACCGAAACTAATCCCCCTGAAATGCAGGTAACAGATCAAGTAAACAATAATGACATTCAGGCTCCGCAGCCTAGTAATTACAGAACCTCTTACGCTAACGTCTTAAAATCAAACCATGTGCCAATGCAAGGTGCTTCGCCAAGTAATGAAGAAACTCCAGTTTCTTATCTAAGTCGTCTTGAAAAAACCATGAAAACATTAGTGCAAACAGTTAATAATTTTACGAACACAATGGGTAATATGATGCAGGAAATTCTAAGAATGCAATCGATGTTATTGCAAGCTGTTCTTAACAAGCCATGAACTGTTTAAAAATTTGTTTTTGGAACGCTAACGGCATCCGCCAACATAAAAATGAATTAGAATACTTTCTCAAAAAAATTCAAATTGATGTCATGATGGTTTCTGAAACTCATTTTACCTCAAGAAATACGTTTAAAATCAATGGTTATATACTATATGCTACCAAGGACCTTCGAGATAGAGCTTGTGGAGGTTCTGCCATTTTGATAAAAACTCGAGTCAAACACTACCTAATGTGTGATCATAGTGAAGACTATCTCCAAGCAACGAACATTTGCGTTGAGGAATTAAATAGAAACCTAGTAATTTCATCGTTATACTCCCCACCTAGATTTTCAATATCAGAAAGCCAATATTATAAATATTTTAAATCATTAAAACCTTGTTTCCTGGCCGCTGGCGATTATAACGCTAAACACACCTTCTGGGGGCTACGACTTATTACACCAAAGGGTCGTGTTTTATTTAATACTATTGGTAAAATGGATTTAAATGGGGTAGCGAGTGGACAACCAACATATTGTCCTGCTGATCAGCAAAAAATTCCAGATGTCATCGATTTCGGCGTGGTTAAAAACATCCCCAAAGAAACGATTCATGTTGAAGCTTCCTTAGAATTATCTTCCGACCACACACCTACAATTGTTTCTATAATGAACCCCAATAGAATTGTATCTCCGACTGGTTACTTAGTGACTTCTGCTACACAAATTAATTGGTTAAAATATAAAAAATATCTCAGTACCTACTGCAGAGAAAATATTCCGCTTAGTACACCGGAGAATGTAGATCGCTCTATTGCTAATTTTGACAGTTTTCTAAAACTAGCTGTTCAACATTCCAATATTGCCCCAAAAAAAAACAAAATATATTAAAATATATGCCACAGATTTCGAGCGTCTCTTGTCTGAAAAAACGAGAGCTCGAAGAGAGTGGCAATTGCACAGATCGCCGCAACTTAAGAACTTACTAAAAGAGTGTACAAAAAAGCCTAGAAAGTTACTGCATACTCAGAAAACGGCTTCTCTGGAAAAGTATCTTAAGGAACTTGATGCAACTCCACAATCAGACTACTCATTATGACGTGCAGCTAGAAATCTCAAAAGGCCAGTTGTCTCTAAGCCACCATTAAGAAACTTGAACGGAAGTTGGGCAAGCAATGATAACGAAAAGGGAAATCTGTTTGTTAATCATTTAAAAAACGTATTTACCCCAAATATATCTCACGATACTGCGGTCGAGTTACCACCTGTTCCTGCTAGAGCAGCTGTTCCCCTAAGATTTGAGATAAGAGAAATCGAAAAGTCTATTTGTGAGTTAAACCCCAAGAAGGCTCCTGGTTTTGATAAGATCAGCAACAAAATGCTTTTGGAGCTACCCGGCATAGCAAGGAGAATTATTCTTTTAATTTTTAATGCAATTTTACGTCTTCAATATTATCCTCAAAAAGTGGAAGGTTTCCTTAGTCATCATGATACCTAAACCAGAAAAGAATCACACAAAAGTTGAGTCATATAGGCCTATAAGCTTACTTTCAAATATATCAAAGCTGTTTGAGAAGCTGTTTGCGTCAAAATTGACCCCAATTCTAAATGAAAACAGATGTATATCTAACCACAAATTCGGCTTTAGAAGAGAACATAGCACAATTGATCAAACCCATCGTATAGTAAACGCAATAAGAAAAGCCTTTGCAAAAAGAGAATATTGTTCCGCTCTCTTCATCGATGTTTCTCAAGCCTTTAATAAAGTCTGGCATGAAGGCCTATTACATAAATTGATGCTAAACTTACCAGTAAACACACACAAGCTGTTAGAAAGATACTTAGTCGGTCGTCAATTTATTATTAACGAAGGAAACTTGTTAAGTTCACCTCAGCCAATTGGCGCTGAAGTCCCACAAGGCAGCATCTTTGGCCCTCTATTATACTTAATTTATACTTCGGACATGCCAACAAACAACTACACCCAAACTTCAACATTTGCAGACGATACAGCTTTTCTTAGTGTCCACGAAAACCGTTATGAAGCATCTCGTTACTTACAGCATCATATATTTCAACTTGAAACATGGTTAAGACAATGAGCAAAAATGCGTACATATAACATTCACATTGCGCCGGGAATCTTGCCCCCTTTTTACAATCAATAATCAAATAATTCCTCAACATTCGTATGTAAAATATCTCGGTATACATCTGGATCGGCGATTAACGTGGAAGTGCCATATAGAGGCAAAATTAACTAAAATGGAACTTAAAGCAATTCAAATTCATTGTCTTATTGGAAGAAATTATGTCCTTAGTCTCGATTGCAAGCTTCTACTTTACAACTCTACCTTCAAGCCTATTTGGTGCTACGGTATTGAACTATGGGGCACTGCCTCGGCCTCTAATATCGAAAAAATTCAAAGGCGCCAAAATAAACTTTTTCGAATAATCACAGCTGCCCCTTGGTATGTTAAAAACTCAAATATTCACAAGGATCTCAATGTTCCATTAGTTAAAACTCTGATTTCAAAATATTTTTTTTTTTTTTTTTTTTTTTTTTTCATTATTTATTTATTGAATCTTCATATATTAAATATGAACTAACAATAATTAATCAAATCTTATCCTAATAATTTATTTTATGTCCTGCCAGTGCCAGACAAAAATTTTCTTCATACGGGTTCTGTTCACATATGTAGGTGTCTATCGCTCATCTTAATGGGTAAGTGCTGCAGTGTCTCTTCTTCTTAAGCGAGTGTGGCCACTATCATTTAAAATATTTCGAGCTAGTGGATTAGGGTGCAACTCTAGCCTTTTTAAATATTTTACCGCATACTTCGTAATAATAGTCCTTACCAGTGGCACATTGAGATCCTTGTGGATATTTGAGTTTTTAACATACCAAGGGGCAGCTGTGATTATTCGAAGAAGTTTATTTTGGCGCCTTTGAATTTTTTCGATATTTGAAGCCGAGGCAGTGCCCCAAAGTTGAATACCGTAGCACCATATTGGCTTTAAAATAGAGTTGTAAAGTAGTAGTTTGCAATCGAGACTAAGAACAGAATTTCTTCCAATAAGCCAGTTAATTTGAATTGCTGTTAGTTTCATTTGGGTTAATTTTGCTTCTATATGGCATTTCCATGTTAAACGACGATCTAGATGAATACCGAGATATTTGACATGCGATTGTTGAGGCACTAGTTGATTATTGATTTTAATAGGGGGGCAAGTTTCCCGACGCAAGGTGAATATTATATGTACGCATTTTTGCTCATTGACCTTTATTCTCCATTGTTTTAACCACAGTTCTAGTTGAAATATATGATCCTGCAGGTATCGAGATGCTTCTCGACTGTTCTCGTGTACGCTTAGAAAAGCTGTATCATCAGCAAAAGTTGAGGTTAGGGTGTAATTATTTGTTGGCATGTCCGAGGTATATATAAGGTAAAAAAGTGGGCCCAGGATGCTTCCCTGAGGCACTCCAGCTTCAATTGGCTGAGGAGAACTTAAAAAATCACCTTCTTTAATAATAAATTTTCGACCGACCAAGTAGCTTTCTAGCAGCTTGTGTGTGTTAACCGGTAGGTTTAGCTTCAATTTATGTAACAAGCCTACATGCCAGACTTTATCAAAAGCTTGAGAAACATCGATGAAGAGAGCGGAGCAATATTTTCTTTCTTCAAAGGCTTTTCTTATGGCGTTTACTATTCGATGGGTTTGTTCAATTGTGCTATGTTCTCTTCTGAAGCCGAATTGATGGTTAGGTATACACCCATTATCATTTAGAATTGGGGTTAATTTTGACGCTAAGAGCTTCTCAAATAGCTTTGATATATTAGACAATAAGCTAATAGGCCTATATGACTCAACTTTTGTGTGATCTTTTCCTGGCTTTGGTATCATCTTTACTAAGGAGACCTTCCATTCTTGAGGGTAGTATTCAAGGCGTAAAATAGCATTAAAAATATAAAGAATAATTTTCTTTGCTATGCGAGGTAGCTCCAAAAGCATTTTGTTGCTTATCTTATCAAAACCAGGGGCTTTCTTGGGGTTTAAGTTACAAATAGCCTTTTCGATTTCTCTCATCTCAAATCTTAGGGGAACAGCTGCTCTAGCAGCAACAGGTGGTAACTCGTCCGCTATGTCGTCAGATATGTTTGGGGTAAATACGTTTTTCAAATGATTTACAAACAGGTTTCCTTTCTCATTGTCATTTCTTGCCCAACTTCCATTCAGGTTTCTTAATGGTGGTTTCATGATAACTGGCCTTTTTAGATTTCTGGCTGCACGCCATAATGAGTATTCTGATTGTGGTGTTGCATCCAGGTCCTTAAGATATTTTTCCACGGAAGCCGTTTTCCGGGACTGCAGTAACTTTCTTAGCTTTTTTGTGCACTCTTTTAATAAGTTCTTAAGTTGGGGGGATCTGTGCAATTGCCACTCCCTTCTCACTCTCCTTTTTTCATTCAAGAGGCGCTCGACATCTGTAGAATATATATTATTATTATAAGTTTTTTTGCGGGTATTGCAGGAATGTTGAACCGCTAGTTTAATATAACTGTCAAAATTGGCAATAGAAAGATCCACATTCTCCGGTGTGCTAAGCGGAATATTTTCTGTGCAATGAGTACTGAGATATTTTTTATATTTTAGCCAATTTATTTGTGTAGCTGACGTCGCTATGTAACTAGAGGGAGATACAATTCTATTGGTGTTTGTTATAGTAACAATTGTAGGTGTGTGATCAGAGGATAATTCTAATGAGGCTTCAACGTGAATCGTTTCTGTGGGGATGTTTTTAACCACGCCGAAATCGATGACATCTGGAATTTTTTGTGGATCAGCAGGCCAATATGTTGGTTGTCCGCTCGCGACAACATTTAAATTCATTTTAGAGATTGTATTAAACAAAACACGACCCTTTGGTGTTATAAGTCGTGACCCCCAGAAGGTATGTTTAGCGTTATAATCGCCAGCGGCCAGGAAACAGGGTCCTAGGGATTTATAATATTCACAATATTGGCTTTCTGATATTGAAAATCTAGGTGGAGAGTATAAAGATGAAATTACTATGTTTCGATTAAGCTCTTCAACACGAATATTTGTTGCTTGCAGATAATCCTCACGATGATCACACATTAAGTAGTGTTTGATTCGGGCTTTTATCAAAATGGCAGAGCCTCCACAAGCTCTATCTCGAGGGTCCTTAGTATCATATAGTATATAACCATTGATTTTAAACGTATTTCTTGAGGTCAAGTGAGTTTCAGAAACCAACATGACATCAATTTGATTATTTTTGAGAAAGTATTCTAGTTCATTTTTATGTTAGCGGATGCCGTTTGCGTTCCAAAAACAAATTTTTAAACAGTTCATGGCTTGTTAAGTACAGCTTGCAATAACATCGATTGCATTCTTAGAATTTCCTGTAACATATTACCCATTGTGTTTGTAAAATTATTTACTGTTTGCACTAATGTTTCCATTGTTTTTTCTAGCCGACTAAGATTAGAAACTGGAGTTTCGTCATTACTTGTCGAAGGGCCTTGCATTGGTATATTGTTTGATTTTAAGACGTTAGCATAAGAAATTATGTTACTACTAGGCTGGGGGGCCTGATGGTCATTACGGTTTACTTGATTTGTTACCTGAGGGGGATTAGTTTTCGGTCCAACCGACTGCTTGACGATAGTATATACAGGGCATCCTCTATAATTGGCAGTGTGATTGCCGCCACAGTTGCTGCATTTTTTTACGTTGGGGTCGGTTTTAGACTTGTCGCAAAGAACTGTACCATGTAATTCGCCACATACTACGCAAACAGGGGGTAAGTAGCAGTATGCCTTAGTATGGCCAAATTCTTGGCAGTTCAGACATTGAACGGGACCACCTCTTTTGTGCGGCTCCTCTATAGTTACTTTTCTGTACAGAATGTATTTTAAGTTATAGATGGGATGCGTTTCATTTTTTTTAAGTTTAACGTCGCCGGGTTCAAACTCCACTCGAAAAAGTGGTTGGGGAATTTTTTCTCTATTTTTAATGTTTAATACATGTTTTACCTTGAAGCCTTTTTCTTCAAGGAATGTTTTTACCTCTTCTGGGTCCACAAATGAGTCAATACCCTTAATCACTACCTGAAGGCCTTTACTGCTTTTCAGTTGGTATGTATAAAAATTTTTTTTGAGTGCCTCAAAGTTGCTTACAATTTTTCGAAAATCATTCTCATGATTGATTTGTATTTTTGTTTCGTTTATACTACCACGCTTGATAGCAGCTACGTAAAACGAATTTTCACCAATAACCGATATCAAACTCTTTATGAGCTCATTAGAATTTCGCTCCCTCAGATATATCGGGGGAGGCTTGGACGATTTTATGACGTTTTGTGCTTCAGAGGATTCATCCTCCAGAAGTGCAAAACGATTTTGAGAATTTATTTTATCAAAAGATGGTACTTTTGAGGCCGAAGCAACTGCTGCAGAGGTAGGGCTGCGTCCCCGTTTAAGCACTGTTATGTACCTGTCCATACCAACTTGTACTGTAGGCTTTTGAGAAGTTTTTACTTGAGTTATTGAGTTGTCCATAGCGGCTGTTTTTGGGTTAACCGTTTCATCACTTATTAAAGTTTTTTTTTTGCTCTGTGGCAACGCTTGCAGTTAATAAATTTGTTATTGTATTACGATCGACCGTATTTTTAAACAAAGAGGGTGAGAGAGAACGCGTTCGAGTAATAGGTTTAGCCGTTAAATAATTGCTATCATCGATTCTTTTTCCTACGTTTGTTTCGTCAACACTCAATGTAACATACGCATTTCTTTCGTTATGTTTTATTGTTTTTGCATTATATGCATTCATAAGAGTTTTTTTTTATATATTACTGTTTGTTTAATTGTGCTCTTCTTTTTATTTGTTGTTTAAAAACCCCGAGAATAAAAAAAAAAAAGAATAAAGAAAACAAGAAATGTTTTTGCTTAAAATGTATGTACGTATATGTATGTGTGTACATACATATATTTTTGTTAATTGTAATTTTTAATATTTGTATTAAAAATTTTATGTTCACTTATTAAAAATTATTTTAAAGCGTCTATTCATTCGCTGATCTTATATTATTAAAAAAAAAATAATATTATTATATCATAAATATACACTTATTTATGTTAAAAAAAAAAAAACCGTAAGCCGAGTTAAAAAAAAAAACACGTCTGCATTCAACGAGCACGCACGCACTTTTCACAGGAATATTTTCTATGCACTATCAGAATTTTTGTTTGTATATTTCTGTTACGAAGCTAACCTTAGCTATCCTTTGGTTAGCAATGAAGTAAATTGTAAAGAAAATTTATACAACTATTAGATACCAGCAGAATGTAATGCATTTTCTGGCCCGCTACGGCCTTCGTCAGCATTCTTTGTATCTTATATTCCTGTGAAATAATGAAGGAATGAGACTATTAAAGTATAAAAGCTTTTGAGGAATGTATTTGACATAGAATACACATTCGAATAATATGAAAAATTTATATAATAAATGTAACTCACCATGAGAAATAAATTCCCAGATTCTATTTGATAAAATAATTAAGTTAAATACATAAAATTTACAATAGGCACTATCCAGTTATAAGATACAAAGAATGCTGACAAAGGCCGTAGCGGGCCAGAAAATGCATTACATTCTGCTGGTATCTAATAGTTGTATAAATTTTCTTTACAATTTACTTCATTGCTAACCAAAGGATAGCTAAGGTAAGCTTCGTAACAGAAATATACAAACAAAAATTCTGATAGTGCATAGAAAATATTCCTGTGAAATAATGAAGGAATGAGACTATTAAAGTATAAAAGCTTTTGAGGAATGTATTTGACATAGAATACACATTCGAATAATATGAAAAATTTATATAATAAATGTAACTCACCATGAGAAATAAATTCCCAGATTCTATTTGATAAAATAATTAAGTTAAATACATAAAATTTACAATAGGCACTATCCAGTTATAAGATACAAAGAATGCTGACGAAGGCCGTAGCGGGCCAGAAAATGCATTACATTCTGCTGGTATCTAATAGTTGTATAAATTTTCTTTACAATTTACTTCATTGCTAACCAAAGGATAGCTAAGGTAAGCTTCGTAACAGAAATATACAAACAAAAATTCTGATAGTGCATAGAAAATATTCCTGTGAAATAATGAAGGAATGAGACTATTAAAGTATAAAAGCTTTTGAGGAATGTATTTGACATAGAATACACATTCGAATAATATGAAAAATTTCTTTAATAAAATAAATAAATCACAAACACTTTAAACACTGTTTACAATTTACACAACCGTAATTTATAGCTTTTATTTATTACCAACTATAATTTCTTCCGCGTTATACGTTATTGACAAAGTCTGAACTAAGAATGATCTTATTTCGCTAGTCGCCGCTAGTATTTATACAGCAATTTGGTTGTCTAGAACATTCGAAATGTTTTTCGAAGGTTCGAGGCTTTACTATTCACCACACTTTAATTTGATTTATGGCAGCGCTAATGTTTACATAATTTTACCTCTTATACTGAAGCTTTTTTAATGGTCATTTCTAGGTCTTTCTGCACATTGGGATTGAAGTGTACTAAATTATAACAATTTTTAATAACAATGTAAACTAGTAAAATTACTTATGAATACAAGACAACTAATAAATACAAGACAACTAATAAATACAAGATAACTAATAAAAACAACTACAACTAATTCTTAACTAAAGTTACTTTCGTAACAATACGAAAAAAGCACTAAAATAACAGATTTAAGCTCTTAAAAAATGAAAATAAGCTGTTAAAATTAAAAAGAAGCAATTTAAATTTATTGTTTTTTTCACTTAATTCGTTTTAATACGTTGTAACAGTAAATTTTAAATTGATTGAATAAATTTTCGACAAGAATTTTTCAATTTTGGGAACGTGTGTTGTTGATCCGAGCTGCCTAGGCGATGAAGAAATATTTGAAAATAAAATTGAATGCAAGCTTGTTGGTTTACCCAGAGCGGAAAACTTAGTTTTGCTTCCATTATTGCACGGGTGCTATTAAAATATAAGGAAATTAAACCTTTTTATATACATACAATATTTTACTACATAAATAAATAAAAAAGAAATAAAATAATAAAATATACAATTTAGATAAAAATAAATAATAAAAATATATATAAATAATTAAAATATCAAAATTTCTATACATACAAGCAATTATGAAGCGTATTTATTTGAACACTAATGGTAAGTATTGTACAATCATTAAATTACTAATTACTTACAACGTATTTTAACAGATTACAGAAACGTAAATGATAATAAAGCGCCTTGTCAATGTTTACTTGAAGTTTTGAAGCAATTCGATGCGAAATTTTCAAAAATGACATGTAAGATGAAAATATTTATTATCTACAAAAATAGGTATAACGATTTTCATATATTTCAAGGCGAAATTAAGAACCTTAAAGAGACAATTCAAACTCAAAATGAAACTATAATGGCAGCATTGTCTGCCCAAAAAGAAGTGACCGAAAGCCTTGTTCGCCAGGAAAAAAACAATGTGGCTATTAAGAATGCTTTTCCAATAAACACCATCGAGGAGTTGAAAGTGCTCAATGACGTCATAATTGATGAAAATCAGCAAATTTATGTGAGTTCTTATTTGACTTTATTTTTATAATTATTCAAATTGCTGTGCTTTTTTTACAGACCAATGCCATGAAATTATCTCTGAAGGGAAATTGCCAAAAAAGTCAACGACAATTCTATCTTTGGAATTGATTCTTGGTATAAATATTGATGGCACTCATGGCAAAAAGCGCTTGAAGGATTATAAAAAAGTTTTTGATGCATTAATGGATGCGGTTCGGCCTCTCTGTGATGACCCTGATAAAGAATTTCGCAACGCCTTAGCTGTTATTAAAAAACGTCATTTTCATAACGTTTGTGTTGAAAAAAACTGAATAATTTCCATACTTACATACTTACTTTCTTTGAGCAGTACAAACTTTCGTGTGTATATATTATTCATCTTACTCGTTTTCATTATAACTTCTATTTTAAGTCATGAAATGTACTTTAATTTTCTTTTAATGTCAGCAACCTCGTTGTAAAATTTTTATAAAAATTTTTTCTTTATATAAGTATGTGTGTATATTATTTTTTGACAAAAATAAATTAAAATAAAACCGTTTAAAAATATATTTAAAAAAGTGGGTTTTAAATAATCAGGTACACACCGACTACAAATTGGTTGAAAAGTAAGTAATTAGTAGTAAGTTAAAAAGTCATGCAAAGATGGCCAATTGACTACTGCCTATGACATGCCTGTGTTAAAATAATGAGTCGTCGACAAGGAAAAAGTCACTTAATCAACTAGTTGTGGTTATAAAAAAACCATAAACATACATACAAACATTTTAAGCAAAAACATTTCATGTTTTTATTTATTCTCGGGGTTTTTAAACAACAAATAAAAAGAAGAGCACAATTAAACAAGCAGTAAAATAATATAAAAAAAAACTCTTATGAATGCGTATAATGCAAAAATAATAAAACATAATGAAAGAAATGCTTATGTTACAGTGAGTATTGACGAAACAAATGTTGAAACAAAACAAAGAATCGATGATAGCAATTACTTAACGGCTAAACCTATTACTCGAACTCGTTCCCTCACCCTCTTTGTTTACAAATACGGTCGATCGTAATACAATAACAAATCTATTAACTGCAAGTGTTGCCGCAGTGCCAAAAACTACTTTAATAAGTGATGATACGGTTAACCCCAAAACAGCCGCTATGGAAAACTCAGTAACTCAAGTAAAAATTTCTCAAAAGCCTCCAGTACAAGTTGGCATTGATAGATATATAGCAGTGCTTAAACGGGGTCGTAGCCCTACCTCCTCAGCAGTGGCTTCGATGGTACAACTGACAGAATAAATTCCCAAGATCGTTTTGCAATTCTGGAGGATGAATCCCCTGAAGCACCAAACGTGCTAAAGTCGTCCAAGCCTCCCACGATATATCTTAGGGAGCAAAACTCAAATGAGCTAATAAAGAGTTTGATTTCGATGATAGGTGAAAATTCGTTTTACGCAGCTGCAATCAAGCGTGGTAGTATAAACGAGACAAAAATACAAGTAAATCATGAGAATAATTTCCGCAAAATAATTAACAAATTTGAATAACTAAAAAAAAGTTTTTATACATACAAACTGAAGAGCAGCAAAGGCCTTCAGGTAGTGATTAAGGGAATTGACTCATGTGTGGACCCAGCAGAAATAAAAACTTTCTTGGAAGAAAAAGGCTTTAAAATTAAACATGTGGTAAATATTAAAAATAAGGGAAAAAATCCCCAACCACTATTTCGAGTGGAGTTGGAGCCCGGCGACGTTAAGCTAAGGAAAAACGAAACGCATCCTATTTACAGTTTAAAATATATACTGTACAGAAAAATCACAATAGAGGAGCCGCACAAAAGAAATAGGCCCGTTCAGTGTTTGAACTGCCAGGAATATGGTCATACTAACGCATACTGCTACTTACCCAGTGTTTGAGTAGTATGTGGTGAGCTACACGGTACAGTTCTTTGCGATAAGTCTTAAACCGACCCCAACGTAAAAAAATGAAGCAACTGTGGCGGTAATCACACGGCCAATTATAGAGGATGCCCAGTATATACTATCGTCAAGCAGTCGGTTGGACCGAAACTAATCCCCCTGAAATGCAGGTAACAGATCAAGTAAACAACAATGACATTCAGGCTCCGCAGCCTAGTAATTACAGAACCTCTTACGCTAACGTCCTAAAATCAAACCATGTGCCAATGCAAGGTGCTTCGCCAAGTAATGAAGAAACTCCAGTTTCTAATCTAAGTCGTCTTGAAAAAACCATGAAAACATTAGTGCAAACAGTTAATAATTTTACGAACACAATGGGTAATATGATGCAGGAAATTCTAAGAATGCAATCGATGTTATTGCAAGCTGTTCTTAACAAGCCATGAACTGTTTAAAAATTTGTTTTTGGAACGCTAACGGCATCCGCCAACATAAAAATGAATTAGAATACTTTCTCAAAAAAATTCAAATTGATGTCATGATGGTTTCTGAAACTCATTTTACCTCAAGAAATACGTTTAAAATCAATGGTTATATACTATATGCTACCAAGGACCTTCGAGATAGAGCTTGTGGAGGTTCTGCCATTTTGATAAAAACTCGAGTCAAACACTACCTAATGTGTGATCATAGTGAAGACTATCTCCAAGCAACGAACATTTGCGTTGAGGAATTAAATAGAAACCTAGTAATTTCATCGTTATACTCCCCACCTAGATTTTCAATATCAGAAAGCCAATATTATAAATATTTTAAATCATTAAAACCTTGTTTCCTGGCCGCTGGCGATTATAACGCTAAACACACCTTCTGGGGGCTACGACTTATTACACCAAAGGGTCGTGTTTTATTTAATACTATTGGTAAAATGGATTTAAATGGGGTAGCGAGTGGACAACCAACATATTGTCCTGCTGATCAGCAAAAAATTCCAGATGTCATCGATTTCGGCGTGGTTAAAAACATCCCCAAAGAAACGATTCATGTTGAAGCTTCCTTAGAATTATCTTCCGACCACACACCTACAATTGTTTCTATAATGAACCCCAATAGAATTGTATCTCCGACTGGTTACTTAGTGACTTCTGCTACACAAATTAATTGGTTAAAATATAAAAAATATCTCAGTACCTACTGCAGAGAAAATATTCCGCTTAGTACACCGGAGAATGTAGATCGCTCTATTGCTAATTTTGACAGTTTTCTAAAACTAGCTGTTCAACATTCCAATATTGCCCCAAAAAAAAACAAAATATATTAAAATATATGCCACAGATTTTGAGCGTCTCTTGTCTGAAAAAACGAGAGCTCGAAGAGAATGGCAATTGCACAGATCGCCGCAACTTAAGAACTTACTAAAAGAGTGTACAAAAAAGCCTAGAAAGTTACTGCAGACTCAGAAAACGGCTTCTCTGGAAAAGTATCTTAAGGAACTTGATGCAACTCCACAATCAGACTACTCATTATGACGTGCAGCTAGAAATCTCAAAAGGCCAGTTGTCTCTAAGCCACCATTAAGAAACTTGAACGGAAGTTGGGCAAGAAATGATAACGAAAAGGGAAATCTGTTTGTTAATCATTTAAAAAACGTATTTACCCCAAATATATCTCACGATACTGCGGTCGAGTTACCACCTGTTCCAGCTAGAGCAGCTGTTCCCCTAAGATTTGAGATAAGAGAAATCGAAAAGTCTATTTGTGAGTTAAACCCCAAGAAGGCTCCTGGTTTTGATAAGATCAGCAACAAAATGCTTTTGGAGCTACCCGGCATAGCAAGGAGAATTATTCTTTTAATTTTTAATGCAATTTTACGTCTTCAATATTATCCTCAAAAAGTGGAAGGTTTCCTTAGTCATCATGATACCTAAACCAGAAAAGAATCACACAAAAGTTGAGTCATATAGGCCTATAAGCTTACTTTCAAATATATCAAAGCTGTTTGCGTCAAAATTGACCCCAATTCTAAATGAAAACAGATGTATATCTAACCACAAATTCGGCTTTAGAAGAGAACATAGCACAATTGATCAAACCCATCGTATAGTAAACGCAATAAGAAAAGCCTTTGCAAAAAAAGAATATTGTTCCGCTCTCTTCATCGATGTTTCTCAAGCCTTTAATAAAGTCTGGCATGAAGGCCTATTACATAAATTGAAGCTAAACTTACCAGTAAACACACACAAGCTGTTAGAAAGATACTTAGTCGGTCGTCAATTTATTATTAACGAAGGAAACTTGTTAAGTTCACCTCAGCCAATTGGCGCTGAAGTCCCACAAGGCAGCATCTTTGGCCCTCTATTATACTTAATTTATACTTCGGACATGCCAACAAACAACTTCACCCAAACTTCAACATTTGCAGACGATACAGCTTTTCTTAGTGTCCACGAAAACCGTTATGAAGCATCTCGTTACTTACAGCATCATATATTTCAACTTGAAACATGGTTAAGACAATGAGCAAAAATGCGTACATATAACATTCACATTGCGCCGGGAATCTTGCCCCCTTTTTACAATCAATAATCAAATAATTCCTCAACATTCGTATGTAAAATATCTCGGTATACATCTGGATCGGCGATTAACGTGGAAGTGCCATATAGAGGCAAAATTAACTAAAATGGAACTTAAAGCAATTCAAATTCATTGTCTTATTGGAAGAAATTATGTCCTTAGTCTCGATTGCAAGCTTCTACTTTACAACTCTACCTTCAAGCCTATTTGGTGCTACGGTATTGAACTATGGGGCACTGCCTCGGCCTCTAATATCGAAAAAATTCAAAGGCGCCAAAATAAACTTTTTCGAATAATCACAGCTGCCCCTTGGTATGTTAAAAACTCAAATATTCACAAGGATCTCAATGTTCCATTAGTTAAAACTCTGATTTCAAAATATGCAGTAAAATATTTAAAAAGGCTTGAACAACACCCAAATCCACTAGCTCGAATTATTTTAAATTATAATAATCATCTATATTTTTTCTCGAATGGCTTGAGTGGTTTCGTAACTTCGAAAACAAAAAACTTTTTCAAGCGCTTCAACTTGCAGCATGAATTTATACGATACTGTTACGTTACTGCCGTTCAATAACGTTTTGGTTTATTCCCTTTATAATAAACCGTTTCGTTTAAACACTGTTTACAATTTACACAACCGTAATTTATAGCTTTTATTTATTACCAACTATAATTTCTTCCGCGTTATACGTTATTGACAAAGTCTGAACTAAGAATGATCTTATTTCGCTAGTCGCCGCTAGTATTTATACAGCAATTTGGTTGTCTAGAACATTCGAAATGTTTTTCGAAGGTTCGAGGCTTTACTATTCACCACACTTTAATTTGATTTATGGCAGCGCTAATTTTTACATAATTTTACCTCTTATACTGAAGCTTTTTTAATGGTCATTTCTAGGTCTTTCTGCACATTGGGATTGAAGTGTACTAAATTATAACAATTTTTAATAACAATGTAAACTAGTATAATTACTTATGAATACAAGACAACTAATAAATACAAGACAACTAATAAATACAAGATAACTAATAAAAACAACTACAACTAATTCTTAACTAAAGTTACTTTCGTAACAATACGAAAAAAGCACTAAAATAACAGATTTAAGCTCTTAAAAAATGAAAATAAGCTGTTAAAATTAAAAAGAAGCAATTTAAATTTATTGTTTTTTTCACTTAATTCGTTTTAATACGTTGTAACAGTAAATTTTAAATTGATTGAATAAATTTTCGACAAGAAAATTATGTCTATTTGGAGTTAGCCAGTTCTTGTACATAGAAAAAATTCTTTCTACGTCTACAGATATTAAGGGAGCATATTTAAAATTGAGTATTTGCTCTGAAGTAGAGTTTGCTAAAAACCGTAAAAATGTAAAACCGCGGTTCCGGTTTAAAAAAGATTAGAACCTTGTTGATGTGTTTTGTTTAAACTTTGATATTATTAAAAGTAGAACTGTTGCTATAAGTCTTATACGCTTAACAGTTTTATTTGGTTTAATATCTTTAGTTTTTCTAAAATCTTTATGGATGAAGTTTCCTGATGATCTGGCCTAAGCAACCAGTGAAATGAGCATAGGAATAGCTTATCCCATCAACAATAAATTTCAAGTGTTTTTATCAATAATAAAAACTGGGAATTAAGCACGAATAACAAAATCTTTTGAAATTAAATTTTGTATTCCCAAAAATTGAAATTACTTTTTGATTTTCCTAATATTTAAGTACACTATTTTACGCCACAACACTTTTTCCAAAATTTGGTTCATGATTTTTTTTCCTTTGCATTTTGTTGTTTTGTTTATGTTTTACAGCTGTTTGACAATTTACACAATTTGCACGAAGAAAAAGTCTGGGCTGTTTCGTGCAAGAAGAAGAATTTTATTCTCTCAAATCCGCTCTCATTTACACAAATTAAAAGTACGGGAACGCTTTTCGTGCAAATTGGGATCCAGTGGGATCCCAAAGTAGAGTAAAGAAACAGAGCTAATATTACCATAACTTTGAAGGATTTTTTTTTTAACCAGAGTTGTTACAGCACAAAAAGGGTTGATTTTTTTTGTTTTTATAAAAAAAAGTTGCACATAAAAAAAAATAATAATAACGATTTTTATAAAAATTTATTAAATAAGTTTTTTTTTCGTATTAAAGAATGAAAAATTATCTTAAAACAGCAAAATAAGTATAAATAAGCCGATATTGCAAAAATAACTAAAAAAAAAGCCGATACAGCCAAAATAAGCAAAAAAAAAGCTCTAACAAATATAGTTCAATTTTCTTGTTTTTTAATGATCGGAAATGATCAAAAACATTCTATCTTGTAAACCAAAAAAATAAGCATTTGCTTTTATTTGTTGGCCTAATAATAAGCAATTAAGGCCGTTACACACTATCCCACAAAGTCTTACGTATTTTTCAAAAATGCTTCCCTGATCTAATTATTCTTTGAACATTTTTAAAAAACAACAACAACTTATCATGACAGGGTTCCATTTTCGTAAATTACTAAAGACTTTGTGGGATAGTGTATAATTAAAATTAAATTTTTTGTATGGGGACCATATGAAGGGTTGGAGATAGAGAATAAGTTTGTTCTAGAGAAATATTGGCGATGCAAAAATAATGGGGATTGCTTATACATTTTACATCTCTAGGAGTGACTTCTCAGTAGTTACGGGCGTTTTTCTCTCAATTTAGCCCGAATTTAATTTTCACAGACTTCAATGCGCATGCGGCACGGCAATTTTCAACCGATCGAGCTCATATTTTTGCCAAATTTTTTTTTACCCCAACCTAACACAAAACTGGTCTACTTTTTTGAAAAATCGAAAAAAAAATAAAGGACCACCCTAGTACATATATCTAAAAAAGTGTACATACCTTTGCATTGTTTTATAACAGACTTTCCAAGATCCAACCAGTGCTGTAAAATAATATAAAATAAACTTCTAAGGATTATTACAAAAACAAATTTTTTTAAAGCACTGAAAAGTATAAATAAGACCAAATTTTATAACACTTGTAAAGTCGTAAGAGAGGACTAACCAACGTCCAAAGGTATGGTCTTATTTTGCAAATATTTTCCCAATTTTTGTTTAAAAGAATAAAAATTACTACGCACATTTATTTGTCCATTTTTGTTTGTTCAAACAGATATTTAATAGGCTGATTTCATAAACGCAGTATTGAAGCGAATCACTAAAAGCAAATGCGTTAATAAGGCATAAAAACAATGCACAAATTTCGAAACCGATGAACTGCATTGTCTACAGAAAAGCTGCGACGCTTATGAACAGGGTTGTTATATGTGATGATTTTTCGTAATTTTAACGATTTTTTTGAAAATATACAGCAAAATGACGATTGAAGATTTTTTAAATAAAAGTAAAAGTGTTATGACACTTTTTTTGGCATCAATATGCGTTTAGATATGTTTAGAAACACTTACACGAAATATTTACGATTATATTGAGAACTGTCCAAAACGTAACAATAAATTTTTCGAAATATGTACAAAAATTATTAGAAATTAAACAAAAAAATTGTTTCCGAATCACAAGCCAGGTGGATTTCATTAGAAGCATTTGTAATTCGAATCTACTATTTTATGAACAGCTAAAAATTTATTTTTGGTTCGCTGCTAATATCGATGCTATCGAATATAGTATTAAAATATTTTAATGGGTTGTATTTTTGTTTTTTTAAATATATTCTTGACATTATAAATAATATAAATAATGCTTTTCAACGTTAAGGTGTTCAAATTCATAAAATGCATAGTGAGTGATGTGTCAAAACTTTTTAAAACTGTACCCTACAAGAAATGCATAACCAAAACTAAAAAAAAAAATTATTTACTAACACACTTGCAACAATTTTACATTAGTTGTTCCACTCTGACATATAGGCGGCCCTTTGTTCCTTATAGGAACCACAGGACAGAATAATAATAAATAAAGGTTAGAAAAGTAGATTTAAGATTGATCGTCGTCAATAAAAAATATGTACTTTCGTTAACCCATCTGGTACAATTGTACTTTTTTTGGTACATTTTGAACCTTGTTGATACCATGGTACTACCGCCGATTACTTGGTACAATTTAAAAATCTCAACGTTTTGCTATATGGCAACTTTAATTTTGTTTTTTTTTTCTCATTAATTTTTTGTCCCTTCTTCTTTTTTTTAATGATCAACTTTTTGTTACCTACATGAGCTGTAATGCTATGTTCATACGACGATATAAACCACTCGTTTCGCTCTCTGAAACTAGTTTGCCAAACATGCTGTTCATACGAATGATTCTTGTTTCATTTTGACATTTTTTTGTGTGTTGTTAGTGTGATTTTATTTAAAATAGATAAAAAAGTAATTAAAAGTTAAAAATATATAATTTAATACTTTTATTAATATAATTATTGTATAATTATCACCTTATTTTATTAAACATAAATTTTTATTTTGTTTTTTTCTTTGTTTTGATTTTTTTTGAGAGCTAGTTCAGATAAACTAACGATAAATGTTATCAAAATTGGAGATGATAGTACATTTTTCCTGTTTCGCAGCATATTTCAAAATGAAACGACCGTTTTCGCTCTCAAAATTTTGTATGGGGAAACAAGTCGTTTCAGTCATGTTTGGTGCGCGAAACAGGAATAAGAGAGCGAAACTCGAATATTGCTGTCCGTGTGAACATGGTATAATGTTCGTTACCACTTGATGTCAACTTCGCGTTGGTTATGATTTTATGTGGTATTAAATACTAAAGCTTCGTACAGACGGTGGTCAGATCTTAAAGCCTAACTATAATGTGCTTAAGTTGGCTTAAGCAAATGGGCGAATACATGTAAATCATATATGTCAAACTATATTGAACTTAAGGAAACTTTTTGTTAAATTTTATGAATCAGTTCAGTTTGTGCTTTGTTGTGAAACGGACGTGTATTTTCAACACCGCATACGATTTTAATTAATAATTAATTAATTTTGATTTTGGAAAATAAATATTAAGCGAATGGACGCTAGAAAATATATGATATTTTTTATTTAAATTATTTAACATAAAAGTGAACAATTAAAACGAAAAATTAAATAAAAATAAATAAAGTAAAAATATATACATATGTACGTATGAATGTTCATACATGTGTATGTATACATATTCTGTGCACAAACATTTTAGTTTAAATTTCTTATTTTTGGCGTTGTTGTAAAATACAATAAATAATAAAAACATTAAAAGCACAGTAAAACGGTGAAAATAAAACAATTTCTTGAGAGAAATGCTTATGTGACAGTGCATGCCAACGAAAATAATGTTGAAATAAATAAAACAAAACAATATTAACTACCTAACGGCTAAGCCAATTATTCGTACACGTTCCCTCTCACCCTCTTTATTTACACAAACGGTGGATAGTGACTCATTAAAAAAACTAAAACTAGACCTGGTAACAAGTGTTGCCAGGCCAACAAGTATTGCCGCGACGTCAAAAATAAATTTAGTGGGAAATGATACCATGAACCAAAACACAAATGCAATGGAAAACCCCCCTGTAAAAAGTTGTCAAAAGCCTCAAGTCCAAGTTGGTATGGACAGGTATATAACAGTCCTTAAGCGGGGTCGCAGCCCTACCTCTTCAGCTGTTGCTTCGGCATCAAAAGTGTCTGTCATCTTTTGACAAAATAAATTCCCAAAATCGCTTTGCAATTCTGGAGGATGAATCCTCTGAAGCACCAAACGTCATAAAATCGTCCAAACCTCCCCCGATATATCTTAGGGAGCATAACTCAAATGATCTAATAAAGAGTTTAATTTCGTTGATTGGTGAAAATTCGTTTTATGTAGCCGCAATAAAGCGAGGCAGCATAAATGAAACGAAAATTCAAGTGAATCATGAAAATGATTTTCGCAAAATTATTAACAAATTTAAGGCACTTAAAAAAAGATTTTATACATACCAACTCAAGAGCAGTAAAGGTCTCCAGGTGGTGATTAAGGGAATTGATTCATGCGTAGACCCAGAGGAAATTAAAACTTTCTTGGAAGAAAAAGGCTTCAAGATAAAACACGTGGTAAATATTAGAAATAGAGACAAAAATGCACAACCACTTTTTCGAGTAGAATTAGAGCCCGGCGACATTAAGTTAAAAAAAAAACGAAACGCATCCCATTTATAGTTTGAAATATATTCTATACAGAAAAATCACAATTGAGGAGCCGCACAAAAAAAATGGACCTGTTCAGAGCTTAAACTGCCAAGAATTTGGCCATACAAAGGCATACTGCTACTTACCCCCTGTTTGCGTAGTATGTGGTGAACTACACGGTACAGTTTCTTGCGATAAGTCTAAAACCGACCCCAACGTAAAAAAAATGTAGCAACTGTGGCGGTAATCACACTGCCAATTATAGAGGATGCCCTGTATATAATATCGTCAAGCAGACGGTTGGACCGAAAACAAATGCCCCTCAAATGCAGGTTGCAAATCAAGTTATCACAAATGCAATTCAAGCCCCCCAGTCTAGTAAAAACAGAACCTCTTACGCTAACGTCCTAAAATCAAACCATGAGCCAATGCAAGGTGCCTCGCCAAGTAATGATGAAACTCCAGTTTTTAATTTAAGTCGTTTAGAAAAAACCATGGAAACATTAGTGCAAACAGTAAATAATTTTACGAACACAATGGGTAATTTGATGCAGGAAATTCTTAGAATGCAATCAATGTTATTGCAAGCTGTACTTAACAAGCCATGAACTGTATAAAAATTTGTTTTTGGAACGGAAACGGCATCCGCCAACATAAAAATGAACTAGAATACTTTCTTAAAAATAAACAAATTGATGTCATGATGGTTTCTGAAACTCATTTGACCTCAAAAAATACGTTTAAAATAAATGGTTATATACTATATGATACAAAGGACCCTCGAGATAGAGCTTGTGGAGGTTCTGCCATTTTAATAAAAACCAGAGTCAAACACTACCTAATGGGTGATCATCGTGAAGATTATCTTCAAGCAACAAACATTTGCGTTGAAGAATTAAATAGAAACGTAGTAATCTCATCGTTATACTCCCCACCTAGATATTCAATATCAGAAGGCCAATATTATAAATATTTTAAATCATTAGGATCCTGTTTCCTGGCCGCTGGCGATTATAACGCTAAACATACCTTCTGGGGGTCCCGACTTATAACACCAAAGGGTCGTGTTCTATTTAATAATGTTACTAAAATGGATTTGAATGTGATAGCGAGCGGACAACCAACATATTGGCCTACTGATCATCAAAAAATTCCAGATGTCATCGATTTTGGCGTGGTTAAAAACATCCCCTTAGAAACGATTTATGTTGAAGCTTCTTTAGAATTATCTTCCGACCACACACCAACAATTGTTACTTTAATGAACCCCAATAGAATTGTATCTCCAACTGGTTACTTAGCGACGCCAGCTACACAAATCAATTGGCTAAAATATAAAAAATATCTCAGCACCCATTGCACAGAAAATATTCCGCTTAGTACACCGGAATACGTAGATCGCGCTATTCTTAATTTTGACAGTTTTCTGAAGCTAGCTGTGCAACATTCCAGTATTACCCCAAAAAAAAACTAAAAATATTAAAATTTATTCCACAGATGTTGAACGTCTCCTGTCTGAAAAAAGAAGAGCTCGAAGAGAGTGGCAATTGCACAGATCCCCTCAACTTAAGAGTTTGTTAAATCGAAAAGGCTGTTTGTGAACAAAATGCTTTTGGAGCTACCCAGCACAGCAAAGAAAATTATTCTATTAATTTTCAATGCTATTTTACGTCTTCAATACTATCCTCAAAAGTGGAAGGTTTCCTTAGTCACCATGATACCTAAACCAGGAAAGGATCACACAAAAGTTGAGTCATATAGGCCTATAAGCTTACTTTCTTATATATCAAAGCTGTTTGAGAGGCTGTTAGTGTCAAAATTAACTCCAATTTTAAGTGAAAATAGATGTATTCCTAATCACCAATTCGGCTTTAGGAGAGAACACAGCACAATTGAACAAACCCATCGTATAGTAAACGCCATAAGAAAAGCCTGAATCTTGCCCCCATATTACAATCAATAATCAAATAATTCCTCAACATTCGCATGTAAAATATCTCGGTATACATCTGGATCGGCGATTAACGTGGAAATGCCATATAGAGGCAAAATTAACTCAAATGAAACTAAAAGCCATTCAAATTCATTGGCTTATTGGTAGAAACTCTGTCCTTAGTCTCGACTGCAAACTTCTACTTTACAACTCCATCTTAAAGCCAATCTGGCGTTATGGTATTCAGTTATGGGGCACTCGGCCTCTAATATCGAAAAAATTCAAAGGCGCCAAAATAAACTACTTCGAATAATCACAGCTGCCCCTTGGTATGCTTAAAGCTCAAATATTCACAAGGCTCTCAATGTTCCATTAGTTAAAACTATGATTTCAAAATATGCAGTAAAATACTTAAAAAGGCTTGAATCGCATCCGAACCCACTAGCTCGAAATATTTTATATGATAGCGGCCACACTCGCTTAAGAAGAAGAGACACTGCAGCACTTATCCAATTAGATGAGTGACAAATACCTAGATAAGTGAACAGAACCCGTGATGAAGAAAATTTTTGTCTGGCACTGGCAGGAAATAAAATAAAGTATTAAGATTTGATTAATTTTTGTTAGTTCATATTTAATGTATGAAGATTCAATAAATAATACATATTGAAAAAAAAAAAAAAAATTATGAATCTGTCATTTGCTTAAGCAAGGTGCGAAACAAATCGCACTTTCCGTACGGAATCAAATGATTTTTGGTTTTGTTTTTGTGTTTTTAAATGCAAAGAAAAGATTTTTGTTATTTTTTGACAGAAGCTTAAGCATATTATAGTTGGGCCTTTATAATGTTGTAATTTTTCTGACAATGGTGCCATTGTCAGATGCCTTAATTTCACACCTCTGCCAAATGAAAATGAGCTTACAATGTTTATACAGTTGCAAGACATTTTTAGGCAATTTTAATGACAACATTGTAAGATCTGACCACCGTCTGTACGAAGCTGTACCGATAGCTAAAGATAGAACTTTATTGGCCGTATGAAAAGTGTTCAATTGTTACAATTTTACTTTAACCTAATACACAATTACTTTTTATGTATGTATGTATGTGTATCAAGGTAAACATATTTGTATGATTTTACAATAAGATCCCTCTAATCTTATTATACCCTTCACCACAGGTGGAAAAGGGTATATATAAGTTTGTCATTCCGTTTGTAATTTCTACAATATTGATCTTAGGCCCTGTAAAGTCCTTATGAGGAGAGAAGTTGATTTAACGATATCCGTCCGTCTGTCCGTCTTACGTTTGATATGTGTTTTCCGGAGACCTGAGACATGATAGCGGCTAGGTTGTTTTAGACTTATGTCACATATAGTCCACCATTTCTTGCTATTGAAATTCAGCCAGAACGGTCCAAAAATGGCTGAGATATGAGCAAAAAACGACGACTACCTCCAATTTTTTCCAAAAATCCCTTGTTGTTGTATTTTTTTATTTCTGTATATCTTGAGAACGGCAAGAGCCAAAGTTTCCAAATTGGGTACACACATTAATGTTATCAATACACAGCATCCCACAAAATGTGGGCGGGATTGAACAAGTGCAAAAAAATATCAAAAATTGTATAAAAACCTGATTTTTTGGACTGTCATATGACCTATGGTTACGCCTTATATATCAAAAGATCGGACATTTTTAATATAAAATATTTTCTGAAAAACTCGGGAAAATCGGTTCAGATACGAAAAAGTTATGACCAAAATATTAATTTTTTTTTGAAAAATACCCATTTTCGGGAACCATAGATCTTCCCGAGTCCAAGTTTTATAACCAAAATAGCTGGCAAATTTCTTCTTTAACACGTCGGTATATAAATCTGTCAAATCGGTGAAATCCCAAAAATTACTCTTTTTATAATTAAGTTTGTTTTTTATACCCTTCACCGAAAGTCCTATACCCTATAAAGTTCTGGGTATTCTGGGTCCTTATGAAAACCGAAGTTCAAATCCAGTTGTCTGTTTCTGTGTCAACTGTGTTGAGTTGTGAACTGTAAACTGATCATATTTACTTTTAATGATATTCATAAAACGTTCCTTCATGGTCCAGTTGTCTAGGGGGTTTGCTTAGGTTAGAAACTGTGAGTCCCTGGTTCGAATCTTGTTTTTTTCAAAAAGAAAATTTTTTTTTTAATTTTTTTATGTTCTGAAACGATTTAAAAAAATATTTACCAGTTTTAACTTTTTAAATTTAATTTATAATGAAGTTTTATGTATTGTATATATGTATGCTTATGTAAAAATTATTTAGGTTTTGTCTAGTTGCTCTGTATTCTGCTCGCACAATGGTGAAGGGTATATAAGATTCGGCACAGCCGAATATAGCACTCTTACTTGTTTTTTGTATTGAATTGGATCGTTACTTTACTATTCATCAATTTATTTTTTATAATTGGTTTTTCTTTTATTTATATTAAACTAGCATTTATTTAATTAGTTTTTTTTTATTTTGAATTTTATTAAATGTGTTGCCGTTTTAATTTTTATGGTGCTTTCCATTCTACATAAAATGTGAAACTTTATTTAAAAATGCAATTTGGTGTTCGTTTCTTAAAAATGTGTTGCTATCAAAATTGCAAAGGCATTTAGATTGTATAAATTGACAGTGTTGATACTGCCCTGTAAAACAAGTGACTTCTGTTTATATATAGGGCTATTTTTACAACGGCGATGATTGCCTCAAAGAGCAGCAAAGCTACGCTAAAATTGCAAAAATTCGGAAGTTTGCTAAAATAGCAAGAATTTTTACTATTTTAAACAAGTAAAAAAATTGATTAAGAGTCCCTAATATTATAAGGAATGACAAAAATTCTGTAAAATATGCTAAACAGCGGTAATTCGTATAAGCTTACTAACAGCATTAACAGGGGGTTAATGGAAAAGTGACGCGAATACAAATGAGTTATCATATTGTACACACAGCCAATCCTTTTCAAATGACAACCTCACCGCACAGAGGAAATTCTGTTGCCAACCTGGAGTGTCAGCGAACCCTGAATGGCCAAAGCGCGTCTCAGAAAGTAGGAGATCGCAAATACTGGATCCTCTGAAACACTGGCTCCAAACACAGCACGTTTGGGTGCTTAGATAGCAGCCCTATCACCAAACTAGAGAACGAAGGCTAGCTAAAAATGTGGCGCCCTATGCTCCAATGGGAGTTAAAGGAACATATATATATATATATATTACTAACAGCGGCATTAAAGCAAATTCTAATATTTATGAAAAATCGTTAAAGCTGAAATAAATCAGAAAACTTACAGGAAAAAGTAGCTTCTTTCGCAAACATGGCAAAAATTCAAGAAAATTGCAAAATTGAAAATCAACCCTTAAATTTACTTGAAATCGCTAAATCGATTAAACAAAATGTAGGAAAATAATATAAAATGAGAAATAACATTTTTTCAGGTGCTACAAACAGCATTCCACTTTGTGTTTTGTTCTTGTCAAATAACAAATAGCGTTATTACAAGGTTGGCAAGACATTTTAAACATGCACCTTTAAACAAGTTCGTATTTTTTTGTAGAAAAATGTAATATTTTTATATATATGATAAATAAATATATGTATATTTTTGAGTAAGAAATTGGCAATAGTGCGCGTAGTATATTTGGCAAAAAATGTTATCAATATAAAACGGTTTGTTAGTATATATTATATAGTATGTATATATATTTTTTTCAAAGTGTTTTGCACTTAAAAAAAAACTTTCAAAAAAATACATATTGATTCCACTGGGTACCCAATAATTATTTGACGTTAATGAGATCGTCGGCTTAATATGCAAACCTGCTAAATCCACTTTTTAAGTAAATTGAGATTTTGATGCCGTGTGGTAGAGAAAGATCCGCCTCGTCGACCAGCATGAAGTTTTTCTTTAATTTGAGTCTAATGCTAAGTTCACACTTAGGTTTTTAAACGCGTTTAAGCAAAATGTTGATTTAGCTAATCAAAGCCGTTCACATTACATTTGAGATGATTAAGATGACAGATGATTAAGAAAAAAAAAACACAACAAACACACAAAAAAACAACAAACAAATTTATATTTCTTTAAATATTAAAAATGGATAAAAACACTTTTATAAAGTTATTAGAAGTTTATTTTAATGATGAAATTGTGAAAATTTATGAATTATTTAAGGAAAAAAATAAAAACATTAAGCAGAAATCTTGGCCGGTTGTACACGTTCATGGTGGCGATTCTACATTTGAGGTATGTTCAGTGGATTCTATGTGATTTATGAAGTGATTTAGTTGTAATCATGTCAATTTGAAGTGATTAACAAATCACTTCAATGTATGGGTAATCATATCGATTTTGAAGTGATTAGAGCTTAATCACGTTCGAACTGCTTAAACGCGTTTAAGAAGCCAAATGTGAACATACTATAAAGTGTGTTAAAGCAAATATATTTTTGGTTTTCCTCTCAAGCTGCAAATATGAAATATAAAACTTTTTTTGTCTCTTCTGTAAAATGTGCTGAAAGGGAGTTGGCAGGTTCGCATATTAAGTCGACGATATGATAATTTGTTTTTAAGAAAATATTGTACGTACTCTCTGTTTGGACAAATCCACATAACGTAGACCAAAATAGTCTTTCTCCTTAATCTTCAATTGATCACATATAAAATCCACAAGATAACTTCCTCTATGGAATGGCTGAAAAAGTAAGTAAAATTTTAATTTAAATATTATGGCAATTTAAATAAGTTTAATAGTATCAGCAAATTATAAATTTTTTTATTTAGTAAGTCTATGGATAGATCTCAGAATTCAGATTATTATATGTGACAGCGAAAGTTAAAAGGGACCTATGGTTCGAAAAATCGATTTTTCCACGCGACACGCTCTTTCTAATGCCACAAACCGCCGCTTTATAACTGCGTTAGTTTTGTCATAAATAAGCTTCAAAATTTACACTATGAATTAAAAAAAAAAAAAAAATAAAAAAAGTAAAAAACATCCGATGTGACAAACTTTTCTGCAATTGATCTAATTTGCTTGAAAAAACATATCTGGTATTAGATTTTAAAAATCCAAGATAGCGGATTAGTTTTTTCAAAAATTTATCAGATTTGTTATCAAATCGTTACTCAAAGATTCTTGCGGTCGGTAATTATGAAAGCCGGATTTCCAAAATTTTAAAAGCCGGTCCAATTTGGCGGACCAGTTTTTTTTTAAATTTATGGAGATAGCTTTTGAAAATTTAAGATGTATAAATCTATAAGATATATATCCGATATTTTTAATGAAACGAACAACAGAATTATAACTTCATAACACTTCAAAATCACAATAGAACTTATAAACAGAACTACTTCTTAAAAGAATAATATTTTCACAATTCGAAAAAAAAATTTGCCAATAAAGGCCGTTATACACTATCCCACAAAGTCTTTATTAATTTACGAAAATGCAACCTTGTCATGATAAGTTGTAATTGTTTTTTAAAAATGTTCAAAGAATAATTAGATCAGGGAAGCATTTTTGAAAAATACGTAAGACTTTGTGGGATAGTATGTAACGGCCTTAAGTAACATTCGCCGTTTTGAATCGACTATTCTGAATTTTACAATTCTGACACTAAGCTGCCAATCAGTAACTTCGAAACACCAGAGTCATTTCCATGTCATCGTTCGTGACATTTGTACACCTTTAGAGAGATAGAAACTTTGCAAAAATAGTAGTAACTGGAAATGTTTCATTTAGAAGGTACTATGTATGAAAAAAAAATTATCAAATTCGGAACCTTGTTGTCCAAAATATCGACATAAAACGGAAGTGATTTTGGGGTGAATGTAAATAAATACGAACATCTGCGAATTGTGGGAGGTTTTTCTTCTTTTTTTAATTTTTTACATTAAACCACATATTTTTCATTTATAACCCGTAATTGGAAAAAAATTTTTATTAGATGTTTTTATAATAAACAAAATGTAATATCGTTCGTGACATACCGTACGTGACAGATTTTTCTCTTATATATGTATAGTTGGTTTTAATCAAAAGTTGATGCGGTTCAATGATCCTTTATTTGTTTGCGATTTTCCTGCTAGTGCATTTATTACAGGAGCAGTGTCTCATAATGGGAGATATGGTTGTTCCAAATACCACAGTGAACGTGGAATCACATCTTCAGCCTGGGAAAACTCAATTTTTTGTAATAAACTTAAACAAACTCAAAACCAACTGCTCAAAATTCTAAAAGAAAATCGCTACAAGCAATATGGGTCTTGCCATTGTCAACTATAATAAAAATCCAACAAGCAAAATCAACTATACGCAAAATGTCATCACAATAAACCTTACAACAACTTATTCCAACTTTTATGATCACACAACCAATGCAAGTAGAACAACATTTAGTGATAACATCTCTAGAACTAACAACAGCAACACCATATCATCCAACAACTATGCATATACCAACAACAACGCATTAAATAACAACATTGCTAAGGATCTTAACCAGGGACGTAACAGTTATAAGATAAACGATAAAAAAATCAGATTTAACAATTATTACCGATACATTTACCTAATGGTTATAATCAACCATTAAAAAGATATATATATTATTTTGGTTATTTTAACCAATTGAAATGAGAAATATATTTTTTTGGTTATAAATAATCGTTATATAAACCAAACAAATTTTTGGTTGAAAATAACCATTATTTTAACCAAAAAAAAATTTTGGTTGAAAATAACCATTATTTCAACCAAAAAAATTTTGGTTGAAAATAAATAACCATTATTAAAAAAAAATTTTTTTTTTTGGTTACTACTTCAAAAATTCGACTTTTTCAGTGCATTACGAATGAAGAAATTACACTGTACATAATCGAAACTCAGTAATCACACTAAAATAATTCAACATAACTCAGGAAAAAGTCAGTCCACATATAACCAAGATATCGGTCCAAAACTTATATTTTTAACACATATATCTAAAACCAAGAACCTGAGTATGCCGCAAAGTCCTGAAACATGATTTAACGAACTCTTTCGACGTTAAAAATTTACATATGTTAATGAATTTTTTTTAAATTATGTTCCTATACATATGTATGTATCTGTTGTCAGGCTTTCAATATCAGTTTTTTAAACCCAACATACACATAAGTTTGTTATATTTAAATGAAGAAAGCCTAACGTAGCCTTCTCATACTTGACGTGTGTGAACCGGCACTTAAAGATTTTAAAAATTAACCATTTTGAAACCGTACGTTAAATAGTCGTATGCTGAATTTATGGAAAATTATGTGTATGGAAAATTATGAACGGATCTTCACAAAATGGTGTTGCATGATATCTAGTCATATAGAAGGAATTGGTAGAAAATGTTGCTTCAATCCGTGCATTCCGTAACAATATTATCAACTTTTTATGGTAGTTGTTCCACATTGGGGATCATATCTCTTATCCTACTGAACCGATTTTGCTTAATTTAAATTTTAAACAGCTTAGAACAACTAGAAACATTTTTAAAGAAATAATGTTCTTTTCTTTCATGTTGTTCGAAAGTGAGCGTGTTTTCAACAGACGGACATGGCTTAATCGTCTAAGAATTACTCAAGGGCCCAGAAACAACATATTGTTACGTTACTGCATTAAAATTGGCTAAAATGTCTTACAACTGTGTGAACATTGTAAGCTCATGTAGTGTACACAAGAATTGGCACACCAAAACCTCTAATAGTGACCACCCATGCATGCATTCTTGTGTAAGTGATCCCATAATAATCGAAGTTTGATTTGGAGTCATTGCCTTGCATTTTTTTGCTAACGTAATGAATTTCAAATCAAACAAAGCGGTTGACAAATAATTGGGTCAACTGTTTTGTATTGCAATGAGTAAGGAGCATGCATATAATTAAGCCCCTCCTTTTTACGTACTGCACAAGACCGCATGAGGAAAAATGTGACGTAGATATGTAAGTAGTAATTATAGATTTGTATACTAATAAGTAGAATAAGTTTAGATAGAGAATAAATTATTGAGTGGATTGAGAAGTCACTCAATCTTTGTAATTGTAAAATTTTAGTTATAAGAGGTGAAAATGAAAAATAAAAATTAATTATAAACTTGACGCAGAAAGAAGAAGTGTTTTATTTTTGACAATAGTTCTTTTGTATAAGGAAAATAAAACATTATATGGCGATCCTGCCAACTTCGATCCTGAAGGAAGTATTTGCTAAGAAGGAGGTTAATTGCTGAGAAGGAAGTTAATATCCAAAATAACAGAAGGAGATGATCATGCGAGGAAAATATAATAAGTAGAAAAATATAAAATACAAACTAAAAATAATATAGTGCTATTTGACCAGAAAGTGCATTGGCATGTCTGGCAAATGAAAAACAGAGTTTTGTTTTTTTTTTTTTTTTTGAAAGTGCAGAAAGTGCTGTTCAGCATGTCTAGCATATCAGAAAGAAAATTTTTTATTTTTTTCATAAATCAGAAAATACTTTTTAAATTTTAAAACAAGATTAAAACAAAAAACCATTAATTCTGAATACAGTAAAAATAGAAATATACATAGCAGTTATTTTTTGTTAAGCATAAGAAGATTTAAAATTAATATAAAAAAAAGGGAATACCAGTCATTATCTGTTTCTGCGTGAAAATATTTAACAATTAATTATGTGATGCTATTGTTGCTTACGTTTTTTTTCAAAGTGATGGCTTGTTACGTTAAAGCTTAAATGTCTGTGGAACAACCATTGAAAGAAATATTGGAGGAATTGAGAGCTGCCGAAGAACGCTGGCAGAAGTTGCTAAAAGAAAATCATGAGAATACAGAAAAGCCAAGAAAACCAGAAATTCTGAATATTGGTCCTAGACCAATAAAGCTAAAAGCAAAATTGGTTACACAAGAACCATTTATTCCAGTCGTAACAATCCCAAAAATAAAGAAAAATCGAGGTGACTGGGTAAGCCGTATGAAGAGAACACTTAATGTTTTGAATTTTGCCTATATATGGCACTTCCACGTTAATCGCCGATCCAGATGTATACCGAGATATTTTACATGCGAATGTTTAGGAATTATTTGATTACTGATTGTAAAAAGGGGGCAAGATGAATGTTATATGTACGCATTTTTATTCATTGACCATTATCCTCTATTGTCTTAACCATATTTCTAGTTGAAATATATGATGCTGTAAATGAGATGTTTCATAACGGTTTTCGTGGACGCTTGGAAAAGCTGTATCGTCTGCAAATGTTGAAGTTTGGGTGTAGTTGTTTGTTGGCATATCCGAAGTATAAATTAAGTATAATAGAGGGCCAAGGATGCTGCCTTGTGGGACTCCAGCGCAAATTGGCTGAGGTGAGCTTAAGAAGTTTTCTTCTTTAATAATAAATTGACGACCGACTAAGTAGCTTTCCAACAGCTTTTGTGTGTTTGCTGGTAAATTTTCCTTCAATTTATGTAATAAGCCTTCATGCCAGACTTAATCAAAAGCTTGCGTAACATCGATTAAGAGCGCTGTGCAATATTTTTTTTCTTCAAATGTTTTTCTTATGGAATTTACTATTTGATGCTTTTGTTCAATTGTGCTGTGTTTTTTTCTAAATCCGAATTGATGGTTTGGAATACATCTATTTTCACTTAAAATCGGTGTGAAACAACGTCTACATCAAAGCAAATTCACTAGAAGGTGGGGTCAAGTCAACATATCGTCGGCTTAGAGTGTAAACCTGCTAAATCCACTTTTTAAGTAAATTGAGATTTTAACGCCGTATGGTCGAGAAAGATATGCCTCGTCGACCAGCATGTACGATATGTTTTTTTCGGTGGTCGGCTTGTTAAGGTTTGTATACAAACTACAGTTTTTTATGTAGACAAACCTTTTTTTACGAGCAATATTTCGACAATTGGACCACAAAAGCAGAGTAGTTAAGTCTTAAAAAATGAAAAATGAATTTTAAACATTGTTACTACAAAAAAAGCTGAAACAAGGCGCTCGAATTAGCGGCGGCGAATAGGCTAACTGTAGATTACGAATGTATAATTGTAAAATTATATTAATTTTTTTATATGTTGAAATGGTTTTAATGTACTAGCCATTAAAAAATTACTTTTTGAGCATTGAAAAATGTCACCAAATATTGAATTTTTTTGAAGACCCAACATCAGAACTGTGGCTCAATTTTTTACACGCTCAGTCAGTCAGATTTCATCAAGCAGTATTTAAGGTGGAAGGTCAGGCCAAGGTATATTTACACAAGGTAAACTCGTTGGCCCATATGTTTGTCAGCTGTTTAGCCAAAGTTGGAACCCCAACGTCAAATTGCGTGTATATGAGCCAAAATTTGTACATGTGTGCGTTAAATTGTTTTTATTTTATATGAAGACAATTTTGACAACTTGGTTCCTTTTATAGAGCAGCATGTCTACACTCCCAAATGAGTCTACCTTGTGTAAATATACCTTGGGTCAGGCGACATCAGCAATTAAAGTTTCAAAAGAAATTAACCAACTGAAAGATAATTTGGCTCAGAAGCAGTTTAATCAGTTTTTTCCATTTTAAGTCCGTAGTTTGATTGCAAAATTTAAAGATGGTGGCACTACTATTAACGAAGAGTTTGTAAAAAGTACGGCAAGAGAATTTTATAAAATAAGTCGTGAATATTTGGAACAGTGGACCTAGTTTTTCAATAAAGAATTAGAGATTTTTTATTGGGCAGAATTAAAGAACGTGACTTCAAGGGAAGACGTGCAAAAATCTTTGGATACATTGATTGAAAAGAAATATATTGATTGCAGCAAAGACACAGAAGTGTTTGACGAATTTTAACTTATTTCTAACT
This sequence comes from Pollenia griseotomentosa, assembly GCA_963931875.1. Lineage (NCBI taxonomy): Eukaryota > Metazoa > Arthropoda > Insecta > Diptera > Polleniidae > Pollenia > Pollenia griseotomentosa. Next base: position 122,119,455 of record OZ007561.1, on the reverse strand, counting down.
ACATCACGTCACAAAAAGTTAGCGAATGGAATAACGTAAATGCTTCGACGGATACTTGTTGGGTGGAAGTATTCAAACACTTTTGCATTAAAAAACCTTAAACATGAATACTTCTGTGTTTTAATTGAATATATTTTATGTCTGAGGGGCACAAATGCACCAGTAGAAAGGGTATTTTTTTAATGAACAAATTGTGGACGTCTGAAACCAGTTACAGGTTCCGGTTCTTATGGCGATGTTGATAGTTAAGGTGAATATTGAGAAATCGTGCCAAGAACTGTATTCTTATTTAAAATCATGCCCAGTTGTATTAAAAAAAATTTGTTCCACTGACATGTATAAAAATAATTAATCATATACATAAATATTGATATTTTATAACTTTTAAGTTTTTAATAAATAATAAAAAAAAAGTGCTAAGAAATGTGTTTTTTCTACTATGAATTTACTAACTGACGTAAAAAAAACCGGCGTCCCGGTTTGAGCAAATAAAAAAATGGTCACGTTATCTTTACCAGGCTTTGGTATCATGGTAACTAAAGAAACCTTCCATTTTTGAGGATAGTATTCAAGGCGTAAAATAGCATTTAAAATAAAAATTATAATTTTCTTTGCTACGCGAGGTAGCTCCAATAGCATTTTATTACTGATCTTAATAATACCAGGTGCCTTCTTAGTGTTTAAGTCATAAATAGCCTTTTCTATTTCTCTTATCTCAAATCTTAGGGGAATAGCTGCTCTAACAGGCGGTAACTCGACTGTTATATAGTAAGATATATTTGGGGTAAATACGTTTTTCAAGTGACTAACGAACAGATTTCCTTTTTCAATATCGTTTCTTGCCCAACTACCATTCAAGTTTCTTAATGGTGGCTTAGATATTACTGGCCTTTTTAGATTACTAGCTGCACGCCATAATTAGTAGTCTGATTGTGGAGTTGCATCAAGTTCCTTAAGATATTTTTCTAGAGAAGCCGTTTTCTGAGTCTGTAGTAACTTTCTTAGCCTTTTTGTGCACTCTTTTAACAAATTCTTAAGTTGCGGGGATCTGAACAGTTGCCACTCTCTTCGAACTCTCCTTTTTTCAGTCAAGAGGCGCTCGACATCTGTGGAATATATTTTAATATTTTTTTTTGGGGCCAATACTGGAATGTTATACAGCTAGTTTTAGATAACTGTCAAAATTAACAATAGAGCGGTCTACATTCTCCGGTGCACTAAGCGGAAAGAACCTCCACAAGCTCTATCTCGAGGTAATTGTTATCATATAGTATGTAACCATTAAGTTTAAATCTGTTTCTTGAGGTCAGATGAGTTTCAGAAACCATCATAACATTAATTTGTTTATTTTTAAGAAAGTATTCTAGTTCATTTTTATGTTGGCGGATGCCGTTTGCGTTCCAAAAACAAGTTTTTAAACAGTTCATGGCTTGTTAAGTACAGCTTGCAATAACATCGATTTTTGTAATAAATTTTATTTAAACAGGTCTAAATATATCGGATTTTATAACACTTACCCCCAATTATAACAATTTTAGTCAAAACTAGCTATTAATTTAACTTCCAATCAGTGTTTCCAGAAGTAGGGAAAATCCCTACATGTAGGTATTTTTGATACTAAAATAGCAGCGTAGGGAAAATCGGACATATTTTTGATAATCTCCAAAATGTAGGGATTTTTCCTCATATCGCATTATTTATGAAAAAATGCATAAAAAAGTGTTTTTTTAGTGATATTTTCTTGTCCAAAAAGGTTGAAAAATTTTATTTTCCCTAAAATCGCACTAAAATACACTCGTATTGCCAGAGTTGTTTGTGCTTTAAAAAGTTGGCGACACTAATATCCCAGTAAAAAATTTTATCATTTTGCGAAGCACTAAAGGTACATTTAAAAAAATAAGCGCACAATTATGCGCTACGCAATAAGACATACAGAAATGCAGTAAAGTAAGTGAAAGAACTCTCAACAACTTTTATAAAAAATAAAACATTTCAAGTGCTACAGCATTCCCTTACTACGAAGCAGGTTTGTAAGGGAGAATACTTAAAAATAACGGTATCAAAACATTCAGTGTGTAAAGCTGATCGTTGCATCTAACAATTTTTATTAAAAATAATTTAATGAAAATTAAATTTGATGAACTCAAGCCTAATTAAAAATATTAAAAATTTGGATTATATCATTCAATGTTGAAAGATTTAATTAAATTTTATTAAAAGTACGTACATATGAACATTAGGGCAATAACTTTTTTACATTTTTTGCGAATATCAAAATAGCCCTAGCATAGTTGTATATACCACTAAAAATTATTTAAAAAAATGGTATTACTTTTTTTCGCGGTTGTCAAAAAAGTCTACCAACAAAATGCGGTATAGTTTGGAAATCAAATATTTTAGTTTTTTATTTATTTATTTATTTATCCAAAAAACGCAAATATTTTTTTTTTCAGTCAATATGTTATAATTTAACAACATTTTTCATTTTACTATTTTAGTTATTAAACATTTTTCACTTTTATTTATAAATAAAATTTTTAAAATTTTTTATTTAAAATTAATGTATTTTTTATTTGGGAGATATTACAAAGTCATTTTTGTGGGTGAGGTTTTTATTCCAAAATGACCCGAACATTTTTTTCGTAAAAAACACAACATTCGCAATCGTGTGCTACTGGGGCCAAAAATTGGTTATGGCCCTAATGTACATATGTACAAATTTTTTTTTTTTTGTTTTGTACTTATTTTTATTAAAGCTTTAATATACATATTCGAATAATTTTTTTTTTAACTTTGGTTCTTTTCTTCTATTTTAATGACAATTATGCGTAGGAATTTTTTTTAGGGGAAATCTCTTCAACGTGTAGAGAAAAGTCGGAGGTAAACGAAAGCAGCTGATATGTTTTGACAGCTATAACTGATACATAGTTAATTAAAACTGAGCATGGTGAAATTGGGTGTTAATAACAAAAAACATTTTAATAAAAAATCTTAAATTTAAATTGCTTTTTTTCAGTTTATTTTTCTTTGTAAGCTAATAAGACCTAATGATGTTGATGTAAATAAAACAAATTTATTACATTTCAGCTGACGTTTCGTCACTTTTTTGGTGACTTTCCCAAGGATCGTCTATTTAAATAAAAATAATAATAGGACAACATTAATACAAAATATTTTTCACAAGCAAAAAATACTTACAAAAAGATATACTATTTTACATTAATAACATCGTCAGGTTTTTAATAAAATTTAATTGCACAAACACATTTAACAAAAAACAGTAAAGCACAACTTAAACTTATTATCACAGAACTAATTTTATTGTGGTTCATTGTTTTCATTATGTTTTTTTGTTGTTTTCTCAAGCTTTCTATCGTATATCTCTTTCTCTCCCCTCGTTCGAAATCCAACACTCTCACTTGTTCTGTTTCAAAGGAGTGTAATTCTGAAATCATGTGTTGTGATAATGCACTTATTTCTCTCCTCTTTAATATGTCATTTTGATGTTCTTTTTTCAAGTGAGCGTTTTGTTCTTTCATGATGAAACAGAATTGAGTCTTCAACTTCAAGAAAAAATTCTAAAGCCCATAATTAAAACGTCGGCTGTAACTTCAAATTCTCTCTCATTTCTTTCTTTTTCTTTTGTTCTTATTTTTCTTTGTTTACAAAATGTATGAAATTGAATGAAAGTATGGTAGCATTGTTAAGAGAATAAGTGTCTATATGTGAGAGCATTAGAAAAAACGTCCTCAAAATAAAATTGATTCTATTTTCTCGACCGCATTCTCTGGCATAATTTTATGTCAAACTGTATGAAAAACAACGTTCAGCCCCAGTTCTGTTTCATCATTAATTCTATATAAATTAGGTCACAATTCTGTAGTGCGATTCACTAACTTTAAACTTTAAAAAGTGTTAACATAAACCACATATTTTGATGTTTGCACAAATCACTATCTGATTCACTAACTTATTTATAACCATGGTAAACAGTTTTATATTTCTCTCTATTTAAATTGATACATCGTGGCAACTCTACCAAGACAAAACATCAAAAGATAAAACAAGTAATAGTGCTATATTCGGCTGTGCCGAATCTTATATACCCTTCACTATTGTGCGAGCAGAATACAGAGCAACTAAATAATTTTTACATATACATAAATATTTACAATACTTAAAACTTCATTATAAATGAAATTTAAAAAGCGAAAACTGGTAAATATTTTTTAAATCGTTTTTAGAACATAAAAATATTAAAAAAAATTTTCTTTTTAAAAAACCAAGACTCGAACCAGGGAACTCACAGTTTCTAACTTAACACACCCCCTAGACAACTGAACCATGAAGGAACGCTGTTTAAATATCATTAAAATGTAATATGGACCGTTTACTTTTTACAACTCAACACAGTTTTTTGGTTGTTTTCTTTTTGTAAAGGCACTGTTGTCATACCGTAGATTTTTCTCTTTTGGCGAGTTTTTAAGTAGCAAAAAAAACACAAAAATTCCTAGTTTTTATTTGTAAAAATTATTTCGTTAAATATATGAAATAATAAAGAAGGATGATAACGAAAATCATATTCGGCATTATGCTAGTACAGTAGTTTTCCTGTTTAACAAACCTTCGATTCTGCGAACATCGAATTTAGCGAACACACAAGTTTTCTCCATTGAGTACCTTAAATAGCGAACAAAAAATATTTTTTTGTGCTCAATTTAGCGAACAAATAAGTCCTGGTTCACACTATGAAAGTTTTCTTTTAGAAAGTTTAAGTTGAATGGTGAGAAGGGAGAGAAGAATAGCCTGTTTTCTTTCGCTCTCACCTATAAAGTCAGACTTTCTGAAAGAAAACTTTCATAGTGTAAACCCAGACTTGCCCTACAAGAAATGAATGAGCGAATAGTCACGTTTTTTACGTTTGTGTTAAGAAAATGATAGAAAGAAATGACCGAAATAAAGTTTTCTGTAATTTCTTTCTATAATTTTTTTAACACCAACGTGAAAAATGTGAATAATCGCTCATTCATTTTTTGAAGGGAAGAGACGACAACAGAATTTGAACTTCACTTTGCATAAGGACCCAGAATATATATTCTTTATAGGGTGTAGGACCTTCGGTGAAGGGTATAAAAAACAAACTAAATTATAATAAAAAGAGTAATTTTTGGGATTTCAGTATTTTTGTCATAACTCTACTATTTCTCAACCGATTTGACAGATTTATATACCGACGTGTTAAAGTTATTTTGGTTATAAAACTTGGACTCGGGAAGATCTATGGTTCCCGAAAATGGGTATTTTTCAAAAAAAAAATTAATATTTTGGTCATAACTTTTTCGTATCTAAACCGATTTTCTCGAGTTTTTCAGAAAATATTTTCTATTAAAAATTTCCGATCTTTTGATTTATAAGGCGTAACCATGGGTCATATTACAGTCAAAAAATTCAGGTTTTTATACAATTTTTGATATTTTTTGTATGGGAGGTAGCACGCCTACTTCTCCAATCCCGCCCACATTTTGTGGGATGGTGTGTATTTATAACCTTAATGTTTGTACCTAATTTGAAAATTTTGGCTCTTGCCGTTCTCCAAAAATACAGAAAAAGTAATAAAAATACCAGGGACCGAAAATAACAGTTATATTCGAATTTTAAAACAAAAAAAAGCATATAGAAGTAAATGTGGAAAAACTGATTCAAGTATACCATATTGATCCTTATGAACTTGTCTATGATAAAATATATTAATTTTTAAAATTTTTATTTTTATTTTTTTGAACAAAAATAACTGTTATTTTTTATTTTTTCGATCAAAAATAACATTTCTTTTTTGATTTTTAATTTTTTGAACCAAAATAACAGTTATTTTTTTATTTTTATTTTTTTAAGCAAAAATAAAAGTTATTCTTTAAAGAAATGTACGCGTAATAATAATTTAGTTGACTTTAAATGTTTATTTAAATGTGTAATCATCATTGGGAGTTCTTATGCACATTAAAATAAATATTTAAAGTCAACTTAATTTTTAGGATAAATAAATAAGAAGCTCTACGGAAAATTGGTGTGTGACAAAAAGTGTATAAATTGTAGGCTAAATATGTACCTCAAAGCCATAATATTCATTGACTTTATATGTACAACAAAAATAAATATTTTTCTTAGCGGATTTAATTAACCACACCAAAAATGTTGGTGCTATTAAACCACAAATTCTTTCGTTAAAAATAACAGCTGACCTTAAACAACAGCAGATGTCGTTAAAAGTTTTAAAACGGTTAATTTTGTGGTTAACATTTTTAAACGAAACAATTGTGGTTTAAAAAGCAAAGTGAATCGCACTACAGATCATCCCTTCCGTTACACTTTACTTCGTAAACAACATTACTTTGTTGTAGTTTTTATATTGGCGCATTAACTCTTGAAAATATTGCACTTAGGCCCGTTTTCACAACTTACCGATAGCTAAAGGTAGGATTTTATCGGCCGTATAAAAAGTGTTCCATTATCAAAACTATACTTTAACCTTACAGGTAGGATGAACCTTAATTTACTTTATCGCTCACTTTAGGTTAAAGTAAAGTTTTAATAATGGAACACTTTTTATAAGGCCGGTTAAAGTCTACTTTTAGCTATCGGTAAGTTGTGAAAACGGGCCTTAAAGTTGTATTTGGTTTGTAAGCAAAGTTTGTTGGTTCTGATTTTATTATTGTCCTTATGTTTCTATTATCCGTCAAGCTAGGTATTAATTTAAATTGCTTTTAGTAAACCCTTCACCGAAGTTAAACGAGTATATGGGTATTTTTTAAAGAAAAGACTATTTTTTGTCACGTTTCGACACCAAGCAATTTGTATTGTATTTTAGAACCATGTTGTTCAAATTTTTTCTCCCTTTCACTAAATGTAAAGCTAGTTGCGCTCTACACCAAAATGCAAAAAAGTAAATAATATTTTCATTATTCCTTGAGAAACAATTAAAAGTGGTTGGTGTCGTAACGTGACATAAAGAAGACTTTTCTGTGGATATACCCACATATAACTTTGTCATTCCGTTTGTAATTTCTACAATATTGATCTTAGACCCTATAAAGTATATTTTTTATTTTAAAATAAAGAATTATAATTAAAAAAAGTATTTTAATTTTGTATTGAATTCACATCTTACAGTTTTGCGAACTATACATAAACTAGCTGTTAAGTCTCTCCCTGTCAGGCGGGAAGCAAGACTACTTTAATGTGAGCCCCAACTTCAGTATCATATGCTTGGCAATATTTAGCTTCATTGGCCTTTAGGGGGCTTCACAATTAACTGAACTGTAAAATAACACGATTTTGCCATACCCCTTTTCCTCTCAATTATCTGCCTATAGTCCAGAAATCTTAGATCCGACTACTTCGTGCCATGCTTCATTGTAATGACTATATGCTATGCAATTTTCATATGTCAATAGGGGGCTATAAAGAAAGCTAAAATGTAAAAACCTTTACTTTTGCCACGCCTCTTTTTCCTGTTAATTCTTTGCCCACCGGCTACCGGCACATCAGTGGGCTTCAAAAGGCTCTGGATAGACAAAAAAAGGAGCATTTAGACAAGGAAATTATATATATATATAGCACTGATGGGATTTGTGGTACAATTGTAGCAAATTTGGTACAATCGAAACTTAATCAACCTTTTTTGGTACAATTAGATAAATACCAACGTAGTTTTATCATTTATTTTAGGTGGATTAACTCACTTTTCTTTTCGATAATAAAATTTTCATTATGATGTTATACCAACATATTAAACACATACATACATACAATAAGTATATCCCTGTAGGTAGGCTTGCCAGACGTACTGTTTTCAGAAGTACGCGTACTTTTTTTTACCATTTGTACTGCTTACTGCATGACCATTAAAGAAGTACGCAATTGTACTTTTTTTTAGCTTTTGTACTTCATTTTGTACTTTTTTTGCACAAAATAAAACATGTTTTGTGCATATTGTATTAAAAGTGCAAAAAACCAAATTTCGACAAAATTTCGAACAAAAACACTGCAAACCTGAAAGAAATGTTTAAGTTTTGCGATTTGAAATGGTTTGAAATGCTGCGTCATGTACCAACTCAATGTCGCCTGCAGTTAAAAGATTAAAAAAAACCATCGAGCCGTAAAAGCTTACTTGTTGTCCCAAAACTGTTTCGTATTTTTTATTTGTATTTTCACTTCCTCATTCAAACAACTGAAAAAAATTTTCTTTTTGGAGAAAAGAGCGAAGTGAATTAATAATAAAAACTTATTTTAAATAAATAAAAAATGGCATTGTTAACGAAGAACAAAAAAAGTGATAAATATTTGTAATTTTTTAAATTTACATTAATTAGAATTAAATTAGAATTATTAAATTGTAAAATTAGAATAATTAAATTGTTTAACAAACACGTAACATTAAATTGAAAATTAATATTAATATTTTTATAAAAATATAAAAATTTTTATAAAAATAAACAAAGCGTTTTTGTTTTAAACATTTAATTTGAAACATCTGACAAATTTAAAGATGTCACTGCATAAGTATATTAAATACTTATGGCCTTATTCGTTAAAAATAAAACAGGTTTTTAAAAGGTTTATTTAACAAATTTTCATAGTAAATTCGTTTCATAAACCTCTTATAAACCTGTTTTATTTTTTATGAATAAGTGGTTTTATATTAAAAAAAAAGATTTCTTATTTTGTGCTCTTTGCTATGCATTGTATTTTATATTTTTTGTTTATAGTTACATTAACTGCCTGTTTTTCAAAATAAATTTAAAATTTTCGCTTGGGAATTTATATTGAAACAGGAATAAAAGAACTCAAAATTGTTTTTGATGTACTGAATTTTAAGTTTATAAAATAAAAAAAAATTGTACTTCTTTTTACATTAATGTACTGCCGTTTTTTTCCCGATGTACTGTTTTTATGGATTTCATATCTGGCAAGCCTACCTGTAGGAAACCTGGGATCAAGTGTCTCCAAATTCCACTTTTGTTTTTGTGACACTGTCTACAGTTTTGTCTGCTTTGACAAGAAAAGAGAAACTTTTTATTTTGTATTCCCCCACCACAATAGTGGAGAGGGTATTATGCGTTTTTGCTGATGGGTGTATACTAGAGTTGTCAATTATTCGCCTTTCAGCTTTGTTCGAATAATTTAAATAATTGTTTTTGTTCGTTCGATCTAACGATTAAATCTGAAAAATTATTCGATTAATCGATGAGAATAACGAATAAAAAATATTATTTTAAAAAAAATTAAACATTTTAAATAAGATTCATCCGTCCGTTAATTTACAACTATGGAAAATCTTCCATTTTCTTCTTTAGTTTTTCTCAAATCCACTATGACTCCTTTTTTTGGTGCGTACAACTTTTCCTCTTAGCTCCATATCGTTGTATTACTTAAAGGAATCGTAAAATCACTAATTCTTAAATAATCCGATACAACTTTGAATTTTCGAAAGCCGTTTGCAGACCTTCCATCTTCAGCCAAACTTCTACGTACAATTTCTTCTATAAAACAACCGCTGTCTTTCTTTACGAATTTTCCCATGGGAAGAAGTTCAACAGTTTTTGATGTCGTTGGATTATCTTCGACTACATCGTTTTCAATTGTAATATTGTGATACTTATACTATGTTCACACTTGGGTGATTAAGCTCTAATCACATCAAAACCGAGATGATTAACCATATATTGAAGTGATTTGTTAATCACTTCAAATTGACATGATTACAACTAAATCACTTCATTAATCACATCGAATCCCTGGAACAAACCTCAAACTGAGTATAAAATAGAATCGGTCACTATGAACGTACCCCTCACGTGTACAACCGACCACCATTTATTTTTTTATTTTATTTCATTTTATTTATTTATATATGATTAATACAGTAATATATAATGATCACTTATTTTAATTTGTATAAAAAGATTCGTATTTTTTAAGAATAAGAAAATTAAAAATTTTTTATTTTTTTTCTTCTTAATGTTTTAATTTTTCCTTTAATAATTCGTAAATTTTCACAATTCCATCATTAATATGTTTAAAATAATCTTCTGAGAACTTTATTAAAGTATTTTTATCCATTTCTAATACTTTAAAGAAATATAAATTTGTTTGTTTTTTTTTTTTAATCAACTGTCATCTTAATCATCTCAAATGTATCTGATTAACTTAATCAGCATTTTGCTTATACGCGTTTAAAAATCCAAGTGTGAACATAGCATTACGCAAATGGCAAAGATATATATAACACTGTAACTTTGTCTCAGAGAGTAAATCAAAATTCCGAACGGTTTGTAAGATATGAGCCTGAGAAAATTATATCTTTTTAGCAAAAATGACACCGAGGCACCAAATCTTTGGGGGCCCATAAAAAAAGTGCGTAACTTTGAGCAAAACTGGGAGACACTGGTCTTTTTTTTGGTCTTTTATCAAGTAGAGTTGTCCGTATATGGTTATTTTTTTTCGTGTTGCACTGTGTAATTTAATATATACATATATATCGCTCATTTGATGCAAGACCGGCATAACTCAAAAAAAATCCATTTTGAGATTAACGCATTTAGTTTTTGATTTGCTCTAACTACTTAGAAAAAAAGAAGACACATTCTGTTTAAACTGGGAAAGTATAAAAGATATAAAGATGAATTTAATACACAGTATAAAGAAATGTTGAAGTTTATACTTGTTGGTAAAAAACTTTGTAATATATTTGTATTTTGGGAAAATATTTATTCATTATTTTTTATGTCAAAATATTTTTCCTATAATTTTAAGTTTTAGTATTAACATAGATTAGAGAAGTAATTCATAATAAATTATAATCAACACGGATAACAATAAAATAACAATAGGTTATGGGTCCATCAGAGAAAGCTGGTATTGTTCAGTTTTGTGGTAACAATTTTGAAAATTGGAAATTCCGTGTTGAGAAACATTTGGCTGCTGCAGGAGTTCTTGAAGCTGTAAAGTCAACTCAAGATTCAGTCCAAAATCAATCGGAATTCGGAAAAATGGACACAAAAGCTCAAGATATAATAACAAGCTTAATAAGTGATGATTACTTGGAATACATACGTGATAAGTTAACAGCTAAACAGATGTGGGATGGTTTAATAGCAGCGTTTGCATGTAAGTCCTCACAAAATCAAACAATTGTAAGAAAAGAGCTGGCAAATTTAAGATTTAAGGAAAATGATAGCCTTAATCAACATTTTCTGAAATTCGACTCCTTGATTAGACAATTAAAAAGCGCAGGAGCTAAGCCAGAGGAAGCGGATTTAGTGTCACAATTATTTTTGACATTGCCGGAATCTTTCGATCCCATTGTTACTGCTTTGGAGAATCTTAAAACAGAAGAACTAACATTAGCCATTGTTAAACCAAGGTTATTGGCTGAAGAATCAATAAAGAGAAATAGAAATGATGATGAGATTGTTCAAAAGGCAACAGCTTTTCAATTTAAAAAGAAAAGCTCAACTCGTTTTAATGGAAAATGCCACAAATGTGGAAAATTTGGCCACATGAAGAAGGATTGCTGGAGTAAGGAAGCTAAAGTTGCAAAATGTGAAGAAAGAAAGGTTAGTTTTATGGCGGATGCTAATGTAGAGAGATCATCTTACTTATCGAATTGGGAAATATCATTTGCTTTGGATTCTGGCGCAACAGATCACTTTGTAAACAATAAAAGTGTGTTTAAAAATGTGAAAAAATTAGATGAACCATTGATTATAAATGTTGCAAAAGATTCTGAAAAAATATCTGTGTTCAAGATTGGTGAAGTTGATTTAATAAGCGAAACTGGTGTCAACATTAACTTGAAAGATGTGCTATATAGTTCTGAATTTCGAGAAAATTTATTATCTGTTAGTAAGATGGTGGAAGCTGGACTAACAGTTGATTTTCACAGAAATTGTGCATTAATTAAACAAAAAGATGATATTATAATGAAAGCAAAGAGATGTGGTAATTTGTTTGTTGTAATATTAAAATGCAAATATTTTCCATTGGCTAATTTGAGCAAAGCTGAAGAAAACAAACTGTGGCACAAACGTATGGGTCATATAAGTAATCATAGTTTAAATGAATTGATTTCTAACAAGATGGCCAGTGGTATACCAAAGGTATGTAAAACTGAATTTTGCGAAATTTGTATTGAAAGTAAGCAGTGCCGTGAACCTTTTAATGGTACTCGAAGAAAATCAACTAGGCCTCTAGAGCATATTCACTCTGACGTGTGTGGTCCAATAACTCCTACTGCCTGGGATGGATCTCGATATTTCGTCACTTTCATTGATGACTTCACACATTTTGTTGTGGTATACTTAATAAAAAGAAAGTCAGAAGTCTTTGAAAAGTTCAAGGAATATGAAGCCATGGTAACATCTAAATTTGGAAGTAAAATATCTCAACTTACTGTTGATCAAGGACGTGAATATAAATCTAGTTTGATGTTAAAATTTTGTATAGAAAAAGGTATTCAAATTTGTGAGACAATTGCATATTCTCCTCAACAAAATGGTGTTGCTGAGAGATTAAATCGAACTATTGTGGAACGTGTAAGAGCGTTGTTACTTGAAGCTGGAGATCCAAAGTTTTTATGGGGCGAAGCAGTTTATACAAGTGTTTATATTTTGAACAGAAGTCCAACTAGAGCATTAGTGATAAAGAAAACCCCTGCAGAATTGTGGTTTGATCAAAAACCAGATTTATCAAAATTAAGAGTTTTTGGTTGCCAGGTGTTTGCTTTAGTGCCTGATCAAAAACGGAAAAAATTAGATGTTAAGAGCAATAAATACATAATGATTGGTTACTGTCCGAATGGTTACCGTTTATGGAGTAATGAAAAACAGAAAGTGGTATTAGCCAGAGGTGTGAAATTTAATGAAACTGTATTTCCTTTTAAAAAAGAAAAAGGAAATGAAAATAAAATAATTGTGATGAGAAATAATCAAGAGGGGGAAAGTGATGATGATTCTTTTCAAAATGGCAACATACTTCACAAAGGGGAACAAAATCAAGAAATAGAAGTAACTGAAGTTGATAATGTAACTATTCCAAGTGAGCAGAATGAGAACATTATTGTTATTAACAATCAAGAGCATGCTAATGAGGAGTCTCAGGTGGAAGAGCAAGTAGCCGAAGCACCTAGACGAAGTGAAAGAATTCGAAATTTAAATCGCAAATTCTCTGAAATCTGTTCTACAATTTTTGAAGCTGTACTATATGAAGAATCTACTCCAGTAACAATCGAAGACATAGGAAAATCTGGTAATCGTACAAAATGGTTAGCAGCTGTTGAAGAAGAACTGCAATCAATGAATAAGAACAATGTATGGAAGTTAATAAAAAGGCCTCCAAATATAAAAACATTAAAATCAAAATGGGTGTTTACAGTCAAGGAAAATGGTGATGGCAATCCAAAAAGATATAGAGCTAGATTAGTCGTTAAAGGATATTTACAGAAATTTGGTATCGATTATGAGGAAATTTATGCTCCAGTGGCTAAGCTTTCTACAATAAGAATTATTCTAGCAGTTGGTGTGTTTAAACAATATTATTTCCATCAGTTAGATATTAAAACTGCTTTCTTACATGGAGATCTCAAAGAAGATCTATTTATGGAAGTTCCAGATGGTATGGAAAGTAAGCCTGGATATGTGTTAAAACTACAAAAATCGATATATGGACTAAAACAAGCTCCAAGGTGCTGGAATGAAAAACTAAATTGTCGATTGATAGAATTAGGCTTTACACGAAGCCAACATGATTATTGCTTATACACTGTGTTCAAACCTAATAATACAATATTTTTGTTATTGTATGTAGATGACATATTAATAGCTGGAAATAATGAAAATGAAATAGTCAAATTAAAAACTAAATTATCAAGCTATGAAAATTAAATTTGATGAACTCAAGCCTAATTAAAAATATTAAAAATTTGGATTATATCATTCAATGTTGAAAGATTTAATTAAATTTTATTAAAAGTACGTACATATGAACATTAGGGCAATAACTTTTTTACATTTTTTGCGAATATCAAAATAGCCCTAGCATAGTTGTATATACCACTAAAAATTATTTAAAAAAATGGTATTACTTTTTTTCGCGGTTGTCAAAAAAGTCTACCAACAAAATGCGGTATAGTTTGGAAATCAAATATTTTAGTTTTTTATTTATTTATTTATTTATCCAAAAAACGCAAATATTTTTTTTTTCAGTCAATATGTTATAATTTAACAACATTTTTCATTTTACTATTTTAGTTATTAAACATTTTTCACTTTTATTTATAAATAAAATTTTTAAAATTTTTTATTTAAAATTAATGTATTTTTTATTTGGGAGATATTACAAAGTCATTTTTGTGGGTGAGGTTTTTATTCCAAAATGACCCGAACATTTTTTTCGTAAAAAACACAACATTCGCAATCGTGTGCTACTGGGGCCAAAAATTGGTTATGGCCCTAATGTACATATGTACAAATTTTTTTATTTTGTTTTGTACTTATTTTTATTAAAGCTTTAATATACATATTCGAATAATTTTTTTTTTAACTTTGGTTCTTTTCTTCTATTTTAATGACAATTATGCGTAGGAATTTTTTTTAGGGGAAATCTCTTCAACGTGTAGAGAAAAGTCGGAGGTAAACGAAAGCAGCTGATATGTTTTGACAGCTATAACTGATACATAGTTAATTAAAACTGAGCATGGTGAAATTGGGTGTTAATAACAAAAAACATTTTAATAAAAAATCTTAAATTTAAATTGCTTTTTTTCAGTTTATTTTTCTTTGTAAGCTAATAAGACCTAATGATGTTGATGTAAATAAAACAAATTTATTACATTTCAGCTGACGTTTCGTCACTTTTTTGGTGACTTTCCCAAGGATCGTCTATTTAAATAAAAATAATAATAGGACAACATTAATACAAAATATTTTTCACAAGCAAAAAATACTTACAAAAAGATATACTATTTTACATTAATAACATCGTCAGGTTTTTAATAAAATTTAATTGCACAAACACATTTAACAAAAAACAGTAAAGCACAACTTAAACTTATTATCACAGAACTAATTTTATTGTGGTTCATTGTTTTCATTATGTTTTTTTGTTGTTTTCTCAAGCTTTCTATCGTATATCTCTTTCTCTCCCCTCGTTCGAAATCCAACACTCTCACTTGTTCTGTTTCAAAGGAGTGTAATTCTGAAATCATGTGTTGTGATAATGCACTTATTTCTCTCCTCTTTAATATGTCATTTTGATGTTCTTTTTTCAAGTGAGCGTTTTGTTCTTTCATGATGAAACAGAATTGAGTCTTCAACTTCAAGAAAAAATTCTAAAGCCCATAATTAAAACGTCGGCTGTAACTTCAAATTCTCTCTCATTTCTTTCTTTTTCTTTTGTTCTTATTTTTCTTTGTTTACAAAATGTATGAAATTGAATGAAAGTATGGTAGCATTGTTAAGAGAATAAGTGTCTATATGTGAGAGCATTAGAAAAAACGTCCTCAAAATAAAATTGATTCTATTTTCTCGACCGCATTCTCTGGCATAATTTTATGTCAAACTGTATGAAAAACAACGTTCAGCCCCAGTTCTGTTTCATCATTAATTCTATATAAATTAGGTCACAATTCTGTAGTGCGATTCACTAACTTTAAACTTTAAAAAGTGTTAACATAAACCACATATTTTGATGTTTGCACAAATCACTATCTGATTCACTAACTTATTTATAACCATGGTAAACAGTTTTATATTTCTCTCTATTTAAATTGATACATCGTGGCAACTCTACCAAGACAAAACATCAAAAGATAAAACAAGTAATAGTGCTATATTCGGCTGTGCCGAATCTTATATACCCTTCACTATTGTGCGAGCAGAATACAGAGCAACTAAATAATTTTTACATATACATAAATATTTACAATACTTAAAACTTCATTATAAATGAAATTTAAAAAGCGAAAACTGGTAAATATTTTTTAAATCGTTTTTAGAACATAAAAATATTAAAAAAAAATTTCTTTTTAAAAAACCAAGACTCGAACCAGGGAACTCACAGTTTCTAACTTAACACACCCCCTAGACAACTGAACCATGAAGGAACGCTGTTTAAATATCATTAAAATGTAATATGGACCGTTTACTTTTTACAACTCAACACAGTTTTTTGGTTGTTTTCTTTTTGTAAAGGCACTGTTGTCATACCGTAGATTTTTCTCTTTTGGCGAGTTTTTAAGTAGCAAAAAAAACACAAAAATTCCTAGTTTTTATTTGTAAAAATTATTTCGTTAAATATATGAAATAATAAAGAAGGATGATAACGAAAATCATATTCGGCATTATGCTAGTACAGTAGTTTTCCTGTTTAACAAACCTTCGATTCTGCGAACATCGAATTTAGCGAACACACAAGTTTTCTCCATTGAGTACCTTAAATAGCGAACAAAAAATATTTTTTTGTGCTCAATTTAGCGAACAAATAAGTCCTGGTTCACACTATGAAAGTTTTCTTTTAGAAAGTTTAAGTTGAATGGTGAGAAGGGAGAGAAGAATAGCCTGTTTTCTTTCGCTCTCACCTATAAAGTCAGACTTTCTGAAAGAAAACTTTCATAGTGTAAACCCAGACTTGCCCTACAAGAAATGAATGAGCGAATAGTCACGTTTTTTACGTTTGTGTTAAGAAAATGATAGAAAGAAATGACCGAAATAAAGTTTTCTGTAATTTCTTTCTATAATTTTTTTAACACCAACGTGAAAAATGTGAATAATCGCTCATTCATTTTTTGAAGGGAAGAGACGACAACAGAATTTGAACTTCACTTTGCATAAGGACCCAGAATATATATTCTTTATAGGGTGTAGGACCTTCGGTGAAGGGTATAAAAAACAAACTAAATTATAATAAAAAGAGTAATTTTTGGGATTTCAGTATTTTTGTCATAACTCTACTATTTCTCAACCGATTTGACAGATTTATATACCGACGTGTTAAAGTTATTTTGGTTATAAAACTTGGACTCGGGAAGATCTATGGTTCCCGAAAATGGGTATTTTTCAAAAAAAAAATTAATATTTTGGTCATAACTTTTTCGTATCTAAACCGATTTTCTCGAGTTTTTCAGAAAATATTTTCTATTAAAAATTTCCGATCTTTTGATTTATAAGGCGTAACCATGGGTCATATTACAGTCAAAAAATTCAGGTTTTTATACAATTTTTGATATTTTTTGTATGGGAGGTAGCACGCCTACTTCTCCAATCCCGCCCACATTTTGTGGGATGGTGTGTATTTATAACCTTAATGTTTGTACCTAATTTGAAAATTTTGGCTCTTGCCGTTCTCCAAAAATACAGAAAAAGTAATAAAAATACCAGGGACCGAAAATAACAGTTATATTCGAATTTTAAAACAAAAAAAAGCATATAGAAGTAAATGTGGAAAAACTGATTCAAGTATACCATATTGATCCTTATGAACTTGTCTATGATAAAATATATTAATTTTTAAAATTTTTATTTTTATTTTTTTGAACAAAAATAACTGTTATTTTTTATTTTTTCGATCAAAAATAACATTTCTTTTTTGATTTTTAATTTTTTGAACCAAAATAACAGTTATTTTTTTATTTTTATTTTTTTAAGCAAAAATAAAAGTTATTCTTTAAAGAAATGTACGCGTAATAATAATTTAGTTGACTTTAAATGTTTATTTAAATGTGTAATCATCATTGGGAGTTCTTATGCACATTAAAATAAATATTTAAAGTCAACTTAATTTTTAGGATAAATAAATAAGAAGCTCTACGGAAAATTGGTGTGTGACAAAAAGTGTATAAATTGTAGGCTAAATATGTACCTCAAAGCCATAATATTCATTGACTTTATATGTACAACAAAAATAAATATTTTTCTTAGCGGATTTAATTAACCACACCAAAAATGTTGGTGCTATTAAACCACAAATTCTTTCGTTAAAAATAACAGCTGACCTTAAACAACAGCAGATGTCGTTAAAAGTTTTAAAACGGTTAATTTTGTGGTTAACATTTTTAAACGAAACAATTGTGGTTTAAAAAGCAAAGTGAATCGCACTACAGATCATCCCTTCCGTTACACTTTACTTCGTAAACAACATTACTTTGTTGTAGTTTTTATATTGGCGCATTAACTCTTGAAAATATTGCACTTAGGCCCGTTTTCACAACTTACCGATAGCTAAAGGTAGGATTTTATCGGCCGTATAAAAAGTGTTCCATTATCAAAACTATACTTTAACCTTACAGGTAGGATGAACCTTAATTTACTTTATCGCTCACTTTAGGTTAAAGTAAAGTTTTAATAATGGAACACTTTTTATAAGGCCGGTTAAAGTCTACTTTTAGCTATCGGTAAGTTGTGAAAACGGGCCTTAAAGTTGTATTTGGTTTGTAAGCAAAGTTTGTTGGTTCTGATTTTATTATTGTCCTTATGTTTCTATTATCCGTCAAGCTAGGTATTAATTTAAATTGCTTTTAGTAAACCCTTCACCGAAGTTAAACGAGTATATGGGTATTTTTTAAAGAAAAGACTATTTTTTGTCACGTTTCGACACCAAGCAATTTGTATTGTATTTTAGAACCATGTTGTTCAAATTTTTTCTCCCTTTCACTAAATGTAAAGCTAGTTGCGCTCTACACCAAAATGCAAAAAAGTAAATAATATTTTCATTATTCCTTGAGAAACAATTAAAAGTGGTTGGTGTCGTAACGTGACATAAAGAAGACTTTTCTGTGGATATACCCACATATAACTTTGTCATTCCGTTTGTAATTTCTACAATATTGATCTTAGACCCTATAAAGTATATTTTTTATTTTAAAATAAAGAATTATAATTAAAAAAAGTATTTTAATTTTGTATTGAATTCACATCTTACAGTTTTGCGAACTATACATAAACTAGCTGTTAAGTCTCTCCCTGTCAGGCGGGAAGCAAGACTACTTTAATGTGAGCCCCAACTTCAGTATCATATGCTTGGCAATATTTAGCTTCATTGGCCTTTAGGGGGCTTCACAATTAACTGAACTGTAAAATAACACGATTTTGCCATACCCCTTTTCCTCTCAATTATCTGCCTATAGTCCAGAAATCTTAGATCCGACTACTTCGTGCCATGCTTCATTGTAATGACTATATGCTATGCAATTTTCATATGTCAATAGGGGGCTATAAAGAAAGCTAAAATGTAAAAACCTTTACTTTTGCCACGCCTCTTTTTCCTGTTAATTCTTTGCCCACCGGCTACCGGCACATCAGTGGGCTTCAAAAGGCTCTGGATAGACAAAAAAAGGAGCATTTAGACAAGGAAATTATATATATATATAGCACTGATGGGATTTGTGGTACAATTGTAGCAAATTTGGTACAATCGAAACTTAATCAACCTTTTTTGGTACAATTAGATAAATACCAACGTAGTTTTATCATTTATTTTAGGTGGATTAACTCACTTTTCTTTTCGATAATAAAATTTTCATTATGATGTTATACCAACATATTAAACACATACATACATACAATAAGTATATCCCTGTAGGAAACCTGGGATCAAGTGTCTCCAAATTCCACTTTTGTTTTTGTGACACTGTCTACAGTTTTGTCTGCTTTGACAAGAAAAGAGAAACTTTTTATTTTGTATTCCCCCACCACAATAGTGGAGAGGGTATTATGCGTTTTTGGGTGTATACTAGAGTTGTCAATTATTCGCCTTTCAGCTTTGTTCGAATAATTTAAATAATTGTTTTTGTTCGTTCGATCTAACGATTAAATCTGAAAAATTATTCGATTAATCGATGAGAATAACGAATAAAAAATATTATTTTAAAAAAAATTAAACATTTTAAATAAGATTCATCCGTCCGTTAATTTACAACTATGGAAAATCTTCCATTTTCTTCTTTAGTTTTTCTCAAATCCACTATGACTCCTTTTTTTGGTGCGTACAACTTTTCCTCTTAGCTCCATATCGTTGTATTACTTAAAGGAATCGTAAAATCACTAATTCTTAAATAATCCGATACAACTTTGAATTTTCGAAAGCCGTTTGCAGACCTTCCATCTTCAGCCAAACTTCTACGTACAATTTCTTCTATAAAACAACCGCTGTCTTTCTTTACGAATTTTCCCATGGGAAGAAGTTCAACAGTTTTTGATGTCGTTGGATTATCTTCGACTACATCGTTTTCAATTGTAATATTGTGATACTTATACTATGTTCACACTTGGGTGATTAAGCTCTAATCACATCAAAACCGAGATGATTAACCATATATTGAAGTGATTTGTTAATCACTTCAAATTGACATGATTACAACTAAATCACTTCATTAATCACATCGAATCCCTGGAACAAACCTCAAACTGAGTATAAAATAGAATCGGTCACTATGAACGTACCCCTCACGTGTACAACCGACCACCATTTATTTTTTTATTTTATTTCATTTTATTTATTTATATATGATTAATACAGTAATATATAATGATCACTTATTTTAATTTGTATAAAAAGATTCGTATTTTTTAAGAATAAGAAAATTAAAAATTTTTTATTTTTTTCTTCTTAATGTTTTAATTTTTCCTTTAATAATTCGTAAATTTTCACAATTCCATCATTAATATGTTTAAAATAATCTTCTGAGAACTTTATTAAAGTATTTTTATCCATTTCTAATACTTTAAAGAAATATAAATTTGTTTGTTTTTTTTTTTTAATCAACTGTCATCTTAATCATCTCAAATGTATCTGATTAACTTAATCAGCATTTTGCTTATACGCGTTTAAAAATCCAAGTGTGAACATAGCATTACGCAAATGGCAAAGATATATATAACACTGTAACTTTGTCTCAGAGAGTAAATCAAAATTCCGAACGGTTTGTAAGATATGAGCCTGAGAAAATTATATCTTTTTAGCAAAAATGACACCGAGGCACCAAATCTTTGGGGGCCCATAAAAAAAGTGCGTAACTTTGAGCAAAACTGGGAGACACTGGTCTTTTTTTTTGGTCTTTTATCAAGTAGAGTTGTCCGTATATGGTTATTTTTTTTCGTGTTGCACTGTGTAATTTAATATATACATATATATCGCTCATTTGATGCAAGACCGGCATAACTCAAAAAAAATCCATTTTGAGATTAACGCATTTAGTTTTTGATTTGCTCTAACTACTTAGAAAAAAAGAAGACACATTCTGTTTAAACTGGGAAAGTATAAAAGATATAAAGATGAATTTAATACACAGTATAAAGAAATGTTGAAGTTTATACTTGTTGGTAAAAAACTTTGTAATATATTTGTATTTTGGGAAAATATTTATTCATTATTTTTTATGTCAAAATATTTTTCCTATAATTTTAAGTTTTAGTATTAACATAGATTAGAGAAGTAATTCATAATAAATTATAATCAACACGGATAACAATAAAATAACAATAGGTTATGGGTCCATCAGAGAAAGCTGGTATTGTTCAGTTTTGTGGTAACAATTTTGAAAATTGGAAATTCCGTGTTGAGAAACATTTGGCTGCTGCAGGAGTTCTTGAAGCTGTAAAGTCAACTCAAGATTCAGTCCAAAATCAATCGGAATTCGGAAAAATGGACACAAAAGCTCAAGATATAATAACAAGCTTAATAAGTGATGATTACTTGGAATACATACGTGATAAGTTAACAGCTAAACAGATGTGGGATGGTTTAATAGCAGCGTTTGCATGTAAGTCCTCACAAAATCAAACAATTGTAAGAAAAGAGCTGGCAAATTTAAGATTTAAGGAAAATGATAGCCTTAATCAACATTTTCTGAAATTCGACTCCTTGATTAGACAATTAAAAAGCGCAGGAGCTAAGCCAGAGGAAGCGGATTTAGTGTCACAATTATTTTTGACATTGCCGGAATCTTTCGATCCCATTGTTACTGCTTTGGAGAATCTTAAAACAGAAGAACTAACATTAGCCATTGTTAAACCAAGGTTATTGGCTGAAGAATCAATAAAGAGAAATAGAAATGATGATGAGATTGTTCAAAAGGCAACAGCTTTTCAATTTAAAAAGAAAAGCTCAACTCGTTTTAATGGAAAATGCCACAAATGTGGAAAATTTGGCCACATGAAGAAGGATTGCTGGAGTAAGGAAGCTAAAGTTGCAAAATGTGAAGAAAGAAAGGTTAGTTTTATGGCGGATGCTAATGTAGAGAGATCATCTTACTTATCGAATTGGGAAATATCATTTGCTTTGGATTCTGGCGCAACAGATCACTTCGTAAACAATAAAAGTGTGTTTAAAAATGTGAAAAAATTAGATGAACCATTGATTATAAATGTTGCAAAAGATTCTGAAAAAATATCTGTGTTCAAGATTGGTGAAGTTGATTTAATAAGCGAAACTGGTGTCAACATTAACTTGAAAGATGTGCTATATAGTTCTGAATTTCGAGAAAATTTATTATCTGTTAGTAAGATGGTGGAAGCTGGACTAACAGTTGATTTTCACAGAAATTGTGCATTAATTAAACAAAAAGATGATATTATAATGAAAGCAAAGAGATGTGGTAATTTGTTTGTTGTAATATTAAAATGCAAATATTTTCCATTGGCTAATTTGAGCAAAGCTGAAGAAAACAAACTGTGGCACAAACGTATGGGTCATATAAGTAATCATAGTTTAAATGAATTGATTTCTAACAAGATGGCCAGTGGTATACCAAAGGTATGTAAAACTGAATTTTGCGAAATTTGTATTGAAAGTAAGCAGTGCCGTGAACCTTTTAATGGTACTCGAAGAAAATCAACTAGGCCTCTAGAGCATATTCACTCTGACGTGTGTGGTCCAATAACTCCTACTGCCTGGGATGGATCTCGATATTTCGTCACTTTCATTGATGACTTCACACATTTTGTTGTGGTATACTTAATAAAAAGAAAGTCAGAAGTCTTTGAAAAGTTCAAGGAATATGAAGCCATGGTAACATCTAAATTTGGAAGTAAAATATCTCAACTTACTGTTGATCAAGGACGTGAATATAAATCTAGTTTGATGTTAAAATTTTGTATAGAAAAAGGTATTCAAATTTGTGAGACAATTGCATATTCTCCTCAACAAAATGGTGTTGCTGAGAGATTAAATCGAACTATTGTGGAACGTGTAAGAGCGTTGTTACTTGAAGCTGGAGATCCAAAGTTTTTATGGGGCGAAGCAGTTTATACAAGTGTTTATATTTTGAACAGAAGTCCAACTAGAGCATTAGTGATAAAGAAAACCCCTGCAGAATTGTGGTTTGATCAAAAACCAGATTTATCAAAATTAAGAGTTTTTGGTTGCCAGGTGTTTGCTTTAGTGCCTGATCAAAAACGGAAAAAATTAGATGTTAAGAGCAATAAATACATAATGATTGGTTACTGTCCGAATGGTTACCGTTTATGGAGTAATGAAAAACAGAAAGTGGTATTAGCCAGAGGTGTGAAATTTAATGAAACTGTATTTCCTTTTAAAAAAGAAAAAGGAAATGAAAATAAAATAATTGTGATGAGAAATAATCAAGAGGGGGAAAGTGATGATGATTCTTTTCAAAATGGCAACATACTTCACAAAGGGGAACAAAATCAAGAAATAGAAGTAACTGAAGTTGATAATGTAACTATTCCAAGTGAGCAGAATGAGAACATTATTGTTATTAACAATCAAGAGCATGCTAATGAGGAGTCTCAGGTGGAAGAGCAAGTAGCCGAAGCACCTAGACGAAGTGAAAGAATTCGAAATTTAAATCGCAAATTCTCTGAAATCTGTTCTACAATTTTTGAAGCTGTACTATATGAAGAATCTACTCCAGTAACAATCGAAGACATAGGAAAATCTGGTTATCGTACAAAATGGTTAGCAGCTGTTGAAGAAGAACTGCAATCAATGAATAAGAACAATGTATGGAAGTTAATAAAAAGGCCTCCAAATATAAAAACATTAAAATCAAAATGGGTGTTTACAGTCAAGGAAAATGGTGATGGCAATCCAAAAAGATATAGAGCTAGATTAGTCGTTAAAGGATATTTACAGAAATTTGGTATCGATTATGAGGAAATTTATGCTCCAGTGGCTAAGCTTTCTACAATAAGAATTATTCTAGCAGTTGGTGTGTTTAAACAATATTATTTCCATCAGTTAGATATTAAAACTGCTTTCTTACATGGAGATCTCAAAGAAGATCTATTTATGGAAGTTCCAGATGGTATGGAAAGTAAGCCTGGATATGTGTTAAAACTACAAAAATCGATATATGGACTAAAACAAGCTCCAAGGTGCTGGAATGAAAAACTAAATTGTCGATTGATAGAATTAGGCTTTACACGAAGCCAACATGATTATTGCTTATACACTGTGTTCAAACCTAATAATACAATATTTTTGTTATTGTATGTAGATGACATATTAATAGCTGGAAATAATGAAAATGAAATAGTCAAATTAAAAACTAAATTATCAAGCTACTTTGAAATGTCAGGTTGTGGAAACCTTAATTATTTCCTTGGAACTAAATTTGAATATAATCAAAAGGAATGTATAATGAAGATGTCACAAGAGTGTATAATAAACAAAATACTAAACAAATTTGGAATGACGGAATGTAATGAAATTAGAACTCCTATGGAAAAGGGCTTACAATTAACAACGGATGTTAGAAGTGAGTGCGACAAGCCCTACAGAGAGTTATTAGGCAGTCTTATGTATATAATGCTTAGTGTTCGTCCTGATATCTGCTATTCAATTGGCTATATGGGCAGATTTCAACAAAAGCCTGGTGAAATACATTGGTTAGCACTTAAAAGAATACTTCGTTATGTTAAAGGTTCAAAATCTTTAAAATTAACTTTCAATAGAAAACTTAATGAAGAAACTTTGATGGGATATGCAGATGCAGATTGGGGATCAAGCCTTGAAGATCGAAAATCAACTAGCGGTTACATTTTCTATGTATTTGGAAATCCTGTGTCATGGTCAAGTAAAAAACAAGCAACGGTATCTATATCATCTAGTGAAGCGGAGTATATTGCCTTAAGTAATGCAACATCTGAAGGGTTGTGGATAAAGGGAATACTTCAAGATCTTAAAATAGTTGATACAAAATATCCAGTTACAATATTTGAAGATAATGCAGGCTGTATTGCAATGGCTCAAACTGTCGAATGCAAACGATCAAAACATATTGATATTCGACATCACTTCATCAGAGACCATATCATGAAAGGAAATTTAGTTGTTAAGTCAGTTTCTACACGAAATCAAATTGCTGATATTTTTACAAAATCACTCGATACCACAAACTTTAATACAATTAAAAATTTGCTTAAATTGTATAATTGAGAGGGGGTGTTGAAGTTTATACTTGTTGGTAAAAAACTTTGTAATATATTTGTATTTTGGGAAAATATTTATTCATTATTTTTTATGTCAAAATATTTTTCCTATAATTTTAAGTTTTAGTATTAACATAGATTAGAGAAGTAATTCATAATAAATTATAATCAACACGGATAACAATAAAATAACAATAAGAAAAACAAAGCGATCAATTCTGCATCTCTAACTCCAAAATTTCGTTTTTTGAGTTATGCCGGTCTTGCAGCAAATGAGCGATATATATAATATAATACCAATATTTTCTACTTTCATGATATGATTTCTATAAATCAATTCTTTATTTTTTATCTTTTTGTTTATTTCGAAGTTTTCACCCGAGAGTGAAAGATCCCATTTCTTGAAAATTGTTTAACGTTTGATTTAAAAAGAAAACAGCTGTTACAATTGTTTGTCAATATGTGCGTTCGTTTACTTTTCCAGTAAAATCCCAGTAAAACCCAGTAGGTGAGTAATATGAAAATTTTACAAATTTATGTGTACGCGAACGCATTTCAGTAAAATCCAGTACAAATTTGTACAAATTTTGGGGTAAACGAACGCAGCTAATTTGTACAATTGTTTACTTGAGGGTTACACGATCAAGTTTTGCCTATCAAGTTTTAATACTCTCACACTTTTCTACCAATCCACCAGTGTTGCAAAATTTAAATTTTGAAATGGTACTGAACTTTAACCAAAAGAGTACTTTTTCCAACAAATGGTACTTTTTGTTAAAAAATAAAATAATTTTTTATGAAAATAAAAGCAACAAAAAATATTTTATTGGAATTCATTTATCTATGTATTAAAGACCAAACAGTATTTATATTAAAGATACATAATATTTTTGTTATACATAAGCGTTAAGCTACGGTCACACTCATCAAAAATTTGACCAAATAAGTATTGACGGAATAATTAGCCGGTTGATGTTAATATTGGTCAATACCGATATATGTATGATCATTTCACCATTTTATAGAAATTATGTACATATATAAAGAAAAAACTATTAATTATATTATCCTAAAATGGTATCTTCGAATTTAAAGAAAGAAATGTTAAGATGGCTGAACTCTTTTACGGCGCAAATAAAAAATTTTGTGGCGGCCGCACGCTATTTTGAAACCGAGAACCACTTTGGTTTCTGAAAAAACTATGCGAAAAAAAGAGACAATGTCAGAAGCAAATTACATGTACGTTTGTGACCGAATATTATAAACCTTATGTAAAACAGCAATTTTGACAGACATGCACAATTACATGTGACTTTTTAGAGATCATAAGAAATATAATATGTAACTACAA
This sequence comes from Pollenia griseotomentosa, assembly GCA_963931875.1. NCBI lineage: Eukaryota > Metazoa > Arthropoda > Insecta > Diptera > Polleniidae > Pollenia > Pollenia griseotomentosa. The sequence goes on along the minus strand of OZ007561.1, from coordinate 122,092,662 downwards.
CAGCTCCTATTATTTGATTTTAATAGAAATTTAGTTTGTTACTTGAAACAGTTTCTACGTGTAAACGATTTCTTGGTATGCTTCTTTACATAATAATGCATTTAAAAATGTGCGTTCAAGTGATGCTGAGAAATGTGGTATCGATAAAATTCGAAAAACAATTTGTGAAATGTCAGCAAATATTAGTTCATCCATTTTGCTCTTAATTAAATATTTTCAGGTCTGAAATGCTTTATTTCAGAGAGATCCGCTAGTACACGGAATTGAGAATAGTTTTCTTTCTCGCTTGTTAATAACATTAATAATAATGCTATTGGTTTTCCCGAAAACAATATTTTCTGGAGTGAAGCTGCTTATAATTTAAAGTAAAAACAAATGTTTCTCCAAATCTCAGATAATATGTTTCTTTCAATTTATAAACAATTTCGTTGTTAACTCTGCATGTTTCTATAAATATGTCAAATCGAGTTCCATAAAAAGATACATTTAAAGGTTAATGGTTTTCATTTAAATTTTCCAATAATATATTATCCAATGCATCTTTTTTTATAAATTTTCTTGTGACTTGTAAGAGCAAATATCCCATTCTGTATAGCAAAGTATGAATCCTGGCGTCCTCGCTTTCATCTCAATATTAACGTTGTTAATTATATTTAATACACAACAATAAACATTTTGCAAAACACATGATTACTAAAGTCGGCTATTGAAATGATCTCATCACGGTTAAAAAGCGCAAAGGATAAAAAAGTACTAAGAACAACGCGGGGGTACTGCGGTATTTTTAATATGAAAAAGTACTGAAAAAAGTACTTAAGTACTGAATTTTTCAACACTGCAATCCACTCATACTTTTAAAAATTGAAACGAACTTGCCTTTAAAATTCTCTTTCCAGAGAGTGCTTCAATACGTGCGCCAAAATAGCGTCGATAGTTATCCACGAAAACGAAAAATTGAATTGGTGCTTTTGGGGGTTGATGCGAAAATGGAAATTAAATGCATTTGGGAATTCAAAACTTAGAAATTTAAGAATTAGGGTGTTCGAATAAAAATGAGAAATTGTAATTTAAAGCAAATAATCGCGCAAAAAATGAATAAAAAATTAATAAGCAATAACAAAATATAACATATATAAATTAAAGTATTAAAATAATTAAATTAAGTGTAAAAAAAGACTTCTGTATCATAAAAAGACAAATCATAAATATTAACAAAAAAAAAATACGAAAAAAAAATATAAAGTATGCATTAGTAAAACCGAATTTGATATTTCATTTTTTGGGGGTAAGAGGTAATGTTAAGGAAAAAACGCAATAGATTATGAAAGTGCAAATAATTGCCGGGCCAGTTTTCCAGAAATCTGGGTTCATCCAAAATGGTCAGTAAAAACTGGGATTTAATTTTTAAGGTTTAGAGGCAACGTCAAGGAAAAAACGCAATAGAATATGAAAGTAGACGTACTAAAGAATATAAAACGCTTTCCGTGCAAAAAATTGCCGGGCCAGTTTTCCAGAAATCTGGGTTCATCCAAAATGGTCAGTAAAAACTGGTATTTAATTTTTAAGAGGTTTAGAGGCAACGTCAAGGAAAAAACGAAATAGAATATGAAAGTACACACAAAAAAATAATTTAGGTAATTTTACCAAGGCGTATGCACGCAATTTATTTTTATATAAAAAGAAAAAACTAAGTTTTATTGTCTTAAATAATTGGTAATTTATACAATAAGTATTGCTTAAAATTTTTGTTAATATTACTAATTGGGTTAGGTATATTCTTCGAATTTTTTTATAATATGTATGTATGTTTATTTTTTAATTGTGAAAAAAAACATTCAAATATAAATTTGAATATAGAATTTTTAAATATAAAATTAAAAAAATTAAATTAAAAACTTTTCAATAAAGGATAAAAATAAAACGTGAGTATTATTAACATAAGATAAAGAACTCCGCTGAACTTTTTAAACACAAGACAGAATATATTAACAATAAATCCAATAATTATTTATTACTTTTATTGAAGATTATTAATTTGGACGACACGATGCTGGATCAATATGGATTTTAAAGACAAGATTAGTTTTAATCCTTTGACCTCAAAAGGGCACTTGAAACCGCCCGGAACTTTAAGAAACCTCAAAACAAATTTTTCAATGCCACTCTAATATACAACAAAAAGTTTCAGTATATCTTTTTTTTTTTTCAAAAGATTTTGTTATTCGTGCTTAATTCCCAGTTTTTATTATTGATAAAAACACTTGAAATTTATTGTTGATGGGATAAGCTATTCCTATGCGCATTTCACTGGTTGCTTAGGCCAGATCATCAGGAAACTTCATCAGTATATCATTTCAGTATATCATTAAATTAATTGGTACACATATGAATTGATAAATAAAATACATATCGACCCCTTTGCGCGGAATTATCGTATGTTACAAAAACCAAATTTTACAGGACAGCCATTTTTCTACTTTTCTCTGCTTTCGCTTGCAATATCAAAATGAAAATATACATTCAATTTTTGGAGCAACGAAGTGGAATTTGCCTACAATATTTTGTCAGGTGACGTCTCTTTGAATGTAGAACAAGATTGCATCCAAAACTCAATTTCAAAAAAATTGTGTATACGATAATTTCGCTAACTAACTTTGCTATCATTGCTAAATTTTCAAAGTTTCTTTGTAATTTTAGCAAAATTATTAGATACTTTTTCGAATATAGAAATTACCTAAGTTAAACGTTTTATTACCTAAGAAACTTAGATACTGCCATGATACCTTTGCGCTTAGTTAATTTTATACCATATTTTTGAGTTAATTTTACCTATGATTTTTTTTGTGTGTAGGTGTACTATAGAATATAAAACGCTTTCCGTGTAAAAAATTGCCGGGCCAGTTTTCCAGAAATCTGGGTTCATAAAAATAGTGAGAATCGGGTCGTAATAGCACATAGCCACCATACAAACTTCTTTCGGGAATAGTGTTTGCGCCTATTAACCCTCTTATTATGTTGGTATTTAGATTAAATTTGGGCAAAACTTATTTTATTGCAATCTAAATTATCTTACCAAATTTTATTGGAATCGGTTCAGATATGAGGAGGTCCATAACAAAACGCAATAATTACATTTTTGAAGTTCTTTGATTTTTTGATTGAATCCTATTCTACACATTGAAATCTATATTACCTTTATTATAAAGTATTCCAAAACTCAATAACTACACTGCAATTCAATATCAAATATAATGGTTCAGAGCAAAATGCAATAATTACACATCTTTGCAATAAATCGCTACGAGAAATTTTAAAAAAGTCAACATTATAAATAAATTATGCTCTGGTTGTAAATCTTAGATAACTGGAAAACGTAAGGAATTTTTGTTTAGTTAATAGCTTTCGCTTTTGTTAAGTTAATGGAGGAGGTCCATAACAAAACGCAATAATTGCATGAATAAATACTATGATTCGGACCAAAACGCAATAATTCCAAATTTGCTATCTAAATAACTTTAAAACAAACTGTCAGATAAAATAATAATATTATTTTTTGTAAACAATAATACCTCAATAATTGTTTTTAAAAAAAAATATGTGCTTACTTACTTAAATTAAATTTTGTCGTTCATCCAAAAAAAATGTTATGGTGTAATTATTGCGTTTTGTTATGGACCTCCTCATATATTAATATATATATCAGCACGATACTACTCCCGAAAAGCTTTTAATGCCATAATTTCATTATTAATGTTGTTATTGACATGCAAATTGGCTACAATAATTTTTAAGATAGCTACTTTATCATGAAAAATGTTGTGCTGGTAGGTCCAATATTAACCATAGGTCCCATATAATCGCTCTTCCTTAAGTCACGTAAGGACAAAAAATTTCATATATGTAGATGAAGACATCTAAATAATATTCAAACAAAAACCTTTCACATTAATCTTAAATTCCTAACATAATTTTGTTCTGGCTGGTCCATGATTGCCCATGGGTCCCAAATATAGTCTTTAAATACTGTGGTGTGGAGTATTCAATGGTCGGGCTTGTCCGACTATAGTTTTTTACTTGCATTGTTTTTAATTTTATGGAATAAAAAGTGTTATGAATTACTCGTATGCTTTATATAAATTTGGTCCACTATTTCGCCTGTCATTGGTGGACCGGGTGTGTACTATTTAAAATACTTTTAAACAATGCGAGTTTTCTATAAATACTATTGGTTTTAATTAAATACATACAAACATAATAATCAAATAAAAAGCTCAACTTCAACTTCACAGCTCTGATAATTTCTATCACCTTTGTATATGATATCGTTACAACGTCGCACACTGGTTCATATTTTGAGAAGGCGGCCAAAATTATTTTTTTTTTTTTCTCCGATTTTAAAATTTTTTTATTCATGTGAAAGTAAATACTAGTGAACCTCGGGAGCCAAAAAATTAAAACCCTTTTTCAACTATTTCATTGAGAACAGGGTGGTCCGAAATGGACTTTCTCAATATTTGGTTATAGTTTTGAATTTCTGAGTCAATTTATGAAGTTGAAATGCTCATAACTTTTTTGTTTTCTAAGATTTTTTGACAGAATAAGTTTTGTGTATTAGTTTATTTTATTAGCTATACGTGGTTTAAAGCATTAAACTCTGCGACCTCTAGAACTATTTAATTTTTTTTTTTTTTTTAATGTCAAAATTTCCCGGAAATTTCCTACTTTATAGAGCATAAGTCCTGAGCGTCAAAATGCGTCAAAAAAAACCTATACTCTCTTGTAGTCCAAAATCTAACCTACATTTCTATACCCCATTGTACGCACATCTGGATACGGCCTTGCGAACTACAGCAATTTCTGTGACCCAAGGTAAGATATTCGGTTCAAAAAATAAGTCCTGCAAGGAAAAATTACTGAAATTAAAGAAGGTGAATCTTAAAGAATTTTCGACAAATAAAGCAGTTCAGGCCACATAAATTATCTAGCACGTCAGGTTATCAATTAATTTGGAGAAGGTAAAGGTATTGCCATTGTTATGAACTTATTGTGGGTGAACGGATGCTGCAAAACGAATAGGCGACATAAATAGACTAACACGTTAGATTTCTGAGTAAGTTAAAAGGTTAAACATAAGTAAATAGCCGCAACATAAACTACATAGTTTAATTACCTGAAAATTGCAAATTAATTTAAAAACATGGAAGAACAGGTAAATGGTAAAAAACTAGCACGCAGTTATATTTTACGTGAAAATTACCTACATGTTACCTGTTAATTTATTGCCGGTATGAAAACAGGGGTTTTTTATGTTTCAAAGAAATGCTAATAAAAGATTAAATTTGTATTTAAAAAAGGGTTTTTATGTTTTAAAGAAGCAGTAACAAAAGATCATTTAAAAAAACTTCTATCAAGAGTATAAAAGTGCATGCATTCATAATTTTACCTTCATTATTGTTTAAACAATGGCTAAGTTCAGTTATAAAGTTCTCGCAGATATATATTTTCAACAGAAAGATGAAAAAGATTTTGTGTTACACATAATGAATAATCCATTCTTTCATAAGATTCATAAGATAAAAATTAAAAATTTTTCATTAACATTAAGAAAACGGTACCTTAAATGTTCTAGAAAAAACGGTACCTTAAATGTTCTAGAAACAAGAAAACGTTTTACTTACGCAACGAAAAATGGCTAACAAATGATCTGATTTTTAAGAAGCTGTCAATAACTGCTAATGAAACTGGAAAAGTGGGTCGGCCCGCAAAACAAATTGACAATTGCAGTGAAAGATCACGAAGACGCAAGCTAGCAAATATCAATAAAGAAATTTCTCATAGTATGATAAAGGATTCATTTCTGCATCAAATTCAACCAACGCAAAATAAGAAAACAAAAATTGCAATAATTGAAAAAATAGTGGAAGCGAGCCCTAAACGCACAAAGAGGATTTTAAAAAGTATGCCTACACCAACTGAAGAAAAGAAATTTACTCCAGAAGAAGCATTTGCACTATTTTTGGATTTAAAACGGACAAAAAATCAGTATACAGAACAGCGAAAGCGAACCAATCAAATAAAATAAAATACACATACATCTCAAACCAAAAATAAAAGTTGAATTACCTTAAATGTTTTCGATAGCCAAGAATGCTATTTGGGCATTTTTCAAAATATTCCTTTTCAGTTTTATCCTTATAACAACTCGTCTTTCCCAAAAACGCCAACCTTTGGCCCCTGTGAATATTGGGACTAAAAAATTTACAGGGCCCAAATATTGGCATTTTCTGACAGGATCTAAGTTCGACAATAAAATATAAGTATCAGTTGTAAAATACAAGAGAAATAATGATAAATTATAAAAAAATCATATTTGAAATATTCAACTTTTACACCGAAACTCAACAAAAAAATGAAAATGCATTTTGAACTCCCCATAACTTTTGCTCCTATCAGTCGAATTTTACGTTTTATAGCGCAAATTAAAGCCTAACATCGCACCTATCGAGCAAAAAAAATCGCATAAAAAAATACCGATCCAGTCAAAAGTTATGGAATTTTGACCGCCTTCTCGTAAAATTTCCCACTGTGCGTCGCCTGGTTTATCAAGTATATTGTATTTTTTTTACATACATAAGTATGTATGGTACTAAATAGGCATTTTAAAGTTAAGTACAAAGTGAGTTATCTTTAGCATTTTATGTTGCATATTGGTTTTCTTTTTAGGACATAAGCACATACTTTTCCTGATTAATAAAATGTAATCGTTTAAATAAATTAGTCTAGTATACAAAATTATAACAAATACCTGAAACTCGCATTCAAGTATGTCAGCATCCTCAAGAAGCCTCACTGTACATTTATAAACGATATTGCTTTCGTTTTTATTCTTAAACATTTCACTTAAACTTATTTCAGCTTTTAAATATAAAATATTGCCTTTTAATGTGATATATTTTAAATTTTAAAATCTATATTTTGCTAAAAATCCTTGCATTGTTTTAGGCGTTTACATTCACAAAAAATATGTGTTTATAGAAATAGGCAACATATGTAAAATTTATTTCTTTGCATAAGTTGGCAACTAAGTTTCTAAAGTCATTTATTATGCTGGCAACTTTTTTTAACAGTCGTGTCCAGGTTATATAGAACTATAATCGCCAAACGCATTGTGAAATTACTATAACTAATTAATTTCTATAACGGCTTTCACTCTTGATAGTAAAGAACCTTTGTAGACCTTGTTAATCCTGTTAATGCAGTTAAAGTACTAATATTAACAAGACTGCAACAACAAAAGTATAAACTCTTTTACAAGGTATATTTATAGCAGGTAGCCGCGAGATTACATCAATTGTACAAAAAAACAAACAACAGGGCTTTTTATTGTTGTTATGTGATACGAACTGTCAAACAGCAAAGGTGTTGTTGATAAGAGACAAAAAAGATAAAGACAAAAAACTTGTTTACTTGTTTACTATACAACATTTGACAGTTCGTATTACAAAACAAGCAAATAAAAAATAAACAGCTGGCTTTCCGGGACTACCTTCTATAAATATACCTTGCTCTTTTATTACGATGTGGTTGAAATATCTCACAAAAGCCAAAAACAGTTGACGAAACCCTCTTTCTCTCTATCAACAGGTTTTTTAATTTACAATACATATGCAAACGCTTTGTAGTATACAATCTTATTAAATAAAACAGAGTTGTACACTAAACACAAAGGGTGAAATCAGCTTTTAATTTCGCTGTGTTGTTTTTGTATCGGGGGATTTGACATCCCTTTGTGTAAACGCAAGCAATGCTGCCATAAGTCCCAATTCACATTATACGATTTTTGTCGTTGCGATTATTGTCGTTTCCTCTTTGAAGTCGGTCTCATATTTACATTGTACGATTTTTGTCGTAACACCTTAATACATTTTTCGTCAAATGAGAGAAAATTGAGAGAACGAATGAATGAACAAAACGAATCGAAGAGTACACTCGCTTCTGTACCCCTTATAATTCCTCTCACCCCTCTTGCCTATAAAGTAAGAATCGCAACGAGAAAAATCGTATAATGTGAATGGGCACTAAGTTGAAAGAGAAAAAGTGCTAAATCGCCCAAAAAAGTGCTAAAATATTCTTAAGAAGTGCTAGATTTATTTTACAACATTTTTTATTAGAACAATTAGAAAAGCCAGGGGCCTAATTCTGGCAGTCGTGATCGAGTAATTTCTCGATTCGAAAGCAATTTTATCTCAGTCGATACTGAACGAATCAAAATTAATTTTTCAGTATTGTGAAACTCAAATTAATGCTTTACAACACTGAAAAAATAATTCCAATTCGTTCAGTATTGACTGAAATAATTAGATTTTAAATTGCTTTCGAATCGAGAAATTACTCGATCACGACTGCCAGAATCAGGCCCCAGTAATCATATATAATTTAATGTTAAAATAGAGATTAACAATGTAATTTTTTTAATTTTTAATTCTTTGTATTCAGTCCTGTTGCGAGTTTGCTTTTTATTAACTCCATTAATCTAAGCAAATTCATTAAACAATTTTTCGTTAATTGAATTTCTGAAGTTAAATAATATACTTGGATCCAGAACTCAGTTATATATATATATATATATATATATATATATATATATATATATATCCCAAACCTACTCACTAATATAGCTCCAATGCTTTTGAATCTGTTCCGTTTTTCGCAAAGGAATTGCAGTTTATTAAGAAATTTAATTTTCTCAATGTCTCATCTGCTTCTATCTGCAGCAAAATTAAGCAGTTGGGCTGCCAGTTGGGCTGCCATCAAGGTATATTTACGCAAGGTAGACTCGTTGGCTCATATGTTTGTTAGCTGTTTACCCCAGTTGGAACCCAAACGTCAAATTTCGTGTATATGAGCCAAAATTTGTACATATTTAAGCTTGAGATCTTTTTTTATATAAATATATTAATTTTTATTAAATTTATTTTTTTTGTTAAGATAAAACGCGTATTTAAATAATAAAGATTGAATAAGAAAATAATTATATTAATAAAAATAACTTTTGTAATTTTATTTTAGTGTTTATTAAATTCTTTAATTTAATTCTTTCACTACAATTATAATTTGCTACCATTTCACGAAATTTAATTTTTTTTCTGAAGTAATTTTCTTCTATTTTTTTATTTTTTGCTTCTTTTTTCAATTGACAACCAAATTTGACGTTTTATGATAGCAATAATTGTCAACGAAAATGAACTAACAATTATTGCAATATGAATTGCCAGCAATAAATATGAACAAAAAATTGCTGTCCACATTAAAGATAACATAATTTTGACATTTACCGCAATATATGTCGCAATAATTATCTCTGGTATAGACGGGCAGTTATATTAAGAAAACCATATTGTCAACAGTCGAAAATGTGCTAAACTAGCACTTAAGCCCTTATGATACTTGCTATTTTTTGTATTGGATTTTTTTAGGATTGACTGAAAGAAATACAATATGTAAACAAACCCTTTTTTCTGATTGACATTTCTCATGTATATTTTTTCTTTGACTAAAACAAAAAAAATAGTAAAAGCTTGGGCAGATGAAAATAATTTGTTTTTGATAAATGAAATGAAGCAGGTGCCCTTCATATGGGATTCTAAATCATAAATTTTCAATTAATTTTTCAATTATTAAAAAAATTGTTTGTGAAACCAAAATAAAATGTAAACAAAACAAACAATATTGCCCACTTTTTGTTCCCACAAAAACCGGTCAAAAAAAAAGCTAAAAATCGCAAAAAGAAGTTAAAAACCGCTACTTTCGATCAAAAACTAAAAAAAATGGCAACAGTGCTAACATTTAATCTAGAAATGTCAATTTTAAGTTAAAAATTTTTATATTTTTTTTGACAGTCTAAGATTATTTATCGATAACACACGTATATTTGTTTGAAATTTCAAGATTTTTTATGAAATAATCATACTCTTTACACTTAGCCAGTTTTCCTATGCAAATATATTTGGACTATTCTCCAATATAGAAAAAATACAAAAAATAGCAAGTATCATAACACCTTTAGCATATTTTTAGAAGTCTTTTATGCAAACTTAGAATAAAAAGGGCTAGATCTAGTACAAAAAGTGCTAAAATGGCAAGCCTGTACGCAAGTAACTTGGCATCACCTATTTAATAGGTTGGCAAAGCGAACAATTTTCTGCTAAAAGTTTCGTCAATTTTTTGCATCTGTGTGCAAATGCGATAGAAAAAGCTGTCGCCGGTTTTGTGTTAAATTTATTTTTTTAATAATTTGGAAAAGTCTGCAAATCATTTAAAAATTTATTGCCAGTCAATTAGGAACAAATTAAAGTTTCTGTCAAAACAACGTAGCGTTTGTGTAGTTTTTTAAAAGAAAAATAATTTTGACAAAAAAATTCGAGCGCTTATCATGGGTTCTCATCAATATCAGATTGCTAACTTGCTGGAGAAGGTAAAAATCTAATGATGAAGGCTATTTAGATATTTATGAGTTTAAATAAATATATTAGCATAGATTTTATATGTAATATTGTATTGTAGGCATATATGTATGGGCATATGAGCCGCATATATACATATGTATACATAAATATGTAGATATATACATATATGTGCATATGCTTATATACATATGTATATAAATAAGAATATGTACTTCTCTTAATTGACTTTTTTTTTAAATTAAGATGACATCCAACGACAAGGACTTTCGGTTTATGGCAACAAATGATTTAATGACAGAACTTCAAAAGGATAGCATTAAACTTGATGATGAATCAGAGAAAAAAGTAGTTCGCATGGTGCTTAAGTTGCTTGAGGATAAAAACGGCGAAGTACAGAACCTAGCTGTCAAGTGTCTCGGTCCCTTGGTTAATAAAGTAAAAGAGAATCAAGTCGAAACTATTGTAGATTCATTGTGCGCTAATATGATTTCTAATGCTGAGCAATTGCGTGATATATCCAGCATTGGTCTGAAAACTGTAATATCGGAACTCCCTCAGACGTCTAATTCTCTGGCTCCTAATGTATGCCAGAGAATAACAGGTAAATTAAGTAATGCGATTGAAAAAGAGGACGTGTCAGTTAAACTAGAGTCATTGGATATACTTTCTGATCTTTTGTCGCGTTTCGGAGAATTCTTGATACCATTCCACAATACAATACTCAAAGCACTTGTTCCTCAACTGTCTTCATCAAGACAAGCCGTGCGCAAAAGAACAATTGTGGCATTGTCCCATCTTCTAACACTGGCTACAACAAATGCCTACAATGGTGTTATTGAGCATTTACTTGACGGTCTTGAAAATCCACAAAATCAGGGAAATATTCGCACATACATACAATGTTTGGCTTCCATTTGGTAAAACTACTTATTTTATTATTTTAAATCTTCTAATAAAGAAAACTTCCTTAGTCGCCAGGCAGGGCATCGTCTATGCAAACATATAGATCGAGCTATGATACTTCTTAAGAAGTATAGTGAACAAGATGATGATGAACTTCGAGAATTCTGTTTGCAAGCATGTGAAGCATTTGTTATTCGTTGTCCAGAAGCAATTCGACCACATATTCCAATGGTAAGTATGTAATTTAATAAAAACAATTAAAACAATATTTTGACAATTGAATAACTTTTTCGTTTACCCCTTATAAAAAATCCTCCAACGCATGCGGTTGGGTACGCTATGGCAAGAACATAATATACCAGCGTTATGAAGTTTGCGCATATACAAATTTTAAATTAGGTATTTTGTTTGTTTTATTTTAGTAACCAAGCCTATTAACTATTATTAAACAAACATCTTTATATAAAATGAATAACAATAGATTCTTGACAAATCGTTCATTTCAGTGACATAATTTTCGTTCCATCATTAAAAGTGAACCCGTCCGTTCAATTCGTTCAATCGTTCTTTGTATACTATTCACCAGAGTCTTACTAAAAGATAAAAGAAAGGGACAAAAAATGTTTTATTGTAGAGAAGTGGTATCTAATGTGTAAAAACAAACAGTTATATCTACATCTAAATTTCATGATCAAAACAAACCAAATTAAACAAAAATTTATTTGAAATAAATGATGTTTCGACAAAAGCTTGCGGATTCTTCTCACTCCAAATGCGACAATTCTGCTTATTTACGTACCCAATCAACCACAAATGGGCTTCATCGGAAAATAAAATTTTGAATGGAAAATCAAAATCAATATCAATTTGTGCTTCAGCCCATGTGTCGAATTATTTTGATTAAAAATTTCAACAATTTGCACACGTTGTTCTAGTGTAAGTCGATTTATAATTAAATGTCAAAGCAAAACATTTCTCTGCGGTATAAAATAAAATGAAAACGAAAATAACCCAAATTTCGTTTGTTGTCCTAAATTCCCAATTTTCATTCTTGATAAATACACTGAAATTTATTGTTGGAGGATAAGCTAGTTGCTATGCGTATTTCACTGGTTGCTTAGGTAAGATCATCAGGAAAACCTTTTCCCAAAAACTTTAGAAAAGCTACAGATTTTATGCAAATAAAACTGTAGAGTGAATAAGAATGAGCTTAAATAAAATACCAACAATAAACAGTGAGTTTATCTTAATTTACATACCCCACTACAATTGTTTGGAATTCTCCCAACATTAATTGTAGTTGTAGGTAAGTTAAGAAAAAACAAATGGCTTTGTTGTTTTCGCAAGAAAAGCAAAATATCTTCAGTTTTTTATGCACGGCAGTTGCAATTTTATTATCAAAGTTATTTTTAGGAATATGTACATAATTTCCAATTTTCATTCTTGATAAATACACAGAATGTATGGTTGGAAAATAAAACTTATGCGGTTGTAGTTATCATTCACTCTACAGTTTTTCCAAAATAATTGTGTTCTGAAACTAGATTCTGATAGATGACAAAAAAAAAAAAATATACGTGTGTCGAAGTTTTGAAAGATCACAAAGGAACTTTATTTTAGAGAGGGTTTCAATTTTCCCCTTTTTGCCTTTTCGTGCAGCATATTGGTATTAAAGACGTGCACTGTTACAACAACTAGTAACAATTTGTGTTTGTCATTGGTTTAAATACGTGTTTGTGCGTTATATTCACTATGCCACAAAAAAATGAACCTCAAAAATGAGATATTTTCTAAGCTAAATTGGGCACGAAAATGTCGTTCATTTAGTTTTCTCAAGAAGCGTTTTCGAGATATACGCGAAAAATCTCGAGAATTGTTCAACTAAATTGTACAAGATTTAACGTTTTGCATAGATATGTATTTTCTCTTTCATCTATACCTTGTAGATCGGAACTTAAAACTTGAAAAAAATGTGATTTTCTTATGTTTTTTCTTAATTCACCATTTTAATTCGCACGAGTAAGGCAATAAAAAAAAATTTAAAAATGTTTTTTAACATGTAAATTAAATATTATTTTCCAAACGTAGTGAGCGTAAAATTTTTACTGTCGGACAAAAAAATAAGAAATAACGACATATTTAGTGAAAACATCCGAATTTGAATTTTCATAAACAATTTTTTTTTTTTTTTATCAATGCTACTATTATATTTATGTACCTTATTGCGGTTTTAAGTAGCATGCTTTCACTTACCGGTCTATTTTAAGATACCGGATAACTTCAAAAATGCAATGTTGCAAAGCATCACTGAAACCGAATGCGTTGAAAAAGCATCACAAATAAAAACAATGCACAAATTTTGTAACCGTAACAGTGAAGACGGTAATGAATTCTATGCCTATCAGTATTGCATTTCAATACCGAGTTAATGAAGTCAGTCACTGTCCCGCTTTTTGTTGTTTTAATAACTTTTGAAATTTCTAGATTACATTGTATATTAAAATATGTAAATATTCACTTGATACCTCTTAGTTTGTTTGTGGTCTGTCTAAATTATAAAAAAAGTGTCCGAAGAAAGTTGATCAAAACCTTTTTGGAATCCCAAAAGATTTTGTTATTCGTGCCTAATTCCCAGTTTTTATTCTTGATAAAAACACTTGAAATTTATTGTTGATGGGATAAGCTATTCCTATGCACATTTCACTGGTTGCTTAGGCCAGATCATCAGGAAACTTCATCCATAAAGATTTTAGAAAAACTAAAGATATTAAACCAAATAAAACTGTTAAGCGTATAAGACTTATAGCAACAGTTCTACTTGTAATAATATCAAAGCTTAAACAAAACACATCAACAATAAACAGTGGGTTTATCTCATCTTACATTCCCCTTATCTTATAAATTTTGTAAGGGCATGGATGAGTATTTGTCATTCGGTAATCCAGTTGAATGGAGGGATACAGTTGATCTTATGACTGATTGATATATCTGCATCACCAAAGTGCATAGCGGAAAAAATTGCTATGTTATTTATCCGGATATTAATCAATTAATCTCCATTCCCAAAGCGAAAACTTCCAGCATTAAAAGTAACATCAGATAATGAAGAAGATTTAAATCTGAGTTTTCATTCTATGGGTGATTCGAATATAAAACTATGAGTCAAATGATCTACATCGTGACTTAAACTTGTCAAAAGAACAGTAGAAATTACTCGCTTCATGTTTGAAAGAAAAAGAATTTTCGGATGTTTTTACTATCGCAATCGCTCCGATATATATGGAATTCTTTTCAGAAAGTAGTAAGTGGGGTTTCAGGAAACAACAGAAGCCATAACGATAGTCACTTAATTCCAAATATGAAGGAAAACTTTAGGTGTATATCAAATTAATGAAAAAAATCAGCATTATTTAACGTCTAAATGGGTTTCCTGTAATTACAGGAGCACACATTTCATTGAAAATGCGTTTTCTTTAACAGTTTTTAGACGTGTTTCATTGTAACTAACAAAGGTGAAAGATTTCACCGAGGTCTTGCAGTAATGAAAAAGCATTATCAGCGCTATTGGAATCAGACCATGATGGGTAAATACTGCTGCATGCAAATTCGTAAAACGTCATCGCAACATTAAAGGATAAATCGAAGAGGAAAAATATATTACTTTTTGACCAAAAATAGAATTATGTAAACAAATTAAATTGTTTCTTAACACTTAATCCTAATCCAATCAACACAACCAAGAAACAAAAATTGTTTTATTAAAAATTTAAATTTTGATGATTTTGCTAATTATATTGCAACTTATTTATTTCTTGTCCGATGATAAATATTGTTACAAATATGTTTGGAATAAAATTGTCTTTAAGATATGGGTTTAAAAATTAAAAAAAAAACGTTTTTTTGTCTTAACCCTAGAAAGATAATCTGCGTATTTATTTTTAATTAGCCTGAATAAGTTGCTGTGAATTTCAGACATTTTGTATGTACACATATTTTAAATGTCATGATATGATTATCTTTTAAGGGTTAAATGTTGAATTTTAAAAAAACGTAAAAATGTGAATTTTTGTCCGATAAACACATTATAGATATCGGCTGAAAAAGATTTCTTTGCAGCACTGTAAAATTTGCGTAATTAAAAAAATCAGTTCTCAAGATTTTTGGAAATTGCCATATGAACTGAAAAAACTGGGGTTTCGCGTATATCTTTAAAACTCTTTTTGAGAAAAATTAATGAATGACATATTCTTTCTTCGATCCATCTTTGAAAACATCTAATTTTTGAGGTTATGGCAAAAACTTAAAAATTTGTTAACCAGTGTAATATGTGAAGAATAACAGTTTGCCTAAAGATGTTTTTTCTTGTTACTTTTGAAACTCAGGCAGATGACTTGTGTGTATGCAAATAACTATTGGGTTTTCTTGTTACTTTTTGTTACTGGGGCAATAAAAATTGTTACTTGTGTTACTTTAACAGATAAAAATTGTGTGAATGCTTGAGAGTTTTTTACATGCAAAAATAAAAGAAAAAATATCATAGCAAAAACAATTGTTTTGCATATATGTATGAACGTGTGTACATTATTTGATAAATTCAACCTAAAACTTGTTGAAATTTGAAAAATAAAAAACATGTAAAAAAATACATAGGATTTTTAATACATTTTATTAACTAATTTAAAAATTGTTTTAGTAACAAGACTAATTCAGTTCTCTGAACCTTTAAGAAAAAACATTATAAATCATAAATATAAAAATTTCTATGGAAGCAACGCCTTAAATTTCATTTTTTTTTTTTCAAATTTTTTCAAATTTTATTCAAATAAATTAAACGAGTGTTCGCCTAATGGTCAAAATTCGACCATAAATTTTTAGGTTCATATGAAGATGCTACATCTAAGTATATATGAATTTACATGTTTTGAGCATTCATTTTTTCCATCTTAGTGGATCATATTCTATCTTCTACTATAAAAAATATCAGAAAATATCAATTGAAAAACAAAAAAGTATCATAAAATCTCCTTTGTAAATTGTATTCTACTCAGGACATTGCATTTTAATTTTTGTTCTATGTCTAATATTAACGAAAATTAATCAAAAAACCAGATGTTGAACGAAAAAGTACCAAAAAGCTCCCCTTACATGTTCTTATTCATTTTTCATCTTATAGGTTTTAATTCACTCAGGACCCTGCAACTATAATATTATGTTTCTAAGTTAAATAAATCACTACATGCAGCACGGAAAAGCAAAATAAAGAAATTTAATTTCCCGTATTTATATAGTAGATATATTCGAAAACCGGTTTCTTAAAAATGCCGAATAATCGAGAACCCTATTTTTTATTATTTGATAATTGAAAAAAAAAATTTTTGTATTTTGTACATATGTGTTAGTAGCTAATTTGAACGCTTATTACTCCAAAAATATTAAACAGATTTTGATAAAATATATATTGTGCACTGCTGTAAGTAAATATCTTTCAAATGGTGTGTGTTTTTTTGAAATCGGTTGACATACAGAGGAGGAAAGTGTTCTTAACTGTTTTGCCTTAGCCGATTTATTAACAAATTGCCTAAATCTACAACCTACGAAGCCATTGGCTTGTCTGTAGGAACTTATGCTATTTTGGAAATTCATTAAATGTTTTATTCATTGCGACGATATATAATATTCTTTTAAAAGTTTTTTCCTTTTGACTTTATTGGGAAAGTTCATAAGATGTTCTGGTAAATTGTTTAGTATAGTTGGTAAAGTAACTTGTAGCGTGTTTTTTCCATAATTGTTTTGATATCTCTCAACTTTGTATCTCCCATCAGCTCTCCGTCTTGTGTTGTGTGAATGATCTATTACTTGTAGAAATCTTGAATCATTATGAAACTCGTTTATTATCGTAAAGTTGAAGATATTCTTAACGCTCAATATGCCAAGCCTTTTAGCAATGGTATCAGTTGTTTTATTGCTGTTGGTAGTGTTATTAATGTTATTTGTGTTGTTGTGACGCCTATTGATTTGTGTTACATTGTTATGGCCGGTGTTGTTTCTATTATTGAAAGTGTTGTTTCTGGCATTATTGGTACTAGTATCAATGTTATTGTTAGTGTAGCCCGTGTTGTTGATGTTTATATACTGGTTGTTGGTTGCCGAGTTGTTGTTATTGCCAGTGTTGTTGTTCGTGTTGCTATCGATGTTTAAATAAATAAAAGGATTGTTGATTTCCGTATTGTTACTTCTTGTGTTGTAAGGTGGGTTGATTCGTCTTGTAGCGTTGTCGTCTACAGTACTGGTGTAGTTTGCGTTGGTATTGCTGTTGTTGGCAATGTCGTTTTGAAAATTATGATGACGGATATTGTAGCTATTTCCATTATCATTGTTGTTTGTGGAGAAGTTGTATAAATTGTTGTTGTTTGTTGTTCTAGTAATGCTCGTGTTGATGGTGCTTGAAAGACGTTGGTTTGTTTCTAGAATTTTAAGAACTCTATTTTGTGTTTTCTGAAGTATTCTGCAATGTGTCGAGTTTCCCCAGGCAGCTATTCCATGCCTTATGTATGATTCTGCCAATGCAAAATAAGCCTGTCTCAGAACGGTATATGTGGAGCAGTTGCTTAAATGGTAAAGCATATATGCGGTTTTCCTTAGTTTCTTTTGAACATTTTGTACATGAGTTTTCCATTTGAAGTGCTGGTCAACGTATACACCGAGATATTTATAAGTGTTTACAAGTTCTATAAAGGTATTACAAGTGTCGTGATTGTTGCTGATAATGTTGATTTTATGTAAGCAGTCTGTATCGTGAAACTTTATTCTAATGTTTGTGCCTTGAAAATTGGAAGGTCTTATATGCATAACCTTAGTTTTGGTAGCATTAATAACCAACCCATTGTCATGACACCATTTGCTGACAATGTCAAGCTGTTCCTGCATGATTTCAGTTGCGGTTTCAATATTTTTATGTGCTACAATAACAGCCGTATCATCTGCATATGCAAAAGTAGTGCTGTTCTTAAGTTGACTTATCATGTCGTTTGCGTAGAGTAAGTAAAGAATCGGACCAAGCTTCGAGCCCTGCGGTACTCCGTTGTGGGACACAATTTTTTGACTAAAATTGTTTTTAATTTTCACCTGATATGATCTGCATTCTAAATAACTCTTGAACCACTCAAGACAGTTTCCTCTAATGTCATTTCTTTGTAATATTTCTATTAGTTTCTTGTGAGAAAGCGTGTCAAAAGCTTTGCTAAAATCAATGAACAAGGATAGACAATGCTTTTTTTCACTTAAGGACTTGTTAATAAAATTGGAAAAATTTCCTAACAATTTGTTTATATTTTTGTCTTTTTGGAAGCCGAATTGATTTTTATTTATGACGTTGTATCTTTTTAAGAAATCTGTAATTCGTCGCACTATTATTTCCTCAATAACTTTTTCAATTACGGACAAAATTGATATTGGTCTATAATTGTTGTAGTCAGATTTGACCCCAGATTTGTAAATAGGCCTTATTAACGATACTTTTAGTAGTTCAGGCATATAAGAGTTATTAATACTTGAGTTTATCAACACTGTTAAAATTGGAGTTAACCATTCATTTAACTGAATGTCTTTCGGTCTAACATTATCTATTCCCGCTCCCTTTTTGGTATTGAGGTTTTTTAAAAGGTTAAAAATTTCCTCCTCACATGTTGGTGTTAAGTACATAGAGTTTTGTATTGTATGCGTTGTAACTTTAGTTGTTTTGATGTCACAGTTATGAATTATGTTTTGTACATTTTGATAAAAATTTGTTGCAAAATTATTTACAATGTTTATAGTATTTTCATTTCTGAAATTTTGTAATACGATTTCATCTATATTATTTGATTTTTTCCCAATAATTTCATTTATTATTTGCCAAGAGGCTCTCATATTGTTTCTATTTTCGATAAATTTTTCACGATAATAGTTATTTTTCGTTATATTAATTTTTTTTATTTAAAAAATGTCTATATTGTTTATATTGCTTTTCATAAATTTTATTTGTTCGATTATTAAGCCATTTTTTATAAAGTTTATCCCTAATGTCGCAACATTTGATTAATTCGTCACTTATCCATGGACTATTCGACCGTTTTTTAGTTGTTTTAACAATCTTGATTGATTTTTTGTATATATCACAAAAAGTTTTATATATTTTGTTACATAAATCGTTTGTGTTAAGGTTTTGTTGAATAATATTATTCCAATTTGTTTGTTGGATTTTTTGATTATTTTTAATATTATTAAATTTGGCACCCTGCAAAAAGGGTTTTTCCGTGCTCTGGTTTTCAACTTCAATACAACAAAAAATAGAGTAGTGATCAGATATCGTTGTTTTGATTACGGCTGCGTGCAGATGTGCGGTTTGTTTGTTATTTCTTACAAACAGATGGTCAATGCAGGTTTTAGTGTTATTGTTTATGTCTTCCCTTGTTACCTCTTTTATTACGCACTGCAAACCGTAGGACAATATCATGTCCACATATTTTAATGTTATGTTATTTTGTTTTAAAATATCGATGTTCATATCTCCCACAATTATTAATTCTTGTTTTTTTTTTTTATACTGCTTATAGTTTCATCAATTTCGGTTATAAAATCTTTTATTTTTGACGATAGTGGTCGATAGATTGAAAGGAGTGATATGGTTCGATTGTTAAATGTTAAGTCCATTTGAATTGCTTCAAATGATTTGATATTTAAAGAAACCGTTGTGAATGTCATATTCTTTTTAACATAGACCGCTATTCCTCCTCCCTTCCCATTCCTATTTAAAAAAATTGAATTAAATCCATTTATACTATAAAGATTATTTTCATTGTTTGTTATGTTTGTTTCAACAAGAACTATGATGCTGATTTTGTTAATTATGTTGTTTATTGTTGTTAAGAGTGATGTAAAACCTGTTCGTAGAGACCGAATGTTCATGTATAGTACAGATATGGGATAACTTAAAAGCTGTTGATCGATTTGATTAAGACTATCTAACGTTAGATAGTGTATTTTATTCATTTTTATTTAAATTGGAGAAAAAAGATAAATTTAATATATAATATATGAATGTTTTAGCGAAAAGAAGGGCGAAAAATAGATTAAATGTTTAAATGGTTTCGGTAATAATTTCGATATCGGCAGTATTTGCAGACGAGTTTTCATTTCTACGAGCAAAAATGCTTCCATTACGGCACCATACGAAATTCCATTTAGCCTCTTTAGCTTTTGTTTTTGTTAACCAAAGTAGTCGCCGATTGTAGGGTGTTAATTCATCGTTTACATATATAAACCCATCATCATCTTCTTTTATGATTTTAGCATCTAATCGATGTCTATGTATTTTGCCCATTATCTCTCTTTTCTTGCTCAGTGAATTCAACTCAATAATTATTTTTGTTTTCCCTTCTTGTTGTTGTTTTAGATGATATGCATTGCAAATGTCAATATCATTTAGCTCTACGTTTAGTGAGGCTGCAATTGACTTTATGACGTCATAATCGCTCTTTTCAGTTGTTGGTACATTTCTTATTTCGATGTTTTTGTTTATTATTTGTTGCTCTAATTTATTTATGCGAGTGTCCATTGTAATAATTTGCATTTCACGTTGTTTATCTTTATCATTCAGTTCGTTGACCTGAGTTGCTAATGTTGATAGAGAAGAAGTTATTGTTGTAAGAGCACTTTGTATTTCCTCCTTAATATTCAAATTCAAAGAGATCATATTTGCTGATAGTTGCTCCATTGTTTTTTGCATTGTTTTTATGTCTGACTTTAGTTCTGTGACGTCAGTTTTTACAGAAATTAGACTCGCGTTTACTGAAGAGATATTTAAAGAGTCTTTAAAACGTTTAGCTTGTTCATTTCCTTCATTATCATCATCATCCTTCTCTCTTGTTTTTTTTTGTTGGTTAATATCATTATTAATTACTGACTGATATAGTGTGTTGGGAGACTTAGAACGTTGGTTGCATTTAGGGCATCTCCAATTACTTTTGCTCTCCTCATCCATTTTGGCAAATACACTTTGTTTAAGGGGGCAGCACGGGAATAAGTGGTAGCTTGAGTAACAATTATTGCACTTAATAGACTCATTTACTTGAATAGAGAAAAGACATTGACCACAGAGAATATCTCTTTGAGAAGCCATATTGGTATTTTGTTTTATTTTATTTTTAAAAGTGATCCGAGTATTTAACTTATTCAAATTATTTTATGAAAAATTATTGGATTTTGATAAATAACTATGTATTTTATCACTGTATTTTGATGTAAAGAAAATATTTAATTTGTTTGTTTATAGTTTTTTGTATTTTCCCTGCTGTTTTAAAATAAATATATTAACGTTAGCAAGAGCACTTTAGAAACACGTCCGTTCGCAATGAATATTAAAAATTGAAAGCAAAAACAAATTTTAAAATATTTTATAACTTTGTTGTTGCTTTCTTTAGAAATTCATATTTTGTTTTAAAATTTTCAACGCCACAACATATGAGGCAAGGTATATTTACACAAGGTAAACTCGTTGGCCCATATGTTTGTCAGCTGTTTACCCCTAGTTGGAACCCCAACGTCAAATTGCGTGTATATGAGCCAAAATTTGTACATGTGTGCGTTAAATTGTTTTTGTTTTATATGAAGACAATTTTGACAACATGGTTCCTTTTATAGAGCAGCATGTCTACACTCCCAAATGAGTCTACCTTGTGTAAATATACCTTGATATGAGGTGTTTGAAATTTAGAAATCCAATATGAATTTCTGTAGGAATCAAGGCGAATTCATACAGGAGACATTTTCGAGTCATCTGTTAATTGTTTATTTTTTTGTGTGAATACTGAATGTCAAGCTTTGTTTACATTTTGTGAAAAAAAATAGTTAAAGTTTAAAATTCAATAAAAATCTAAATACTTGAAGAAAAACTTATATAAATTTTATAAAACAAAAAAACAGTGAACATAAAATAGAAACACAAGGATTTAAAAAGGCGTAAGGAATCAAGTGGTGTCACAATAAATTTGCAAAACAGGAAAAAGATTTACCTTCTCAAGCAATTGTGTATATTTTATAAACTAGAAAATTCCCTTTTTATATTTTCAACAAATAATTTTGGCATTCACTCTAAATTTTTACCAAAACAAAATATATAGGGGCGTATTCAGAAATCATAACTAGCAAAACAGAAACTAAAAATAGTTCATAGATAGTTATAGATCTTATTCACAATTCATAACTAACGTAGTAACAGCTCTCAGCTGATAAAAGAAATGCAACCATGCATAATGGCATGTAGAGAAATTTAAATGTCGATAATATTTTGAACGATATATTCTGTAATTAATTAAAAAGCTTATAAAACTATTAAAACCCCATTTTTTGTTCTTTCAAAAATTAACACAAATTCTAAAAAAGTTATTTTTTGGTTATAATAGTATATAAATCAATTAAAATAATGACTTGTAAAAATAAAAATATTCAAAAAAATTTTATCGACTCTCTCTAGTTAATTTTTTTTATGGATGCAGTAGAAATGCATTTCAAATGGATTCCAGCGTGT
This sequence comes from Pollenia griseotomentosa, assembly GCA_963931875.1. NCBI lineage: Eukaryota > Metazoa > Arthropoda > Insecta > Diptera > Polleniidae > Pollenia > Pollenia griseotomentosa. Next base: position 122,069,727 of record OZ007561.1, on the reverse strand, counting down.
TTTATACGTCTTAACTGGTTTTTGCCATGTTTTTATCTGATATTATTTAAATGTCTTATAATTCTTTCCATTTATTTTTTTATAACCACTTCAAAAATGTTGTACTTTTGTAATAAATTATAAGATGATATCAATCAGCTGTTCTTTGAATGAATTAGTTAGTTGGAATTTAGTTTCAGCTTTACCTAAAATTAAGTGTAAACTTTTTATGCTGAAAGTAATCATCTGTGAATAACTTTAAAATTCGAAAATTTGATATTGTTTTAAATGTTATTTTCTATGCGAACGTTAAATCGAAATCGAAATCGATGAACAGGCTGTATCTCATGATGCGGTCACCTGTATGAATTCGCCTTGGTAGGAGTCAACAACAAAATTATAAAATATTTTGAATTTATTTTTGCTTTCAATGAAATTTTAGGGGTTGCGTTTTAAGAAATAAGGTCCCTTATTTAAATTTAAATAAATATTCAAACAGATCTGTCAAAAAAAGTAACGGCATATCATTTTGACATATTGTTAGTCTGCTTTCACACGTTTCATCTTTTGATGCTCAACTCTTATGTTTTTAGGTGAGATAAGAAAGAAGAAAGGGGGTTGGTACGGAGATGCCTGTACTCGGTCAGTACGCTTTGTGTTTTTATTCGTTGGCATATGCACAAGGATGGCTGCATGTAATTTTTTTTCTTTTCTATTTCTCTTTGATTCGCTGTTAATAAAATTGTTGTTGTTTTGAACCGGAAAAAGTTGAAACCGATTGCTACGTGTGAATATATTGGCATCTTCAAAAGGGAATTGAAAAGTAGTTGAGCATCAAAAGATGAAACGTGTAAATTTAGACTTAGTTATCAGCAGTTGCTTACGTAGCAAGCCAAGGTCACCTTGCTTGCTTATTTATGTGTGTTTTTAAGCTTCGTTCATAATCAGAGAAACAATTTCGTTTTTTCTTCTATCTTTTTTCTTCCCAAAGTATTTTATATATTTTCCTTTCATTTTTAGGTCAAAAATGTAACTAAAATTTTTTTAAAAATGTAACTAAAGTTGAGTCAACTAGAACTTCAGCAACAATTTGTATGAAATTGTTTCTGACGTTTCAAATAATTTTATTTAGTTTTGAATGAAAATTTCAACAAAATGTTGTAAAAAATAAAAATAAATGCATAATATTGTTGTGGCTAAAATTTGCAAACGGTTTCTTAATGCAAAATGTGTGTGGTTGCAAAAGAAATTGTTGCTCTATTATGAACACCAAGTGAAAATGCTTTTTTGATTGTGAACGAAGCTTTATTTTTTAAATTTGTAATAAAATTTTATTTTTGTTTCTAGATTTTAGAACTTTGCCTTAAATATTTGACATATGATCCAAACTATAACTATGAAGCTGATGATATTGATTCAAATGTAGCTATGGATACAGAGGAGGAAGAATATGTGGATAGTGAAGAGTACAGCGATGACGACGATATGAGCTGGAAAGTGCGACGGGCCGCTGCCAAATGCCTCGAATCCATTATTGCAACTCGTCATGATATGATCGAAGATTTTTATAAAGATTTAAGTCCAGCATTGATTTCGCGTTTCAAAGAACGTGAAGAGAACGTCAAGTCTGACATATTTCATGCTTATGTGGCTCTTCTCAAAAACTCACGTTCTGTTGACGAAATTTCTCATGACCCAGATTCAATGGAACAAGTTCCAGCCACATTAGCTCTTCTTATGGAACAGGTTCCGCATATTATTAAAGCAACACATCCTCTTATGAGAGAAAAATCTATGAAAACGCGACAGGATTGCTTTTTATTACTAAAAGAATTACTAAATTCATTGCCAGGTGCATTGGGACCACATCTGGACAACATTGTTCCTGGAATTAGTTTTTCCTTGAACGACAAGAATTCCACTAGCAATATGAAAATTGAAGCTTTAGGATTTTTGTGCTCGTTACTGCAAGGTCACCAGACGCATGTATTCAATTCACATATACCAGTGTTGGTACCACTTGTAGTAAATGCAGTGTTTGACCCTTTTTACAAAATTGCTACTGAAGGCCTAATTGTGCTTCAACAATTGGTTAAAGTTATACGTCCTTTGGACAATAATGCTGCCAACATTAATACTATCGACGTGACCCCGTTTGCAGCAGAAGTTTATTCAGCTACTCTACAAAAACTTAAAGCTACTGATGCTGACCAAGAAGTTAAAGAGAGGGCAATTGCTTGCATGGGTCAAATTATTGCTAATATGGGCGACTTACTTCAAGCAGAATTGAGTACATGTTTGCCTATATTTTTAGAACGCTTAAGAAATGAGGTAACTAGATTAAGTTGTGTAAAAGCACTCACTATGATTGCGGCATCACCTTTAAGAATTGATCTTACATCCATATTGAATGATGTAATGCCCGCTCTAGGTACGTTCTTGCGAAAAAATCAACGAGCTCTCAAACTTCATTCCTTGGACTTGCTAAATAAACTTGCTGATAACTACGATCTCGATATATTTGGACCCCCTCTGTTGCAAACAGCTATTGCCGAAATACAACCACTTATCTCTGACTCCGATCTTCATGTAGCTCAATATGCGCTGATTCTTTTAACAACTGCAGCACGCAAACATCCCAAAGCGTTAGTAGGAATTCATGATCAATTTTTACCACCCGTTTTGCAGTTACTGCGTTCACCACTTTTACAGGTAAGAATAAACATTAGAAGAAACACTCAAGGGTGTTCTGGAAATCGAAAACGCGAATATTTTAAACGTTGTTTTTTAATAAGATTTCTGTAATAAAATAATTTTATAACAAATATTATACAAATATTTCTCTATTTAACAGAATCTTATAACAAAAATTACAAAATTAAGATTAAACGTGTAAAAAACCTCTTCCAAAATCTTGCGTTTTCGATTTCCAGAACACTCCTGACTCTTTAATATTAATAGCACTTTTAATCAGTGTTGCTACTTCGTGGGTACCCAGGCAGAAAAAGACAATCACCACGAGATTTGCCGATGTACTATCAACATCAATACAACGTACTGTTTACCAAATTTACAATGTTGTCACAATATTGAAATGATAACGCCAAATGTGCTTCTTCTGACACTTCTTTTTTGTGTTGTCAAAGTACTGTATATTTGAATTTACAATGTTGGATTCATGAATTTCCAACGTAGTCACAATCGTCTTCCGACTCTTATTTTCAATATTGTTACAAGGCCGTAAATTTAAATTTACAACATTGAAGCAATAAACAAAAAACTTTAATACTAATCTTGATCTGATGTTGATAAACTGAAAACATAATTCCCATACAATGTTGCAAATTTGCAATTTTTGAACCAATGCAATACCTCTTAAATAAGAAAACGTTTTAAAAATTTAAATTGATTTATATATTGAAAATTTTATTATGAAAATTCATTGTTCAATTTAAAAAAAAAGCATTTATAAAAAGTTTCCCTTATTATACCATTTAAACAGAAATGCTAAATACTCTTTAGGCAATATTAAGGATAACTCGGAATCAAGAGCTTGTTTTTCTTTTATAAATATTTGTGGGTTTAAAATTACAACAACCCATCCTGATAATATATGTTTACTACAAAATGGACATATACTAATAGTCACAGAAATTGTGGGTAAACAATTTTCCCAAAACAAACCTTATGAAATTTTTTTAAAAGGTAAAATTTTTCTTGAAATCAATGAATTTTTCGAATATCTGCTTTCATCAAAAGAAATTGGATTGTATAACGTGAAAAAACTTGACAATAATATCGTCGAGTTTAATATACTTACAGTTGAACAAAAATGTATTCTTACTAAATTTAATGATTAAATAATAGCTATTACTCTTTTACATTAATAATTAAATATAATGTAACTACATAAATTCGCTAAATAAACAAGCAAAAATTTGTTTATTTTCTTACCTAAAATAGTTTTTGTGTTTTCACGACACTATTAAATTAAGATTACATTTTTGTATATACAGCGTTGTAGCGGTATATAATTATTGAAAACACGATATTAGGAAATTAAGGTTTAATTCTTGTATATACAGTGTTGTAGCGGTATAGTTTTATGGTAAATACGACTTTAAAAAACTAAAGTCGTATATTTGTATTTAGGGGGTTGTACCGGTGTTGAATCTTTTTAAAAACGGTATTAAAAAACTAATACTACATTTACACCTACGCAAAATCTAGTACTTACGAGATTTCGAGCCAAATCTAGATGTTTTTGACTAGATTTCCCATACAAAACAAAATCTACTTCGTGACAAGATTTCGACGAAATCTACTCAAAATCTAGTAGTACTTAATGATGCAACTATGGTTTTTACAATATAGCACTAAAAAATATTTCCCTGTACAAGAAAAAATGACATTTAAAAAAAAAACAAAACAAAAATTGTTAAAAAAAAATATTAAAAATTTTTATAAAAATTGTAAAAAAATTAAAAACACGAATAATATTGATAAAATAAATATCGTTGATTATTAAAAAAAGGTAATGCAAATTTTTTAATGTATATTTCTTTTTGTGTTTGTGTGTGTAACGAAAAAACTTCAAGTCAGCTGTTGTGTTGTAAAAACAAAATCTCGCTAATGTCAAAAAAGTACAATGTAAACGCACTAGATTTCGAAGAAGATTTTAAATCAAATCTACAAGATTTCGGCCTAATGTAAATGTAGTATAAGGTTGTTATTATGTATCTATAGTGTTGTGATGGTACCATATTTTTGGTAGAGTCACAATTTTGTATTTACAGGGTTGTTGCGGTACATAATATTTAGAAGAGTCGTAATTTCTGCCTGGGTAATTACCCGAATCGGGTGTAATTTTTGCTGTCGTGGGTAGAGGGTATGTAATTTCTTTTAAGTGTAATTTGTTATTCTTTGATTTATTTCCATCGTTTTATAAAGATTTCCAAAGGCTTAATAATGAATGGCTCCACCATGTACTCTTGGTTTTCGATAAGTATAAACTTCAAAGGGATTTAGAACACGAAGTTTTTTTTTTTTTAAATTATACAAACAAAAAAAAAACGGTTATATTAGATATGTTGCTACTGTTGAGAGAATAACCTAAAAATTTTTTTTATATTACCAAAACTATTACTATAAACAATTACAAGCAGCGACAGAAGGAGCAGTTGTCTTTTTTTGTAGCATTACCTTTTTTAAAACTACTGCTACGTGCAAAACATAAAACCAGAAAGTGGGGTAGCAGCAATAAGAACAAACATGAAATAGCAGTTAAAAAAAGTTATTTTCGGGAATACAAAATTTACTATTAAAAGGTTTTCCGAATGACGTGCTAAATTCCCAATTTTTTTAAATTTGATAAATGCACTAAAATTTACTGTTGAGGGAAAGCTTGCTTCTATGCGCATTTCACTGGTTGCCAGCTCATCAGAAAACCTTTTCCAAAAATTTTAGAAAGGCCAAAAATATTATACAAATAAAACCCTGAAGCGAATAAGAATTATAAACACTCAAAGTATTACTTTCAACAATATCAAAGCCTAAACAAAACACCAACAATAAACAGTGAGTTTATCCTTCCCTCCTTTTCTATTGGTTTGATTGGGGTTTTCGTTTTGTAACTACTACTATATTTGGAGTTTTTATGACTAGAAAATTTTGAGGTAGTAGATTATTAACATTAAGGTAAAGGTTGTTTTTTTAGAGTGACACAAGTTTAAATCATAATAAAACAAAGAAATATATTTTTAATATCAATGAAAGGTTTTTTGGAAAGAAAATTTTATGAAATTAATGTTTATATTGATATCTGCAATAATGAGGCCGTGGCGGCCTGGCTGTCGCGTAGTCACTTAACATAACCCTAAAGAAAATAATCCAATGGGGTTAAATCACACAATCTTGGGCCCTTACGTGAAATTATTTCTTCATCAAACGTTTCGTTTGCCTCCGTTCTGTTGACCCACATATGAGCAAGATTAATGCCACGTAATTGAGGTACGAAACATTTTTAATTATGTTCCTATACCGTTCACCATTGACAGTAACATTCTGACCATAATCGTTTTTGACGACATGTGGGCCAAATACTCCGCCAGTCCATTCAGCGCACCAAACAGTAATTTTCTGTGGATGGAAAAGTGTTTCGACAAAGGCTTGTGGATTCTCCTCACTCCAAATGCAACAATTCTGCTTATTTACGTAGTCATTCAACCAGAAATGGACTTCATCGGAAAATAAAATTTTCAATTTTTTTGAATTGAACAATTATTTTGATTAAAAATTTTTACAATTTGTACGCGTTGCTCTGGTGTAAGTCGATTCAAAATTAAATTTCAAAGCAAACCAAACAAAAAGCAACTATTAGCTGTTAAATGGGTGCTCAAATAAAGCAGTGATGCCAACTCAAAGTTGTGACACTCTAAAAAAACACCCATTACCAGTAGAATAGCATTGATGTAGTATGTTAATAACATTAAAGAAGTAATAAAATAACATTGAGGTAGTCAAAAACTAAAATAATAAATAAAACTAGAAACCAACAATTAGTTCGTATGTGCTGTTGTTGTTTGAATGATTCATAAACAGTTTTGTCAACTCGTCGCTTTTAAAATTTTCAATTGTAGTTACCTGCTTATCTTCCCAGATAATGTGTTAATAAATCCGAACAATAACTTAGACGTTTTTTTAACTTATATCTATTAATATTTATTTTATGAACATTCATTCTTCAATGCAGTGGAATACCGTAAATTTATCTATTTCTAACGCCTTTTTAAATTTAACTTTAGAAATAACTGACAATTTTAAATAAAGCCATAATACTAAGGCCCGTTTTCACAACTTACCGATAGCTTAAAGTAGACTTTAACCGACCTTATAAAATGTGTTCCATTATTAAAACTTTACTTTTACCTAAAGTGAGCGATAAAGTAAATTAAGGTAAATGAAGTACCTGTTAGGTTAAAGTGAAGTTGTAATAATGGAATACTTTTTATACGACCGACAAAATCCTACCTTTAGCTATCGGTAAGTTCTGAAAACGGGCCTAAAACATTTAACTTACTATATATTTAGTTGTATAGATCATTTTGCCATTTCAAAAAAGAATCGACAATCTCAATATTTTAAACGAAAACATTTTTTTTTTCAGAAACTATAAATTGGTAAATTTAATTAAAGTTTACAATTAATATCCCAAGTCTGTTATAAGCTTAAAAAATTGGAAATTTATGTTTTGAAATGGGGATTTTATGGAAACATGAGCCAAAAGTTTTCTGGCAACACTGATTATAACACACACGTATACTTCGTTTGTTTTTTTTTTTGTTTATTTTGTGAAGATTTTATTATGTTTTGATTACTTCTGCTGCTGTTATTTTAGACGGCTTTAATGGTATTACCATACTACTTCAATGTTTTTCTAAAACTTCACCACAGGTGGTGAATAGGGTATATATAAGTTTGTCATTCCGTTTGTAATTTCTATAATATCGATGTTAGACCCTATAAAGTATATACAGTGGTGTTCCTTAAAATAGAGCCACCCTATCTTTTTGTATTTTCCTGTACTTATTTTGCTTGAGGAAACTGTGATATGCAAAAGTGCAACTGTAAATTTGTTTTCTTTACGAAACCGTTATTTTTATTAAAATTTTTGCATCAATATTTAAAAAAATTATGTTATTCTTCTTTAGTCTGCGATATTAAGTGTTCCTTAAAATAGAGGCATTACAAAAACATATTTTGTAAAAGTTGAAAATTTTATTTAAAATTTTTACCGTACAAACGTAAGTTTATGTCCTTTTAATTAGAATTGAATGTTAATTCATCTAATTTGATTTTATAAAAATCCAGAATGGATAGATCTAAACTTTGTACCCATGAACAAAGGGAAATTATAAAAAAATTTTATAAACAAGGTAAAAGTCATAGAAAAATTGCAGATATTGTTGGGTGCTCAAAGAAAATGGTGGAAAATGCAATAAAATTTGAGTATAATGAAGAAACAAGAGGAAGAAAGCCAACGCCACGTAAGGAAGGATCCGTTTGTGACTTCTACCGTCTAAAAAAAGAATATAATCTTGACGTAGCAACTTCAACTATACGAAAACTGCTAATAAAAAGAGATTTAAAAGCAAAAAGTGCAAGAAAAGTTCCATTCCTTAAAAAAAATGCATTTAAAAAACAGGTTGCAGTTTGCTGAAGAACATGTGAACTGGCCTGTCAGCAAATCGCGAAATATTTTGTGGTCCGATGAGACAAAGATAAATTTATTTAACTCTGATAGAAGCAATCAGTGTGTACGAAGACCACCGAACATCTTCAACAATACACCATAAAAACAATTAAACATTTTGGACCTATAGTACAGATTGAAGAAATAATGGATGCTGTTTTTTATACAAATATGCTGAACGGTTTTATGAAGCCCTACGCGGAATGGGAAATGCCGCTTCGTTGGGTGTTTCAGCAAGACAATGACCCGAAACACACATCAAAGCGGGCAAAATATTGGTTTGAAAACAATGGGGGTGGAGATGTTAAGCTGGCCTGCTCAGTCACCAGACTTAAACCCCATTGAGAATCTGTGGCGAGTAGTTAAGGTAGGTCTTAAGGGAAAACATGCAACAAATAAAGATCACCTGTGTGCATTGGTAAAAGAAGCGTGGAATAATATTCCAACTGAGACATGCCAAAAACTTGTAGACTCTACGCCTAAACGTTGCTCGGCCGTAATCAAAAATAAGGGATATACTACTAAATACTAAGGTAATTAAGAAATGATTGAAGTTCATTACTTTGCTCATCTGTTGAAATTTTGTTTTCTTTAAGGTATTTGAAGTCGATGGCTCTATATTTTTCACATATAAAATAAGAAATTACAAATTTTTTTCCAGATAATTATATTTTTTAAGGTTTTTATCAAAAGATAAATATTGTTATTTAGGCCCCTATTATGGTTTACAACTCAACTCAGTTGAGTTGTAATTAAGACAACTGGTTGTGATCAGTTGTAATTTTTGTTATGTTTTTGTTCACCGCAATATAGCAAAGTTGTAAACCATAATACATAAATTAAGAAATTACAACTCAACTGAGTTGAGTTGTAAACCGTAATAGGGGCCTTAATTCTTATGTTGTTCAGTTACATAAATATATATATCTATAACTTCGTTCTAAAGATTTAGTATGTCATTTTTTTATTTAAAATTTTAAGCGGAAGGTGGCTCTATTTTAAGGAACACCACTGTATATTCTGGGTCCTTATGAGGAGCGAAGTTGATTTAACAATTTCCGTCTGTCCGTTGAAATGGATTTTCCGAAGTCCTCATATATGATGGGGGCCAGGTTATTATACATTTATGTCACATATGGTCCGGAATTGTTTGCTATTGAAATTCAGCAAGATCGGTCCACAAATGGCTGAGATTTGAGTAAAAAACCACGACTGCCTCAAATTTTTTCCTTTAAAGGTACAATTAGACGTGACATTACCATACCAACACTGTATTACCAAAACGACATAAACATACCATACAAACCAATTCAATTTTGGTTTCTAGGGTCATACAGTGGCTATGGTAATACAGTGTTGTTAATGTGTTTTTTTTTTGTTGTTTTTTTTATACCCTTCACTACAAGTGGTGGATTTTATTTGTAATGTGTTTAATTTTACGCATGCACATACACATTAATGCATGTATATGATATGCCGCTCAAATAAAGAAACAAACTCATAGAGTCAATATATTTTAATTTAACGCTTCTTCAGTAAAAGCATACATACAAACCAATTCAATTTTGGTTTCTACGGTCATACAGTGGCTATGGTAAAGTGTTTAATTTTACGCATCCACATAAACATTAATGCATGTTTATGATATGCCTCTCAAATAAAGAAACAAACTCATAGACTTAATATATTTTAATTTAACGCTTCTTCAGTAAAAGTATTCGTAACCGAGTTGTTAAGTTCTCTCCTGAGACTGATGATATTGCCAGTTCGAATCCAAAAAATAATTTTTTTTTCATTTGTTTTATTTAATTTTTTTATGTTCTAGAAAACGATTTTAAGATTATAAAACGAATTTCAAACATCAACGTTGGCAAAAGAGGCTTAGGTACATATATAAATTTTTTGTTTTTTTTATATTCTTTGGCATGGCGAAATTAAAAGTTGGCGTGGCTCAATTAATATTTATTTATACCTATTTAAAGAACGTTATTTATGCATATAACTTTTTGTTCTTATCTCATCATGGTGAAGGGTATATAATATTCGGCATAGCCGAATATAGCACTCTTACTTGTTTTATTTTATGTTATTTACTAAAGAAGGCAATAAACATTTTGAACCTTCTCAAGGGTAGCGCAGAATGAGCTACATGTTATAATTTGAATTCTTTAAAACTTTTTTGATTATAAAACAATTGGATTTTATTTTTTCAAAAATCCAGATAATGAGCGACGAAACTCATTTCCTATTAAATGGCTACGTCAACAAGCAAAACCGCAGAATTTGAGTTGATCGGATAATTGGCCCATGTTTTTTTGAAAACGGCATTGGTGTTATAATGTCTTACAAGGGTGGTGCATAGCGGACGATATCGAATAAACCGGTTATTTTGGTGTAATAAACCTGTTATTTTAATAATATGTATACGTAATTAATTTGAGTTAAACATGTTGATAATGTCGAAACCAGAGAACTGCAAAATCAACTATTTTTGTTGATTTATTCATACGCTTAAATTTGCATTAACTCTATGCCTGCAAAACAAAGATCAACTTTGCTAATTTTGACATCGTTTCTCTGCCGTCAAATGAGTAGCTAACTACAAAAAAAAACTAACTTTAAGTTAGCTTGTATAGACTAACTTAAAGCCAACTACTACGCAATGCAAAATTTACATTAACCAAAGTGTATACAAACACTGTGTAGTATAGGGTTAATTTGTGTTAATTTGTGGTTTTTATATTTTTTTTGTGATCTTTACTTTTAGAATTTTGTTTTTGTTCTTAATTTGCTTTTTTTGTAAATTTTAAATTTAGGATTATGTTTGTTGTTCATACATTTACACATGAATATATCTTTGTATGTATGTAAGCTATTTTAAACATAAAATACATTTTATCGATTAAATTAACACAACCTAAATTATTGTTGCTAAAATAACGACAAAACAATTTCTTAAGTTAACTGCTGACTTTAAACGACAGCGAATATCGTTAAAAATGTTACTGAATAGCATATTCGATAGATGTTCGTTATATTTATTTTAACGATTCGATTGTCGTTATAAAAGTTAGTGAATCGCACTACAGGAAACTGTTTATTGATTTTCATGAAATAAAATTTGTTTTATTTCTAAAAGATGCAGCTTTACGTTTAAGGACTAAAACTGGGAAGTATTTGTTGATTTAAATTTTTCATGAATTTTTTGAGTTCAAAAATTTTATAATAAAACAAAAATAAATAAATTTTTGTTTCCACTTGTACATCAATAATTCCAATTAAAGTCTTTCAAAAATGAACGACTTAAATCTGGCGTAATTTAAAGTTTTTTTTTGCGGATTGACAGCCCTTTAAAAATCTTAAATTTAAAAAAAAACTTTACTATAGAACTTGAAATAATGATGATTTTTGACGTTAAGTGACTATTGCGGATCAAAAAAATATAGTGTTTATTTTTTTATTTTTGCTTGTTGCATAGTGTAATTCGTCCACAAGCTTGACATTAATACACGAAAAATACAATTTGTCTCCGTTTCAAGTAGTTCTTAAGAGACGGCAAATAATACTTTACTTAAATACGCTACCAAAAATGAATCATTGGCTGAAAAATAAGCCTGTTGTGTTTCCGAGGACGGAATGCCCGTTAAGACACAAACATTTTAATTACTTCTAGCATATCTTCATGCTAATTACTCAACATTACTGCGAAACCAACGATATGGGAAAAACTCATCAGTTTTATTTATTCAAACACCTAGAACTAAAAAACAAAATTAAAGAAATCAAACAAAGTCATGAATGGTTTTAAATTGTGGTCGACGAATGAACTGATATATGCTGAAACAAAATTATTTTAAATAGATGATCTTGGCTAAGAAGCTTTGTTTAAACCTTTTCAAAGATATGGCTGAAGTCTAGTGATGCATATATGCATTCTTAACCACCAACAAATTAAAATTTATTTAAAATAAAATTGAGAATATATCTGAAATAATAAATTTATTAAATTTCTATAAGTTTTTAAAACCAAAGTTCTTTTAAAATTCTAAAGTGCAAAAGAAACACCACAAATTTCTTAGCAAGCATGTAAAAATTTTGCGTTTGTACAAATATTTTGTGTTTTTAATTGGGGTGTTGGCCGCTTAAACAAACATTTGAAGCATGTTTGTGAAATATTAAAAATTTTTAACATTAGGCAGACATGTTGGATGTTTTTCAAACTTTTTGTGGAGTCTAGTTCGAAATGTAATCATTTCAGTATAAACTTTGCAGAGTGAAGACGTTGATGACGAAGCACTGAAGTCATATTCAGTAGTTTTGTAACATTGTTTGCCACAAAACAGATCTCTTTATAAAAAATTATTTTCCTTTTTTTTTTATATCTCCTCCCTTTTAAACAAATAGCAACAAAATTGCCACAGCACTATCTTCGTCTGTATTCACTAAAAACAAAACAAAAATTTAAAATTAATGTTTGTACGAAATAGGCTTGTGTTGTTCATTAGCCAACACAAAACGAAAACAAAGTATGTGTTTGCCAAGCCGTTTGTGTGGTTTTTGTTGACTTAAGTCATACCTATTTATTTTATAGGTTCCTTACATTTGGGAATTGTTTTGGTTTTGTTTTTGATTCAATTTTTGTGTTTTTATTTATTCGAATAAAACTGGAAAACCGGTTATTTTTAAATGATTAACCGAAAACCGGGTTCTTAAAATAGTAACTGTTCGGAATATTTGAAAACCGGTTTTTAAAAAAAGTCGAATAATCGATCTCCCTAGGTTTTTCCTTGTATTTGTTGAACTAGGCTTACCTTACAATTTTTATAGCAAAATATATTTTATTACATCAGTACATAAAGGTACATTTTGAAAACTTTAATTGCATTTTGCCAAGTTTGATTTTTTTGAGATATGACTACGTTGCAATAAAGGAGCGATATATGCAACATATTGATTAAAATTCAAAAGTTTTATGTTTTGATGACAGAACAGTAATTTTTATGCATTGATACCAATAAGGTTACTTCTCCGATTCGATTAAAGGCCGCTTTAGCCGACCGTAAATGTAATTAAATGCAATGTAACGTACCGTAACGTACTGTAAGCTCGTTTGTGCACTTATAGAACATGTAAGAACGTGTCAGCTGTTTTTCAAAAACGTTAACAAAAAAGAGAAAAGTGATGAGAACTAAAAGTGTTGAAATGGTGACCGCTTTGAAGAAAAAGTACCAAGTGATTTAAATAGCATTAAAACTGTATTTCTTGTATGTTTATATAAATAAATAAATATTTGATAATAATATTACAGATTTAAAATAAACAAATATGTTTTATGTATAGCATATTCGTACACATGTTCTTACATTATTTTCAAAATGTGCATACACAAAACAAGGTTTTGATCCCATTAAAAACCAGACTTTTTATTGTTTGGGGATATGTATGCATTTGTTTATTTTATACATCCAAACATATATTTGTATAAATGAAAATATGTATGGATTGTAACTTATTTTGTCAAAAGTCCACAGATATTATTACTAAAAAAATGTACCAAAGAAAAAGAGTGATTTTACCCGCATTACATTTAAAATACAAGCAGCCCATCACTATCTACAACTGTCACGTAATCTCGTAATGAAATTCTATTTTCTACAGGTTGGCACGTTACGGTAAAGTGACATTACAGTCAGTTAAGCAGTTGCATTGCTTTCCATATAACAGAAACGATCAGCTGTTTACATTACATTTACATTTCTACATTTACGGTCGGCTAACAGGGCCTTAAAACTGCCCAGTTGCACTAAACAGTTGCTCTCTGGCAACATTAGTTGGTGGTGCTGACAGATATTTCATTGCGTTTCAATACTCGAATATATTAAAGCATATGGGATTATCTTATATATAAATACGGGAACAATTTTTTTCATGTTGATTTTTAAGAATCTTATCGACCACCGACTTTAATGTAACATTTATCGTTTTAAAAGTACTAGTATCGCCCGGTGGCCGAAATTCGACCACTTTACATTTACTTTCGAGAGAACCTGTGCGTTATACAATAAAAACGTACACATTATAACCCACTAGCGCCCAACGATCTCATTTGGGGACATACACAAATAATTAAATAAATAATAATTTAAAAAAAAAATGGAATAAATAAAATTGTACTTTTCGAAAATAAAAATTGGCCGCTAATGGGTTAAGAGAACGGCAACATGCACTATTCACCCATCTTTGTACGTGTGTCTGCAAGAAAAATTAAAACGCTTTTCAAACACTTTAATTACAAAAATTTTGAAAAAAATATATTGTGCATATCCCCGTATTTAATTTATAAGATTTCCATGAAATGTTATCAAAGTAAAAAATAGAATCACAGATCTTCGTTAAAAGTCATTAAAAAAGGCTTCCGACTTTTATTTTCTTAAAAGACGTTTTGCGCGACTAGAACAGTAGCCCTGTTCTAATACGTTTATACATGTGTTTTTGCAAGTACAAAATGAAAACAAAAACATTTTTGGAGAACAACATTGAGCACAACCGTCGTTTATACATGCAGGATTTTTCGTAATTTTAACGATTTTTATGAGAAAATACAGTAAAATGACGATTGACGATATATTAAATAAAAGTAATAGTGTTATGACGATTTTCTGGCATCAATACGCGTGCTTAAAACGTCCTTCTTGTTTACAAACACTTACAAGAAATATTTACAATTATATTGGGAACAGTCCAAAACGTAACAATCAATTTTTCGAAACATAAAAGATATTGGAAATTATACCAAAAACAAATTATTCCCCCATCACAAGCCAGGTGGCTTTCATTAAAAGCATTAGTAATTCGAATTCTACAATTGAAGCACAGCTTCGAATAACGTTGTAAGTGACAAAATCAGGGACCCGAAATAACTGTTATTATTTTTTAAATATCCAATAGGTTATGGAAAAAATAACTGAAAAAATATTGGTCCTGTAATAATAATTATAAATTACCCAGAAAATTATAGTTCTGCCATAAACATTATGAAAGATTATTATTTTTTTGTTGGTCTTTGATAACCGTTATGAAAGATTATTAATTTTTTTGGTCTTTGATAACCATTATGAAAGATTTTTATTCTTATTGGTCTTCTATAACCATTATAAAAGATTTTTATTTTTTCTGTCTTCTATAACCACGCTACAGTTCGCAAATCTTAAGATATTTTTATAAAATTTCGCACACTGACTTATATTTGCACAAGGACGAACTTTTTTTTAATGATTTTGGTAAGGATCCGCAAATTTTTTGATATCTTTCTCATATTTAGTAAATAGAAACCAATTATGCCACACAATCATGGTGCTGAGTTTAAATAAAATCGCTCCAGTTTTAGGCATATTTTCCCGATTTTTTTTTAAATACAAGAAATTTCGCACTAAAATTGTATTTATATACCATTGAGTAGTCAGTGCTGTTGGTGTAGTAGCTAAGATGTGGATTCTGAAACCGATAGGACCCGGATTCGAATCCTGGCTCGAGCGACCAAAAAAAAAAACATTTTTCAAAAAGAAATATTTATTTCTTAACATCCTCAACTATCGGTTGGCTTGAGCGAACTAATTAAAAGTAAATTCAAATGCAAATATTGCTAGTAATACAAATGTTAAAAAAAGATATGAAGCTCTTTTTAGGAATGAGTTTTATGAAACTGTTTCATAGATTCTATAAAATGCTTCATTACCTGACGATTTATTGTTTCTGTAAAGAGTTTTATTAATTCTATGAAGCTTTTCATAAACATTGACTGTAACGAAACCTGTTTCATAGATTTTATTAGGAGTGCCATTGGCTGAATTCCAACGAATATTTTCATAAAACTTGTGTGAAATTCGATATGGAAGACCGAAAAAAATAAAAATTTTTTGTAATGGTTACAGAAGACCAAAAAAAATTCAAATCTCTTATAATGGTTATAGAAGACCAAAAAAAATAAAAGTCTTTTGTAATGGTTATGGAACCCCAAAAAAACAAAAACAAACTATAACGGTTATAAAATACCAAAAAAATATTGGTTATTTGTAACAATTATTCAGAGATTTTTTCAAATATTGGTTATAACTGTTATGTCCCTGGATAAAATAATTATTTTTCAGGAGAGCAAAAAAACGTTTTTAAAAGGCAGGATTACCTTTTTTAAATTTTTTTTTTAGATTAATGATAACAAAAACTTGAATGCAAAATATAAAGAAATTTTAATCTAAAACAACTTTATTTTAGTGGAAAAACGTTTCATATCCACAATCGCGATGTCATTTAAAACGTTTTTCCACTACACAATCGGCTTTTAAAACGTTATTCCATGTTTTGTATCATTTACTTTGTATCATCTTGTAAGTAACTTACAACGTCAAAAAAAACCGTTATTCGCGGCTGTGCTTTAATTATATGAACCCCTAAAAATTTATTTTGGCTTCGCTGCTAATATCGATGCCATCGATACTGAAAAAGATATAGTATTTAAATGGGTTTTTTTAAAATTCATTCTTATCGTTATAAATAGGGATGAGATTTTCATGCACTTAAAAATCGAAAATATGTGCATAAAAATGCACTTAAAACTCTAAAATATGCATTCAAAAAAAAAAAAAAATTTGCAATAAAAACTTAAAAAATGTCCATAAAAAATCGTTTTTTAATTTTACTAAAAACAAAAATATGTATATAAAATACAGTATATTGCTATTAAAATATCTTTAAAAAACTTAAATAACTAATTTAAACAAATAAGTAATGTTTTATTAAAAGTAAAACTTTGTCTTGTACATGAACAATGCCAATGCATTTTGAAAAAAGTTATATTCAGATCCCACTTTGATTCCAGATCAGATCGCAAATATTTAAAATTTATTTTATTTTTTGAAATCCTAAATTTTTTTTTGCAAAAAGTCTTTTTTTTTTTTTTGAATTTTTGGGTTATTCTTTCTTCCACATTGTTTACAGTGTTTAAAAGCACCCATCAGCTGGATGCTTTTTATTTTTGCTTTTGCTACTGCTATTGAAATTGTTAATTTTTTCCAATAGCCAATGTTTTATTTTTCGTTTGTGCAAAAAAGCAAATCTCTTATTTTGCATATTTTTATTTTTTTTTACAATTGTTTTTTTACCAACCAGCAACAAAAAGTGCAAGCCAAAGCTCAAAATGATTCTTTTGCCTTCTCCCATTTTACTTTGTCCTAAAAGAAGAGCTAGTTAAATAAAGACAAAAATAAAAATCTATAAATCAAATTTTTCCCTGGCTGGTAAAAACACAGAGAACAAAAAAACGCCGCACTTATAAGTGCTAACAGCAGCCGATTTATGTGCTAATAGGAAATGATCAGCATTTGTGATCCATTCATACGTACTTACAAACGTATGTACATATTTGCACAAAAACGATATATGTGTCCAGGGTTCGAAAAAAACTGTACACTATCGTAACGTATTTTTCTAACACACAAACTCTAGATTTTTTTTTTTGTTTCTGAATGTGTACACAAACATATACGGTACACAACGAGTGTGAGCTGCCGCACACAAACACTACGATAACGTACATAACTTCTTTTAGCGTACACGTACAGTATTTTTAGCGTACTTATCTGTACTTGTAAGTGAACACGTAGTATACTTTTAACGTGCGTGTACCGTATTTTTTTAAGCCGAGAAAATTTTATAAAATCAAAAAAGAGCCAAAAAATATGATTTAAGGCGAGTTGTATAACAGGAGTGCAGAAATATTTCAAATAATTAAAAGTTAATATTATACACGTCTTAACTAAAGCGAGTTCAAAAATAGACTAACAAGAAAAATCAAAAGTGTAGTAGGCAAAAGGTATAAATAAATAACGACGTTCACATTGCAAAAACAGAGTTGGTATTAAATTCAGTTTCCAACAGGATATGTGTTAATTGTTACAAGGTTGAATCCTATTCAAAATGGTGCGAAGTGGTTCATAATATTACATAGCTTACATACAAACTTCTTTCCGGAATAGAGTTTTTGTACCCATAAACTGTCTTGGTTTTTAGGTATTTAGGTTTTATAAGGTACAAACATATTTTGGTGTAACCTAAATCAGCGTAGCAAATTTTTTTGGACCATGGCTCTTTTTTTTTTTTTTTTTGTTTACACATATTATCGTTATTTTTAACAATAACTTTTTTTGTGTTGTAAGCTACCGATATTGGTTACCGATAGACATTTATAAAATTTCATTACAGAAAAGCTCTTAAAAACAATTATAGTTGACTAACAAATTTTGACTGCTTAACGACAAATTTTTGTCTTTGCTTTGTTGCCACGTATTTTTCAAACAAAAAATTTAAAAAAAACACCCAAAATGGTGCGAAACGCACCAAGTTGACAACGCTGATCATTACTTACAACATTCTTTTCTCTGATGCATTGATGCACCAAAATGTGCGAGAGAATGTACAGTGACAGGAAAAACCCAGCCCAAAATTTTTATTAATATTTAATCACAAGAAATTGTTTTGGTTGTAAAATTTGTTTTTTTTTTTTTAAATAAAATCTGATTTATTTTCATAATTTTCTTCGCCTGTTAACCATGCTAAAAAATCTTTTTAATTGTAATAAAGATGGTTCTAAAATCAAAATCGAGCTTCCGGTTTTTGACTTGTAAGTTTTTTGCTCTGGAAATCCGAAAAATTAAATAAAAAATTAAATATTTCTTATTATTATTTATTTTTTATTAATACGCACTTTTTTATTTCAAAAATTCATTAACTTAAAAGAGGAACCGAATAAATAAATAATAAAAAATTTATAAAAAAATACTGGCCAAACAGGGGGTAAATATATTTAGTTTAAGGTTTAAAGCGTGCTAAACGGTTTTCCGGACGTACGGCTTAAATGGGACCTAGGGTATATTATGGACCGATCTTCGCGAAATTGCAGTGTCAGTTCTAGTCCTATTAAGCTGTGACGTGCCAAAATTCGTTATGATAATAAAAAAAGTTTCACACGAAATGACAAACTTAGTATACCCTCTTCACAACTTATTGTGGTGTCAGGGTGTAATTCCCGGTTTGGCTAGTATTTTTTACTTTAAATAAATTTTGCATTGAAATTGTTAATTTTATTTAAGTTTTTTTCATTCAGTGTCTTTAAAAAGGTAGTAAATTTTTGAAATAGAAACGTGAGTTTTAATAAAAAATAAAATACATTTTTTTTATTTTACCAGCTTTACTCTGATTATTTTGACAAAACCTCTAAACCAATTATTTATGTACAGAATTTTCTCAAAATGAGCACAGATATAGAAAGCTGAGAAAATTTCCTTTTAAACAAGCTCTTGATACAGTCAACTATTCACCAATTGCAATAAATATTTCCAAAAAGTTGAATTTTTTTCGGATTTCCTGAGCACAAAATTTTCCAGTCAAAAACCAGAAGCTCGATTTTGATTTTAGAGCCATGGTTTTTTCTTTAGGAAAAGCTCTTAGAATTTTCCGTAGATTACGACTTTGCTATACGCTTTGCCACTTTTTTTGGGCCCGAACAAATTGACCCACCCTAATGTGCATACTTAAATTTTGTAATTTGTTTTTGGTTTTCATATAAAATGTAACAAGGCAATGCACAAAATTTTTGAAGTGGTTTTATTTTTTAATTGTATAGAAAACAAAAACAAATTCTTGTTGTGTTTGTTTTGCATTAAAAATATCACTTTTCGTCGTCAAGTATCTCATGATGAGACTCTCATCGCAATCTTGTGCCATTAGCACATTAGTTTGCGCTGCTTTTTCTCCTATTTGAGTGGCTGCTAGCCTACATTGGTTTTTGATTTGGCGGCTGTTTGACAGAAGCTGTTTGTATCATTCTTTTTCCTACATATTTTTCCCTACAACATAAAAGTGATTGCCGTTGCTTTTTGAGTTCCATCAAACTAGACATTCTTGCTATTGTTAAAAAAGCAAAAGTTGGAAAAAGGCAGTGCCCATTATTTTGTGTGTTTATTTGGCTGCTGCTTTTGAAAAGTGTGTGCTTTTTTATCAGTGGAACTTGTCGGCTTTTTAATTTTGATTTTTTTTTTAATTCTAGGAAAAAGGCACAACTTTGCTGCTTTTGCTAATATGGCGATAGCATTTTAAACCCTGATTGTTTACTTGCTAAAAATATCAATCAATTTGATTTCAGTATTAAGTGAACTAAATCGCTTCTAATTAGTTATTGTTTCAACAATATATGCGTAGTTGGAAATACAAATACTTATTGACTTCGGATGTTATTTAAATTAAATATTTCTTTAACTTTTTTAATTGCATCATCATCGGTATCAACAGGCTCTTCTAATCAAAAATCAAAATTTTTTGATTAAATTCTGAAGCATATAGCCAGGTACTCTTCTTGTAACCACTGGCTGCGGTGGAAGGGGAACCAAGGGATACATTTCATTAAAAATTGCAATATTATCGAGTTGGTTTCTAATTTCCTCTGCAACGCGGTATAACTCTTATACCAAGCAAGTAACTTGTAACAGTTTTGTATATAATATTAAAAACCCATTGGAAGCCTTAACCATGTAAGGTGCTGCATCGGTTTAAAATAGAAGGATCTTTTGTCGGAATTTTGTATTTAAATCAAACCTCCAAAAGAATTCATTTATTGATTTTAAGATTTTTTTTTTGTATTTGTGTAAGAACTTTTTTTTAAAATATGGAAATTAAAAAAAAAAAATCACTCAAAAATTTCAAAATATGCATTTAAAACCTAAATATGCAAAAATATGCATTTTCACCAAAAACAAATCGATAACATTTTAATGCAAATTTAATGAATCGGAAAGATAATTGGTGGGCATCGTTCTTAGACTTTCGACAAAAAACATGCATTTGCATGGAATAGGGATGCGATTTCGATAAATAATCTATATATATAAAAGAGTTGCGTGAGTGACTGACTGACTGACTCATTCATCATCGCCAAACCGCTGACCCTAGAAACTTGAAATTGGGACTAGCGATTGGTCACTCCCCAAATCGATCCACTTAGACAGTATTTTTGAAATTCGAATGTTTAGGGGGAAAAAAAGGGTAAAAACGGGAAAATTCGATAACCTTATATCTCGAAAAATAAAGGAGATGCAAAATAAATGTAATACTTACCGTTGTTCTTTGGAAAAATAAGCGGACAGGTGTCTGGTACTTTTTTGAAATTCGGCCCTATTACGGAGTAAACGGGTAAAATCTGAATTTTAGTACTTTTTTGCCACCCCATCTATCTTTTGAACCAATAAACAGAAATACTTCTTGACTTCTTTGCTAAGTTTTCCTAATTTTTTATATAAAGGAGATTCCAGTTAATAGAAAAGAATTTATATCCTTTTTTATTAAAGTAAAGATTCAAAACTTTTGACGAAA
Organism: Pollenia griseotomentosa; assembly: GCA_963931875.1. Taxonomy (NCBI): domain Eukaryota; kingdom Metazoa; phylum Arthropoda; class Insecta; order Diptera; family Polleniidae; genus Pollenia; species Pollenia griseotomentosa. Next base: position 122,048,078 of record OZ007561.1, on the reverse strand, counting down.
GAGATTTTGATATCAATATCTTTTGAAAAAAATCAAATTAATGAAGTTGCTAAAAAATAATAATGCATTCCCTAACTTATGTAATTGTATAAGTGACTTAATGGTTTAACCAAATTCGTCAGCTAACGTTGAACGAATTTTTAATTAAAATTAAACTAAATTCAGAAATTGTTTGGAAACAAAAACAATTGAAGGCATTGTGTTGGCAAGGATTATTTGAAAATGAATTCTTCAGTTTGCTTCAGTCAAAATTATTCAAAAGTTAATTAAATAAACACCGAGCAGATAGCTTGTACGAATAGGATTACTCTAAAACTATGTTGACTAAACATACGGGCATGTTCTAGAAATCGAAATTAGATTTACAAGAGCATCTATCAATTTCACTTCATTTCGATTTCTAGAACATGCCCCATAATTATACATTTTATCTATACACCAAAACCCCGGTTTGCGTCGCTTCGAAAATGCGTCTTTAAAATTTCTGTAATTTTAAGGTTGCGTCGTTTTCATTTCACTTTGCGTTGCATGGATTCGAAGTTGCGTCGTTAGTACATCGACTAGCGTCGTTTATATTTAAATGTTTGTACAAAGCTAAAACAATAAAAGGGAATTTCCCGTTTAAGTCTAATATGTATGTATGCTCTTTATTTAAAATACTGAGGTATTATATCGGGTGATTTTTTAGCTATTATCTTTTTGGCAACACTGGTTTAAACAGCTGACGCACGTTTCGTGTTTTGTTTCACTGTCAAACATCTTCAGTTTGGTCTATAATTTAACCATGAATCGTCTTACAAACGAACAACGCTTGCAAATGATTGAATTTAATTATCAAAAATTATCAAAAAATTTATCGAAAAATTGTGTTCAGCGACGAAGCTCATTTTTGGCTCAATGAGTACGTTAATAAGCAGAATTGTCGATTTTAGAGTGAAGATCAGCCAGAAGCATTGCAAGAGCTACCAATGCATCCAGAAAAAGTCACAGTTTGGTGCGGTTTATGGCTGGTGGACCGTACTTCTTCAAAGATGATGCGAATCGTAACGTAACTGTGAATGGTGAGCGCTACCGTGAGATGATATCCAACTTTTTTTGCCCAAAATGACTTTAGACTATTTTTTGTGGGGCTATGTTAAAGCTCATGTCTATACACACATGCCCGCTTCAATTGACGCAGTGGGAGACAACATTAATGCATTTATTCATGAGATACCGGCCAAAATGTTGGAAAGAGTATGCCAAAATTGGACTAAGCGGATGGACCATTTGAGGCGCAGTCACGGTCAACATTTGCATGTAATAATCTTCAAACATTAAATTATATGGACCGTACTATCGATTCAAATAAAGATTTCATGCATTGTTCTGAATTTTATGTGTTTCGTTTTTTTAACTTTCCTATACCTCTTAAAAAATCACCCCTTATAAATAAAGAAATTAAATAATAATGGCATAGAGTCTAAATAGTGTGCATGATTTATTTTCAGCTGTATTAAATTTATTTGCGTTTAATGGTAACAAAGCTGATCTTGTTTTAAAAATTATTGCAAGTTGCCTTTGGTTTTTTATGTTATCGATGTAATTTATCGCGTTATGGTCTAAGTTTTTATAAAAACGCGATATACTCTTTTAAGTGTTTTTGATTTTAATTTGAATTTAATTAGCAATAAAGTTCCTTTTTGTGCCCATTCTTGTGCAAAAGTATCTTTAGAACCAAAACTTACACCGAATTCCCTGCCCATATCGTTTATTTCCTTTGCCCAAAATAAATTATTTTGTAACATCATCAAAGAAAATTTATGTGGTAACCGATTTTGTCTGTATTGAAATAATGTTTTATATATATAATTCATATGCAAATCTAGCGTGTGTTTCAAGTGCCAATGCATAATTTGGTGTTAATTCCGGTAGTTTTAAAAATTAAAAAATACCGTTGAAGTTTATCTACTTCATCATGCAAACAATAACCCCAGACTTGAGCAGCGTATGCTTGTATCGAATGACATATAGCTTGGAATAGTTTCCATTTCACTTTTAGTGTTACGTTGGGCTTATTCAAAAAGCTGCTCCACGTTGCATTAATGCTATTTTTAGCTGAAATGTTTCTCTTCTCAACATGTTTTTTAAAACTCAATTTTGGTGTCTTACTTCTTGATTTTTGTAAAAAAAATTATCTTTTTATTAACAAGTACTTCCATGTTCCTTTGATACCAGTAGCTTTCTAAGTTTTTTGCCATGTTCTGCATAACTGCTATATCGTCTGCTAGCAAAACAATGTCATATGCATAAAGAAGCAAACGCACATTTACATCGTTCAATATCAAACCACCCCCTAAGTGATCGTGAAGATCATTTAGGTAAAGTGTAAAAAGCAGTGGTGACAGTAAGCACCCTTGTTTAACTCCGGTTTACCTCTCAAAGTATTCTGATAAATCATTACCAGTCCAAACGGCTGACTTGGTATCATTATAAATATTTTCTATTAGATTAACAACTTTTGTTGATATACCAATCCTATGTAATTTATATATGAGAGGCTTTCTAGGTACTTTAGGAATATAATGCTGCTTTAGAATGATTTGTCTGCTTTTCCAGTTTCAAAAATTATGTTAAAAGCATTAGCCAGTTCGTTTAAAAATTCATCTGTTGCATAATTTAGCATTTCTATCTTCGCCTGATGCTTTATTTGGTTTAGTTTTATTTAAAACCGTTTTTATTTCTTGGATTGTTATTGCCTTATCCACGTCATAATCAGTATACCACATTGGTGCATATTGGATGTCTTTCGACAACTGTGGTTGATTTAAAAGCATATTAAAGTATTTTTTAAAGTCTTCGGCTGAAATTGACGTTCCGATTTTAAAACTATCTCCTCTTATTTCTCTTGACAGCTTCCACCATTGTTTTGTATCATTTATACTATTAATGTTATTGTTTATATCTTCAAAATATTCTTCTTTTCTTTTTTTACACTGGATTACATAATGTTGCTTAGCTTTCAGATATTTATCCTTATCTTCCTTTTTATTTGTCTTGCGAAATTCATTTAGCAGATCAAAAGATTTTTTCCTAGCATTGAAACATTTGTAGTTGAACCTTAGTTTTAAATATCGACTTATTGAAAGAGGTTTGATTTTGATTTGAAATTGACTTTTTAATTACATCAACTAGTTGTTGTAAATTGATAAATTCGCCTTGATTTTGTAGCATAAATAAGTTTTGATTCCGATTTTGTTGATATTTTTCCTTTTGTGCATCTTTCCACACTAGTTTTGGGAGTAAGTTGAGTGTTCTGTTTTCCTTAGTTGCAGATTCGATGCTTAACTTTAACTTCACAGTTCGGTTCGTGCTTTGTTGTGATACAGACGTGTATTCTTAACTCCGCATACAATTTGAATTTTTAATTAATCACATTTGATTTTGTTATATAAACAGCGAATGGACGCTTGAAAATAAATGATATATTTTGTTATTTTAATTATTTAACATAAAAGTGAACAATTAATACGAAAAAAATATTAAATAAAGAAAAATAGTAAAAATATATACGTACTAATGTTCATACATGTGTATGTATACATACATATTCTGAGCAAAAACATTTTAGTTTAAAGTTCTTATTTTTTTGTTGTTGTAAAATACAATAAATAACAAAAATATTAAAAGCACAGCTAAACGGTAAAAAACAAAAACAATTTATTGCATGAATAAAAACAATGAAACAACAATAAAACTAAATGATAGAAATGTTTATGTGACAGTGCATGCTAACGAAGACAATGCTGTAATAAATAAAATAAAACAAAAGAAAACAATAGTAACTACCTAACGGCTAAACCAATTTTTAGAACACGATCCCTTTCGCCCTCTCTTTTGAGTCATATAGGCCTATCAGCTTATTATCTAATATATCAAAGCTGTTTGAGAAGCTCTTAGCGTCCAAATTAACCCCAATTTTAAATGACAATGGGTGTATACCTAACCATCAATTCGGTTTCAGACGAGAACATAGCACAATTGAACAAACCCATCGGATAGTAAACGCCATAAGAAAAGCCTTTGAAGAAAGAAAATATTGCTCCGCTCTCTTCATCGATGTCTCTCAAGCTTTTGATAAAGTCTGGCATGTAGGTTTGTTACATAAATTAAAGCTGAACCTACCGGTTAACACACACAAGCTGTTAGAAAGCTACTTGGTCGGTCGAAAATTTATTATTAAAGAAGGTGATTTTTTAAGTTCTCCTCAGACAATTGAAGCTGGAGTCCCTCAGGGAAGTATCCTGGGCCCACTTTTTTATCTTATATATACCTCGGACATGCCGACAAACAATTACACCCTAACCTCAACTTTTGCTGATGATACAGCTTTCCTAAGCGTACACGAGAACAGTCGTGAAGCATCTCGATACCTGCAGGATCATATATTTCAACTAGAACTGTGGTTAAAACAATGGAGAATAAAGGTCAATGAGCAAAAATGCGTACATATTACATTTACCTTGCGTCGGGAAACATGCCCCCCTATTAAAATCAATAATCAACTAGTGCCTCAACAATCGCATGTCAAATATCTCGGTATTCATCTAGATCGGCGTTTAACATGGAAATGCCATATAGAAGCAAAATTAACCCAAATGAAACTAAAAGCAATTCAAATTAACTGGCTTATTGGAAGAAATTCTGTTCTTAGTCTCGATTGCAAACTACTACTTTATAACTCTATTTTAAAGAAAATCTGGTGCTACGGTATTCAACTATGGGGCACTGCCTCGGCCTCAAATATCGAAAAAATTCAAAGGCGCCAAAATAAACGTCTTCGAATAATCACAGCTGCCCCTTGGTATGTTAAAAACTCAAATATCCACAAGGATCTCAATGTGCCAATGGTAAGGACTATTATTGCGAAGTATGCGGTAAAATATTTAAAAAGGCTAGAGTTGCACCCAAATCCACTAGCTCGAAATATTTTAAATGACAGCGGCCACACTCGCTTAAGGAGTAGAGACACTGCAGCACTTACCCATTAAGATGAGCGATAAACACATATGTAAATGTGACACAGAACCCGTGATGAAGAAAATTTTTGTCTTGCACTGGCAGGACATAAAATAAAGAATTAGGATAAGATTTGATTAATTATTGTTAGTTCATATTTAATATATGAAGATTCAATAAATAAATAATGAGAAAAAAAAAACTTTAACTTCAGTGGCATGTGATCCGACCATATTTGGGTTCTGTTTCAAATATATCAATGAATTGGAGTAAATTATGTGATACTGCGCATATATTTATTTATTTATTTCAATCCAAGTAATATAAAAAGCCTAGGAGGCCAAACATTATATATTACAACTGTAAATGCAAATTCTGAATAAAAGCACAATTAACAAAAATAAAAAAAAATTTTAACCTACAATATAACTATTATTTACAATTATCTACGAGTTGGCTCCCCAAAATGGATAGCTTAGTAAAGTGTAATATGCGTTTATAAAAACCAGAAGTATGTATATGCGAAGTAATTATTTATATTTAAATATTCTAACTTAATTAAATACGAAAGCTACATCCAAGAAATTTTCTCACATAGCCAAAAATATGCATTCTTCTTCTAACATTATAAACATATCTAACAACAGTATTCAAAATTCTGTTCTCGAGCCCATACAAAATATAAGCAATTTTCCATTTAATACAATACGGTAGGTAAATGTTATTCGAATATATCCCTCGCAAAATTCCTGATACTCTGAATGGTCGATATGATCAGAAAAAGTAAGTCGATTATCAATAAATACGCCAAGGCATCTTAACTAGTCAACAAAATCAATTTTCTCATTACCAATAAAAATATTCAAATTACTTATCTGATTTCCAATAGCCCTCGTTTTGGAAATATTTATGCAAAAATTGTTAGCAGATGACCAAAAAAAGATTGTAGAACATCACTATTATCCTTATTCGTACTAAATAAGAAAAAAATGTCGTCAGCAAAAATAAAAGACCTACAAACATTAATATTATTAATAATAAATCCTGGAAGGTCATTTACATATAACACAAAAATAAGTGGACCCAAAACTGAGCCTTGGGGAACACCTGATGACAAGGGAAGTATGTTAGAGTAGACTCCATTCATATCAACAAATTGATGTCTATTATTTAAGTAGGAATAAATGAATCAACATGCAGACCTTGAAAAGTTAAACAAATCCCTTAGTTTAGCTATTAACAAAGCATAATTTATAGTGTTAAATATATCATTTACAGAGTTTCCTACTATACTCAAAAACGTAAACTCTCCATTTTCATCATCATTCGTACTACCATTTTGAATAACCAGACGAAAGTCGTTACAAAAATCCATGAGTTTTCTTCCTTTATCATTTTCAGTATTATCTTTTGAGTTCCTCTCTTCTAATCCTGCTGTAAAGCTACTTTTGATAAAAACTTCAAGTTCTTGTTGCAGTCTACTAAGGCGTACGTACATTCATATCTCCCACTAAAATTCCATTGTCTATTGCGTTGTCTGTAAAATATTATTATTATTATACTTTATTAGAACTTATAATAAATCATAAACCTAATATTAAACAAAGAGAAAAAAAGAGCACTAGCTACATTGGCCATCGACTTTAGGTAAATTAGAAAAAAGACAAACAAATTGGCTGTCTTAAATTATATAAGTTGCATAAAACTAGAAGGTAGTGACAATTCATAATTTAAAGATAAACAAATTATTTTAATTAAATAAAATGATAACTTTAATATGGTTAATAAAATCAAAAATCTTCCGAATATTCTCCCGTTTTGGGACATTAAGTAGTTCCATCGTATTGTCGGTTCCAAGGATATTATTCCTAGTATTCTGGCAGTGTGTGCAATCACGTAAAATGTGTTTGATTGATACAGGTAAACCACATTTAGAACATGGCGGTATAATTAATGTTTAGGGTGATTGTATTGTGACCATTTCGAATTTTTTTCTTTATGTGTAAGATTTTTAAGGTATTTGAGAACATCGATTTTTTCAGGTTTGTATTCAATTATAATAAGCGATCTACAAGCAACTGGAACTGTTGAAGAGTAAACCCCATTTATTCGAACTCGAAACTTTCTGTTATTTAAATATGATTTAACATAGTTAAAAATTCTACGACCAACTTTCCATTTGCTTAATATGTTTAGAATCACTTGCGCACCAACTCTATCGAAGGTTTTCTCAAAGTCTATAGAGAGAATTGATACTTGGTTATGCGACGAAAGAGCCTTGGATATAAATCAATGTGTAAAAGCGCATCAGTACTCTCCCTTCCAGTTCTGAAAGCAACCTGATTAGGAGCAATAAGACCATTTCTTTCCGTAAACCAGTAAAGGCGCGTAGCAATAATGTTTTCAAGTATTTTGCTCAGACAAGATAGCAAGGAGATTGGGCGGAATGATTTTATATCCAATGAGTTTTTTTAAGATAGGAATTATAGTAGCTATTTTCCAGTCGGTAGGTATTATACTTGTATGTAATATATTATTATAAAGCACTAATAATCTTTTCTTTGCTCGGTGACTGGATTCTTTGATCATTTTGTATGATACTCTGTCAAAACCTGGTGTTGATCCTTTTACCTTTATCAAACAACTTGAAAGTTCCGTTAAAGTGATTTCCTTTTCTATAAAGAGAGCGTTGGGATCTATTTTATTGTTCGGTATAATGGATGTAGCTTTAGAATTATTAAATTGATCGGAAAAATTATTGTCTGAGGAGTACTCAGACCATTTTTCGGCAAAAGAATTAGAAATTTGGTACGGGTCGGTGTAAATTTGATTATTATGTTCAATAGCCAGTATCTGCTTGTTAACATTGTTGTTCGAGAGTCTTTGTATTTTGCTCCAAATATCACCAATTGACGAGTTTTTGATGATAGAATTTGTAAAACTTTCAAAACTAAGTAGTTTATCATTAATACGATTTCTGTATGACGTGCTAAATTCCCAATTTATCACATTTGATAAATACACTGAAATTTATTGTTGAGGGAAAGCTAGCTTCTATGCGCATTTCACTGGTTGCTTAGGCCAGCTCATCAGGAAACCTTTTCCTAAGATTTTAGAAAAGCTAAAAATATTATACGAATAAAATCCTAAAGCGAATAAAAGTTTTAAACACTCAAAGTCTTACTCGTACCAATATCAAAGCTTAAACAAAACAACAACAATAAACAGTGAGTTTATCTTTTCTTACATCCCCCTACAATTGGTTGGGTTCTTTCCGACTCGAATTGTAGTTGTAAGTGGGTAAAAAGAAAAAACAAAATTAAAAAACAAATTGTTTCATTCTATTGTCTTCGTAAGAAAACAACAAAGAAAAACCAATTTGCCAATTCAGTTTTCTGCACGGGCACATGCGAGTATATTATCAAAGTTATTTACGGGAATACAAAATTTATCATTAATACGATTTCTGTATGACGTGCTAAATTCCCAATTTATCACATTTGATAAATACACTGAAATTTATTGTTGAGGGAAAGCTAGCTTCTATGCGCATTTCACTGGTTGCTTAGGCCAGCTCATCAGGAAACCTTTTCCTAAGATTTTAGAAAAGCTAAAAATATTATACGAATAAAATCCTAAAGCGAATAAAAGTTTTAAACACTCAAAGTCTTACTCGTACCAATATCAAAGCTTAAACAAAACAACAACAATAAACAGTGAGTTTATCTTTTCTTACATCCCCCTACAATTGGTTGGGTTCTTTCCGACTCGAATTGTAGTTGTAAGTGGGTAAAAAGAAAAACCAAAATTAAAAAACAAATTGTTTCATTCTATTGTCTTCGTAAGAAAACAACAAAGAAAAACCAATTTGCCAATTCAGTTTTCTGCACGGGCACATGCGAGTATATTATCAAAGTTATTTACGGGAATACAAAATTTATCATTAATACGATTTCTGTATGACGTGCTAAATTCCCAATTTATCACATTTGATAAATACACTGAAATTTATTGTTGAGGGAAAGCTAGCTTCTATGCGCATTTCACTGGTTGCTTAGGCCAGCTCATCAGGAAACCTTTTCCTAAGATTTTAGAAAAGCTAAAAATATTATACGAATAAAATCCTAAAGCGAATAAAAGTTTTAAACACTCAAAGTCTTACTCGTACCAATATCAAAGCTTAAACAAAACAACAACAATAAACAGTGAGTTTATCTTTTCTTACATCCCCCTACAATTGGTTGGGTTCTTTCCGACTCGAATTGTAGTTGTAAGTGGGTAAAAAGAAAAAACAAAATTAAAAAACAAATTGTTTCATTCTATTGTCTTCGTAAGAAAACAACAAAGAAAAACCAATTTGCCAATTCAGTTTTCTGCACGGGCACATGCGAGTATATTATCAAAGTTATTTACGGGAATACAAAATTTATCATTAATACGATTTCTGTATGACGTGCTAAATTCCCAATTTATCACATTTGATAAATACACTGAAATTTATTGTTGAGGGAAAGCTAGCTTCTATGCGCATTTCACTGGTTGCTTAGGCCAGCTCATCAGGAAACCTTTTCCTAAGATTTTAGAAAAGCTAAAAATATTATACGAATAAAATCCTAAAGCGAATAAAAGTTTTAAACACTCAAAGTCTTACTCGTACCAATATCAAAGCTTAAACAAAACAACAACAATAAACAGTGAGTTTATCTTTTCTTACATCCCCCTACAATTGGTTGGGTTCTTTCCGACTCGAATTGTAGTTGTAAGTGGGTAAAAAGAAAAAACAAAATTAAAAAACAAATTGTTTCATTCTATTGTCTTCGTAAGAAAACAACAAAGAAAAACCAATTTGCCAATTCAGTTTTCTGCACGGGCACATGCGAGTATATTATCAAAGTTATTTACGGGAATACAAAATTTATCATTAATACGATTTCTGTATGACGTGCTAAATTCCCAATTTATCACATTTGATAAATACACTGAAATTTATTGTTGAGGGAAAGCTAGCTTCTATGCGCATTTCACTGGTTGCTTAGGCCAGCTCATCAGGAAACCTTTTCCTAAGATTTTAGAAAAGCTAAAAATATTATACGAATAAAATCCTAAAGCGAATAAAAGTTTTAAACACTCAAAGTCTTACTCGTACCAATATCAAAGCTTAAACAAAACAACAACAATAAACAGTGAGTTTATCTTTTCTTACATCCCCCTACAATTGGTTGGGTTCTTTCCGACTCGAATTGTAGTTGTAAGTGGGTAAAAAGAAAAAACAAAATTAAAAAACAAATTGTTTCATTCTATTGTCTTCGTAAGAAAACAACAAAGAAAAACCAATTTGCCAATTCAGTTTTCTGCACGGGCACATGCGAGTATATTATCAAAGTTATTTACGGGAATACAAAATTTATCATTAATACGATTTCTGTATGACGTGCTAAATTCCCAATTTATCACATTTGATAAATACACTGAAATTTATTGTTGAGGGAAAGCTAGCTTCTATGCGCATTTCACTGGTTGCTTAGGCCAGCTCATCAGGAAACCTTTTCCTAAGATTTTAGAAAAGCTAAAAATATTATACGAATAAAATCCTAAAGCGAATAAAAGTTTTAAACACTCAAAGTCTTACTCGTACCAATATCAAAGCTTAAACAAAACAACAACAATAAACAGTGAGTTTATCTTTTCTTACATCCCCCTACAATTGGTTGGGTTCTTTCCGACTCGAATTGTAGTTGTAAGTGGGTAAAAAGAAAAAACAAAATTAAAAAACAAATTGTTTCATTCTATTGTCTTCGTAAGAAAACAACAAAGAAAAACCAATTTGCCAATTCAGTTTTCTGCACGGGCACATGCGAGTATATTATCAAAGTTATTTACGGGAATACAAAATTTATCATTAATACGATTTCTGTATGACGTGCTAAATTCCCAATTTATCACATTTGATAAATACACTGAAATTTATTGTTGAGGGAAAGCTAGCTTCTATGCGCATTTCACTGGTTGCTTAGGCCAGCTCATCAGGAAACCTTTTCCTAAGATTTTAGAAAAGCTAAAAATATTATACGAATAAAATCCTAAAGCGAATAAAAGTTTTAAACACTCAAAGTCTTACTCGTACCAATATCAAAGCTTAAACAAAACAACAACAATAAACAGTGAGTTTATCTTTTCTTACATCCCCCTACAATTGGTTGGGTTCTTTCCGACTCGAATTGTAGTTGTAAGTGGGTAAAAAGAAAAAACAAAATTAAAAAACAAATTGTTTCATTCTATTGTCTTCGTAAGAAAACAACAAAGAAAAACCAATTTGCCAATTCAGTTTTCTGCACGGGCACATGCGAGTATATTATCAAAGTTATTTACGGGAATACAAAATTTATCATTAATACGATTTCTGTATGACGTGCTAAATTCCCAATTTATCACATTTGATAAATACACTGAAATTTATTGTTGAGGGAAAGCTAGCTTCTATGCGCATTTCACTGGTTGCTTAGGCCAGCTCATCAGGAAACCTTTTCCTAAGATTTTAGAAAAGCTAAAAATATTATACGAATAAAATCCTAAAGCGAATAAAAGTTTTAAACACTCAAAGTCTTACTCGTACCAATATCAAAGCTTAAACAAAACAACAACAATAAACAGTGAGTTTATCTTTTCTTACATCCCCCTACAATTGGTTGGGTTCTTTCCGACTCGAATTGTAGTTGTAAGTGGGTAAAAAGAAAAAACAAAATTAAAAAACAAATTGTTTCATTCTATTGTCTTCGTAAGAAAACAACAAAGAAAAACCAATTTGCCAATTCAGTTTTCTGCACGGGCACATGCGAGTATATTATCAAAGTTATTTACGGGAATACAAAATTTATCATTACTACGATTTCTGTATGACGTGCTAAATTCCCAATTTATCACATTTGATAAATACACTGAAATTTATTGTTGAGGGAAAGCTAGCTTCTATGCGCATTTCACTGGTTGCTTAGGCCAGCTCATCAGGAAACCTTTTCCTAAGATTTTAGAAAAGCTAAAAATATTATACGAATAAAATCCTAAAGCGAATAAAAGTTTTAAACACTCAAAGTCTTACTCGTACCAATATCAAAGCTTAAACAAAACAACAACAATAAACAGTGAGTTTATCTTTTCTTACATCCCCCTACAATTGGTTGGGTTCTTTCCGACTCGAATTGTAGTTGTAAGTGGGTAAAAAGAAAAAACAAAATTAAAAAACAAATTGTTTCATTCTATTGTCTTCGTAAGAAAACAACAAAGAAAAACCAATTTGCCAATTCAGTTTTCTGCACGGGCACATGCGAGTATATTATCAAAGTTATTTACGGGAATACAAAATTTATCATTAATACGATTTCTGTATGACGTGCTAAATTCCCAATTTATCACATTTGATAAATACACTGAAATTTATTGTTGAGGGAAAGCTAGCTTCTATGCGCATTTCACTGGTTGCTTAGGCCAGCTCATCAGGAAACCTTTTCCTAAGATTTTAGAAAAGCTAAAAATATTATACGAATAAAATCCTAAAGCGAATAAAAGTTTTAAACACTCAAAGTCTTACTCGTACCAATATCAAAGCTTAAACAAAACAACAACAATAAACAGTGAGTTTATCTTTTCTTACATCCCCCTACAATTGGTTGGGTTCTTTCCGACTCGAATTGTAGTTGTAAGTGGGTAAAAAGAAAAAACAAAATTAAAAAACAAATTGTTTCATTCTATTGTCTTCGTAAGAAAACAACAAAGAAAAACCAATTTGCCAATTCAGTTTTCTGCACGGGCACATGCGAGTATATTATCAAAGTTATGTAAGAAAAGATAAACTCACTGTTTATTGTTGTTGTTTTGTTTAAGCTTTGATATTGGTACGAGTAAGACTTTGAGTGTTTAAAACTTTTATTCGCTTTAGGATTTTATTCGTATAATATTTTTAGCTTTTCTAAAATCTTAGGAAAAGGTTTCCTGATGAGCTGGCCTAAGCAACCAGTGAAATGCGCATAGAAGCTAGCTTTCCCTCAACAATAAATTTCAGTGTATTTATCAAATGTGATAAATTGGGAATTTAGCACGTCATACAGAAATCGTATTAATGATAAATTTTGTATTCCCGTAAATAACTTTGATAATATACTCGCATGTGCCCGTGCAGAAAACTGAATTGGCAAATTGGGTTTTCTTTGTTGTTTTCTTACGAAGACAATAGAATGAAACAATTTGTTTTTTAATTTTGTTTTTTCTTTTTACCCACTTACAACTACAATTCGAGTCGGAAAGAACCCAACCAATTGTAGGGGGATGTAAGAAAAGATAAACTCACTGTTTATTGTTGTTGTTTTGTTTAAGCTTTGATATTGGTACGAGTAAGACTTTGAGTGTTTAAAACTTTTATTCGCTTTAGGATTTTATTCGTATAATATTTTTAGCTTTTCTAAAATCTTAGGAAAAGGTTTCCTGATGAGCTGGCCTAAGCAACCAGTGAAATGCGCATAGAAGCTAGCTTTCCCTCAACAATAAATTTCAGTGTATTTATCAAATGTGATAAATTGGGAATTTAGCACGTCATACAGAAATCGTATTAATGATAAATTTTGTATTCCCGTAAATAACTTTGCTAAGTAGTTTATGTTTTCTCATTTCCCTTCTAAATATCGCATTTTCTTTCTTGTAATTAATTAAATTCAAAGTATTGATCTTATTATTACGCAACAAGGACAATTCCTTATTCCACCAATGTACACTCGATTTACTCTTTACAGATGACTGAGGTATGGAAGCGTTAGCCGCAGTTCTTATGGCCTTTGTAAATAAAGATGCTTCTCTGTTGATATTTGTGGATGGGAGTCTCTTATGCAATTCTTCATCAACTATATAAGAGTATTTATTCCAATCAGCTAAATTAATCAAGAATTTTCTGTTAGTATTAGTTCTATTAATATTATTCCGTAGAGTAATTGTAATAATAATGGGAAAATGATCATTGTTGTACATTTCATCTAGTATATTCCATAAAGTTAGATGTAACATAGAGGGAGAACATGGGGAAATATCAATGTGAGTAAAAGTTCCATGTGTTGATACATGAGTTGGGCTACCATCATTCAAAAGGCATAACTCCGAAGAAATGATTGCACCCTCCAAAGTATTAGCCCTAAGGTTGTTGTTTGCCGAATCCCAAGCTACATTCCAAGAATTAAAATCCCCAATGATATACTTGGGAGTTGTTATAAAATCAAACATTCCAGTGAGTTCAATTTTGGAGAATGATTGTTATGGTGGAATATATAAAGAAATTACAGTAAATTTAATATCAAGTTGGATTTCAATCGCCAACACTTGTAATGTAGAGTTAATATGAATTGGCTTATGAGGGATATTGTCCCTTACCAGAACACCTATACCTTGTTTAGATGTAGTATTCAATGGACAGTTGTAAATATAGGCAGAGTAGCCTTTAGGCTACTAGATATGGTTTGTGCTCTTTAATCAATAACTGTAGCTCACTGAAATTGTTTATGAAACTTTTAATGTTCCATTGTAATATCTTAAAGTTAGCCATGATCAAAATTCTAACTGATTTGTAAACATAAATTTACAATTGATAGACAGAGTAGAGCAGAATGCCATGATGCCGAATTAAGTTTAGCCATCAGAAACAGCATCCAGTTCAGATGCTGGTATAAAATAATTATCTGCTGACATCAACTCCTGGGTTAATTGCCCAACAGGAGATAAGTTAACGGAAGGGGGGTTATTATTTGTAATTTCTTTTATTATTGATTTAGTGCTTGGTTTATCTGTTTGTTGTTTGTTAGGGATTAAGAAGTAAAGGCAAAATGGGGTCCAATCGGTCACTATTGCATGGCCAAATAATTTTTATATTCACCTAATTTTTTTTATATATTTGTTCAAAAATTGTGCCAGCGTAGCATTTTTACTTGACCCCACTGTATTCAATACCTTTACCATTTTACTTCTGCCCCACTGTAGCTAAATATACTATATTTTCCATTGTGACTTCCAGCTTCTTGAATAAATACACACATACAAATGCATCAACCACAACTTCGCTTTGACATGAGATGATTTTCCCGTTACATAATTTGTACAGACAGAATTTTTTTACATATTGTTGTTCACGCATGTTATACATGCTTAGGTACATAGATTTATATTTCGCGAACATTCCTTGTTTGTTAAATTGGATAGAAATAAAATTGCAGTCAGTCAGTCAGTATTTTGCGTTTCTTGGTTACACATCATTGTCGGTTGTCGGAGTGAAGTTAATTTTAATATTTCTACTGAGAAAAAGTATTTAAAAATTAATCTGGTTTATAACCAAAATTAGTGTATAATCTGAATTATTTGTTGATTAATTGTGCCAAAAGTACATAAGGTATAAAAAAATAGCCTACACTCCTATCAAAGCGTGAAAAAACATGTTTTAAATTAGCGCAGAAAATGAAAGAAATATCAGACACTCTATCCAAGAACCTATTTTAAATTAGTGCATAAAATAAACGAAATGCCCGCCGCGCTACCAAAATGTGAAAAACATGTTTAAAGATCTAATAAAATTGTACATCAAAGTACACAGTTTTAAAAACCAACAACAAAACTTATAAACAGAAACATCAGCATCCACAAAAAAATATACATCATGGCTAGAGTTAAACAATGACAATGTATTTTAAAAGAAAATATTAGAAATGTTTGTTAAAAACAACAAAAAAATATAAAAAAATAAATAAAACTACAAGATATTGTCAACAACAAACGTGTGTTCCTCTGCCTCACCGCCTAGGCACTCCACTAGAAGTGCATGCGTTTTACGTTGCTCGACCAAGGAATACAACGTTAGAGTGAACAGAATTTCCTTAGGAAAAATAAACCCACGAGAAACCAAAAACCACAACAAAAGACCCAACAACACAAGTAATTAGCCCAAGAAACCAAGACCCCAACAATAGAAGCGACCAGTTTAGAAAATCACCTGATGATGTCAGTAGACTATTCCGCCCCTTAAGCCGAACGGAGTAACTGCAACCTCACCTACCCAATAAAACCAAATCCATAAGAGAAGAAGAGGAAGAAGTGTACTAGTATTTATTTTATCTTAGGCCCTATACGTATGTGAGTAACTTAAGTTAGTATATAATGGTAGAGTAGCAATAAGCAAAACACAATTTTCGGCTAATTAAAGCCATTAGAATCAGAGGTAATTGTTGTGGAAGAAAACCAATCACAAATCACCCGGTGTTAGTACGTTATGTTTGTACCTATATATATATATATATGTACATATACGTATATAAATATATTCATTTGAAGTAGATGTATATAAATATATATCCATTCGAAATAGACGTAATTGTCGTTGAAGAAAACAAATCACACACTGCATTCGTACATTACGTTGGTACCTATATATACATATGTACAGACAAATAAATATATCTATATTCATACAAGAGGTGGACGCTGTATGGAATAATTTTGCTTGTTTGAAACTAAAGAAAATTCTTGTTGTAATTGAAATCCGAATTTTTTTGTTATTCACCATCCTCTGTGTATGTATATAAATATATGCAAACAAGAATCAGCTGGGCTGATACGACAGTCCAACCTTGATTATTATAACCTTTTTTTTTTGAGACCATTAATTTAATTATAAATAAAAAGAATTTATTGTGAATTAAAATGAAGAAAATAATGAAGCTGTAAACTTTTTTCTGAATCCAAGTTATCATGGGGCAAGGTAAGTTGTCAGGGGACTGTAGTTAGAAACTTTTTGGGGTAATCGGGAAAACGGGAGTGAGTCCGATTACCATAGGCACAGTGGCTTATGCCAAGGGAGGGGAAAATTCACTCCAGTGACAAAACATCTCGTCACTTAAAGCTATAGTCACCTTTGACAAACCCTTGTTGCGTTTGCACATGTTCGTAAGAACGACCAGTCTTCAACGTTTCGATAATTTTTTTTTTTTCCAAGTTCATGGCATAGGGTTGTCAAAAGGTGGGCATAACTTTTGAGTAATGTCCTGGGCGTTTCAGCCGAATACGGTTATTTGTCATAACTTCTTTCAAAAATTTTCATCACTGGTGTTTTCTTTATGGCTTGAAAATTTTATGGCTATGTTTACGCGACGATGAACCTGGGACTTCAAGACGTGCACCAACTAAGCTTGTGCTAGCCGGAACTAGCTTTTGCCAGAGTCTCGTTATTCAAGAAGAAAGGAAATTTTTTTTTTATAAATAATCGTCACTTAAGCCGCGCGTAACATAGATGGCGCCCAACGACAAATAAGAGAAAAGCTGCTATAAAGATTATTTAACTGCATTTGTTTGATGGCTGAGGTCAAAGCTAATTAAAGATTTTTTTTTCCGATTTTTAAGCAGCATAAATGATTTTTAAGCAGTTATTGAGCTGAAACGGCTACAGGCCTATTTTGTCCATATACTCTGTCAGCAAAGCTTTTGAGGGGTGAGCTTTGGACTAATTGATTAATTCAATATTTTTTTTTGCCATCAAAAGTTTTGCTCGACTGATTGTTTTTACAGCTTGTTTAGGTTACGGTTTCCATGGTTCCTTGGGCCATATGGTAATGGATACACGATTTCATTACAAGTTGCAAGGGAAACTTGGGCTCCGTTTCTTGAACAAAGGCTTTCCTGGTACTTACAGGTCTTTAAGTCTTGACGCTAAGTTAAAGTCAGATTCTGATTGCGGTAAATTCTGGGAAATCCCCAGGGGAAAAGTTGGTTTTTTCCAACCTCAATATTTTCGAGTATATATACAAAAACTTACGTAAATTAATTACAATTTATTAATTTTAATCAGACTTTGGAAATGTACAAATTCCCCACATTAAGCTTTGGTTAATTTAACTATATAGGATTGATCACATGATACTTGTGGGCTATGGGTTTTTCTAGAAATCGGTTAAAATACTCAAATACTTGTTAAATCTGCTTTCGGCCCCGGTCAGCTTGCGTTGCCCCAATGATGACTGGATTTTGAATGAAATTAATTTTTTTATTATATTTAAAATCATTATATTATTACCCATATTATATAAATATACATTATCTTAATAATTTTTTTTTCAGAAAAATTTTTTTGTAAACATTTCTTTCTCTTGGCAAGTTATTGGTAAATACAATACATATATGCATATGCATTGTTGAAAGAGTGGTGAGAGTACTTATTATGCCAATAAATACACGCAGTTCTTCTCGCTTAAAACACACGGAAATTTCGAAAAACTTAAACGTTTCAAAATCACTTACGCACTCGCGTAGCTTAAGTGTACCTGATAATAAAATTTCGTCAGATTTTTCTGAACCAACCGCCAATACACACAAGTCGCACACTAATTTATCAGATTAATCCCTCTTAGACCAGACTCCTTTCAAGGGGTTTTCACCGCTAACACACTCTATTAATAACCCAGACACATCCTTTTCAAAAATGGCTTCTAATGATAATAGTCAGGATAATATCCAGCCAAGTGGCTTATGTATAGCGGGTACCAACCCGGAATTGTTAGGGAAAATTCAGGAAGCTGTTAGATCTAGTCAGGATGAATTCCGAAATGAACTTAGTGCCATTAGGGAAACGCTAGCAAATTTGACGGTTAATCCTTGCTCAACTTCTCAATCTCCCGGACTTTCACTTAATATGAATAATTCAACTAGCCCCCCTTTTCCCACTGGCTCTTCTTCTATCAACCCTAATTTAGAAAAGTGGAAAATTACCTTCGATGGTACCGGTAACGTTAATGATTTTCTTTTTAAACTAGATACCTTATTAGCCAGAACTCGATGCTCTGAACAGCATCTTCTTGATAACTTCCATATTTTTCTCAGCGGCAAAGCTGATAAATGGTACTGGGAATTCATAAAACAAAATCGTCAGCATACGTATGCTCTAATTAAATATTCAATCACCCAAGAATTTGGTACGTTGGAGACAGATCACGACCTATTATTGAAAATTCATATGAGAAAACAGCTATCTAGGGAATCGTATGACGACTTTCACTCCGCGGTGGTCTCGTTAAACTCTCGCATGAGAGAACCACTTGCTGAGAGGAAGCTAGTTGATATACTAAGGAATAATTCTAATTCACAAATTCGTCTTATGCTATTTAGCACCCACCCAAGTAGTTTGCACGAGTTTAGAGATATTGCTAGG
Organism: Pollenia griseotomentosa; assembly: GCA_963931875.1. Taxonomy (NCBI): domain Eukaryota; kingdom Metazoa; phylum Arthropoda; class Insecta; order Diptera; family Polleniidae; genus Pollenia; species Pollenia griseotomentosa. Next base: position 122,028,862 of record OZ007561.1, on the reverse strand, counting down.
AATGCCGAAAAGGTTTTACGCGAGAGTGGAAGTGTAGTGCCCAGTTCTAGTAGGCCTCGCCAGGTAAATGAAATCGAAATTAACACCGTAAATGGTGAAGACGTTAGTGAGGATGGTAATGACCCCCAGCTAGAAGCATTGCATGTTTCTCGTCGTATCGTTCAAAATGACTATGCAAAAATCAAATGCTGGAATTGCCTAGCTTTTGGCCATTCTTACATCTATTGCCCAGAAGAGGTCAGACACCTTTTTTGTTACAAATGCGGAGAGCGAGGTGTGCTAACCACCAAATGTAAAAATCCCCATCCGGGAAACTGGAAACGAAACGAGAAGGCCACCGGGGACTCTCGTTCTCAGACACAGACCCCGAGTTTATAATAGATCGAACGATAAACTTTTCACAGGAAAGTAATCTACGACCTCACATTTCACCCTCAACTTTTCGAGATATAACTAACCCCTTTAAAGAAACCCTTAAGGCTATTCCCGAAGCCTTAATAAAATGTAGAAACCGTTTCGCCAAAAGAAAACATTTTCGGAAATTGATAGCCTCTTCCATTCTGACCAATTCTGTGGATGAAAGACCGTTCGCCAACGTTTTAATTTTTAACGAAAATTTTCATGGGTTACTTGACTCTGGTGCTAGTGTTTCAGTGTTGGGAAAGAACAGTATGGAATTCATTAAAAGAAATAATATTCAATTAAGACCTTTTTATTCTAAAATATCCACCGCCGATGGCTCCAAGAACACCATCCTTGGACACTGCAATTTGCCCGTCGTCTATAGGGGAGTTACTCGAAACCTAGACTTCTACGTTGTTCCCACTTTGACTCAAGAGGTGTACTTAGGTTTGAATTTCTGGCAAATTTTTGCTATTGCTCCACATATTGTACCCACGGTCGCCTCCTTAAATATTAACTCGGTAGAAAATAAGGACATTTGCTTTCATAACCTGACTAATGAACAGAAATTACAGCTAGATATTGTAGTTGCAGAGTTCCCTTCGTTTGAAAAATCCGGACTCGGCCGGACTAAACTTCTAGAACACCATATAGACACCGGTGATGCTGTCCCCATTAAATGCAAACATTACCCCCTCTCACCGCCAAGGCAAGCTGAAGTTTACCAAGAGCTTGATCGTCTTCTAGAGATTGGCGTTATAGAGGAATCCAACTCACCCTGGTGCTTCCCTATCGTAAATGTCAGAAAACCGGGTAAGGTACGCTTATGCCTAGATTCGAGGAAATTGAACCTTATAACGAAAAAGGATTCGTATCCTCTACCTCACATTCAGGGGTTAATGAGTAGATTAAAGGACACTCACTTCATAACCGGTTTAGACTTAAAGGACGCGTTTTTTCAAATTGGCCTCACGGAGTCATCCAAAGAGAAAACTGCCTTTGCAGTGCCAGGTAGACCGCTCTATCAGTACCGAGTAATGCCCTTCGGTCTCTGTAATGGACCCCAAACGATGTCCCGACTAATGGACAAAGTAATTCCATCTCGTCTTAGGGAAAATGTCTTTATCTATTTAGACGATCTTCTGATATGTAGCCCTACTTTTGAGGAACATCTCGGCCTTCTTCGCCAGGTGGCAGAATGTCTGAAGAATGCTGGTCTCACGATCAATGTGGCCAAAAGCAAGTTTTGTCAGGCCGAAATAAAATATCTAGGTTACCGTATTGGAAGAGGGTGTCTCAAGGTAGACCCAGAAAAAGTATCGGCAATAGTTGATTTTCCCTTACCAAAAACTCCGCGTCAGGTTCGCCGTTTTGTGGGTATGGCCAATTGGTACCGGTCCTTCATTAAAAACTTTGCAAGTTTATCTGGTCCATTAACCGACTGTTTACGTAAACAAAGTGGAAAATTTTCAGTGCCCCCATCAGCAATTAATAGTTTTGAAGAGATTAAGAAAGCTCTATCTAGTGCACCGGTTCTGGCCCAACCTGACTTTTCTCGAGAATTCATCATACAATGTGATGCATCTCGCATTGGTGTCGGAGGGGTGTTATATCAATTAGACGAGGAGGACAGGGAAAGACCAATATCTTTCGTCTCGCAGAAGCTAAATGGAGCACAACGCAACTACACAGTTACGGAACTGGAATGCTTAGCTGCCGTTATTTGTGTTAAAAGGTTTCGACCTTACGTCGAGGGCTTGCCCTTTAAGATAGTCACCGATCACTCCAGTTTAAAGTGGTTGATGAACCAAAAAGATCTGAGCGGCAGACTCGCACGCTGGAGCCTCAAGCTTCAGGGCTACGATTTTAAAATGGAGCACCGTAAAGGTTCCTTAAACGTTGTGGCAGATACCCTTTCTCGCTTTGATATTGACGCGCTAGACATTGACCATAGCTTTCCTGAAATTGACTTAACCTCTGTAAACTTTAATGACCCTGATTATGATCAGCTTAGGCAAACAGTTTCTACCCATCTAAATACACTCCCGGATCTACGTCTGTCTGATAACCATGTATACAAAAGAGTTCAGTTTCGACATGGAATTGACAATGAGGAAGAAAGCCTTTGGAGGTTGTGGCTACCTGAATCACTCAGGGAAAAAGCCATCAAACTAGGACACGCCTCTAGCTGCCACGGCGGTTATTTTAAGACCTTATCTCGAGTACGACAAAAGTATTATTGGCCCTGCATGGCTCGTGATGTAAAGACTTACGTGGGTAAGTGCGACGAGTGTAAAGCGATTAAGTCTCCGACACAGGGACTTCGACCTCCCATGGGAGATGCCTTTATAACTGTTCGTCCTTTCCAGCGTCTGTACTGTGACTTTCTAGGCCCATATCCGTGTTCAAAGTCGAAAAATACTCAGATATTCATTGTTCTTGACCATTTCACAAAATTTATTTTTCTCCAGCCAGTAAGATCAGCAACTTCCATAAATATCATTGACTTCTTTCAAAACCATTTGTTTAACACCTTTGGAGTGCCGCAGTACGTCCACAGCGACAACGGTAAGCAGTTCGTCTCAAAAGAATTGCAAGAGTTCTTTCAGCTCTTCGGAGTGACCCACATTAAAACCGGTCTGTATTCTCCCCAGGCTAATGCCTCGGAGCGAGCAAACAGGGAAGTCATATCAAAAATTCGATTTTTCTTGAAAGACCAAAGTAACCATCTGAATTGGGATGAGACCATACCCCGCATTCTATCTGTTTTACGTAGTGATTTTCATACCGCCATTCAGTGTTCCCCATACTACGCTATGTTTGGCCAGAACATGTGCATGCACGGCTCTTCGTACCCAATTTTAGCGAGACTCAATATGTTGGAGGACGACACCATTATTAAAAGGACAGATAAACTGACCCAAGTGAGAGAAAAAATTCTTCAGAATTTGGAAAAGGCCCATGAAAAATCCGCCAAAACGTATAACACCCGTACCAAAGCTGTGTATTATCGCGTGGGACAGGAAGTGTTTCGAAAAACTCGAGATCTTAGTAATTTTCAAAAGGGACTGAATTCCAAATTAACCCCAAAGTTCGTAAAATGCCGTATCCGCGCCAAGGTCGGTAATGCTTTGTACGACATAGAAGATCTCCAGGGGAAATTAGTTGGGAGGTTTCATGCCTCAGATTTACGACCATAGAGTTTCTTTTCATATATAAATTTGCCCGGCTTGTCGTGGGTCGTGCCACACGTCTATAACATACGCGCGTTAATCCTTCTTCCTGTACGTTACTCATTTCCCAATTTCTTAACGTAGCAGTTTTGTTAGGGATTAAGAAGTAAAGGCAAAATGGGGTCCAATCGGTCACTATTGCATGGCCAAATAATTTTTATATTCACCTAATTTTTTTTATATATTTGTTCAAAAATTGTGCCAGCGTAGCATTTTTACTTGACCCCACTGTATTCAATACCTTTACCATTTTACTTCTGCCCCACTGTAGCTAAATATACTATATTTTCCATTGTGACTTCCAGCTTCTTGAATAAATACACACATACAAATGCATCAACCACAACTTCGCTTTGACATGAGATGATTTTCCCGTTACATAATTTGTACAGACAGAATTTTTTTACATATTGTTGTTCACGCATGTTATACATGCTTAGGTACATAGATTTATATTTCGCGAACATTCCTTGTTTGTTAAATTGGATAGAAATAAAATTGCAGTCAGTCAGTCAGTATTTTGCGTTTCTTGGTTACACATCATTGTCGGTTGTCGGAGTGAAGTTAATTTTAATATTTCTACTGAGAAAAAGTATTTAAAAATTAATCTGGTTTATAACCAAAATTAGTGTATAATCTGAATTATTTGTTGATTAATTGTGCCAAAAGTACATAAGGTATAAAAAAATAGCCTACACTCCTATCAAAGCGTGAAAAAACATGTTTTAAATTAGCGCAGAAAATGAAAGAAATATCAGACACTCTATCCAAGAACCTATTTTAAATTAGTGCATAAAATAAACGAAATGCCCGCCGCGCTACCAAAATGTGAAAAACATGTTTAAAGATCTAATAAAATTGTACATCAAACACGGAGAGAATTATGTGCAGAAATTATGCGCTATGGGCACAACTTATGCACAAATTGTTCACGAAAAACGACCAAGAACAGTTGTTCATAATCTATGCACACTTGTTCATAACTTAAGTTCAGCACTATGAGCATGTTTTATGAATAACTGGGCGTAGGTTATGAACATCATTTTCATAGATTGTGAACAACTGGGAAAAGACTATGAACAACTGTGCATATGTTATGAACAACATTTTCATAGATTGTGAACAAGTAGGAAATATTTTACACCTCCTGCAAATATTAAAGAAACAAATTTTCATTTTATTTTCAAATGTCTTTATTTCAAAGTACAAGCACTTTATAACTAATATTATATTTACACATATTAAAATAAAATAAATCTTATACTTCAGTATTAATATGTTTATTTTATATAATTTATAAAGTAATTAATTTTTTTACATATCTATAAAATTCTTATCATAAAACATAGTCTAGTGCTTAATATTGGATGAAGCTCAAAGGGTTTAGGAAATTCAATTAGGAAATTCAATATACAGAAATAACAGCAAATTAAATTAAAATATAAATTAATACCTTCTAAATTTGTAGAAAACATAAGTATATTCACGTCTTTGTTGACCTGCGAAGTTTTCCATATTTAGCACTTCAATGGAAGTTTTTCTGCAAAACACAAACAAAAAGTAAACAAAATCAGCTGAAGCAGAACTCAATAAATAGTTCGTCAAGCAACTACCCAGTCAGAAAAACAATTGGCTGTATCAGTTATCTTTGTTCTGTGATAAATATTTGATAATAACTCAATACTTACCTCTGGTTTTCTTGATTTGCGCAATTATATATTTCTAAAAAATATTCACTTCAATTCACTTCAACTACTGTCGCTTCTAAACACAACCGGCGCTCTTGACACAAGGAACATAATATTGTTCATAATCTATGCATAAATGCGCACAACTTATGAACAAGATACACACATATCAAAATGTTGAGCAAAATCCATGCACAAGTAGGCATAACTCATGAACAATAAGTGTTAATAGTCGTTCATGCACAATGTTCATATATTATGATCAATTGTGTTTAATTTTCAAATAATTAAGCTATGAACAATGTTCACAAACTGTGCACATTTTTTGTGTATAACTTATGCACAATTTCAAAAGATTGTGCAGAATTTATGATTATTAGGCATAATTTATGCGCAAAGTTGCATATTCAAAAATGTACCTAATCATTTTATAGTTATGAACAGCTTGTGCATAAATAATGCACAACAGTTTTCTCCGTGAAGTACACAGTTTTAAAAACCAACAACAAAACTTATAAACAGAAACATCAGCATCCACAAAAAAATATACATCATGGCTAGAGTTAAACAATGACAATGTATTTTAAAAGAAAATATTAGAAATGTTTGTTAAAAACAACAAAAAAAATATAAAAAAATAAATAAAACTACAAGATATTGTCAACAACAAACGTGTGTTCCTCTGCCTCACCGCCTAGGCACTCCACTAGAAGTGCATGCGTTTTACGTTGCTCGACCAAGGAATACAACGTTAGAGTGAACAGAATTTCCTTAGGAAAAATAAACCCACGAGAAACCAAAAACCACAACAAAAGACCCAACAACACAAGTAATTAGCCCAAGAAACCAAGACCCCAACAATAGAAGCGACCAGTTTAGAAAATCACCTGATGATGTCAGTAGACTATTCCGCCCCTTAAGCCGAACGGAGTAACTGCAACCTCACCTACCCAATAAAACCAAATCCATAAGAGAAGAAGAGGAAGAAGTGTACTAGTATTTATTTTATCTTAGGCCCTATACGTATGTGAGTAACTTAAGTTAGTATATAATGGTAGAGTAGCAATAAGCAAAACACAATTTTCGGCTAATTAAAGCCATTAGAATCAGAGGTAATTGTTGTGGAAGAAAACCAATCACAAATCACCCGGTGTTAGTACGTTACGTTTGTACCTATATATATATATGTACATATACGTATATAAATATATTCATTTGAAGTAGATGTATATAAATATATATCCATTCGAAATAGACGTAATTGTCGTTGAAGAAAACAAATCACACACTGCATTCGTACATTACGTTGGTACCTATATATACATATGTACAGACAAATAAATATATCTATATTCATACAAGAGGTGGACGCTGTATGGAATAATTTTGCTTGTTTGAAACTAAAGAAAATTCTTGTTGTAATTGAAATCCGAATTTTTTTGTTATTCACCATCCTCTGTGTATGTATATAAATATATGCAAACAAGAATCAGCTGGGCTGATACGACAGTCCAACCTTGATTATTATAACCTTTTTTTTTATGACCATTAATTTAATTATAAATAAAAAGAATTTATTGTGAATTAAAATGAAGAAAATAATGAAGCTGTAAACTTTTTTCTGAATCCAAGTTATCATGGGGCAAGGTAAGTTGTCAGGGGACTGTAGTTAGAAACTTTTTGGGGTAATCGGGAAAACGGGAGTGAGTCCGATTACCATAGGCACAGTGGCTTATGCCAAGGGAGGGGAAAATTCACTCCAGTGACAAAACATCTCGTCACTTAAAGCTTTAGTCACCTTTGACAAACCCTTGTTGCGTTTGCACATGTTCGTAAGAACGACCAGTCTTCAACGTTTCGATAATTTTTTTTTTTCCAAGTTCATGGCATAGGGTTGTCAAAAGGTGGGCATAACTTTTGAGTAATGTCCTGGGCGTTTCAGCCGAATACGGTTATTTGTCATAACTTCTTTCAAAAATTTTCATCACTGGTGTTTTCTTTATGGCTTGAAAATTTTATGGCTATGTTTACGCGACGATGAACCTGGGACTTCAAGACGTGCACCAACTAAGCTTGTGCTAGCCGGAACTAGCTTTTGCCAGAGTCTCGTTATTCAAGAAGAAAGGAAATTTTTTTTTATAAATAATCGTCACTTAAGCCGCGCGTAACATGTTGTATTTGATTTTCCGTAGTGTATGATAAGTTTGTAAGTGGTTAAAGTTGATTTGAAGAGACAGTTGATTTGTTTAAATTTTCATCTTTTGTAACATTAATTGTCTTATATTTTCTTTGTAGATTTGTTTTTCAATTGTTTGCTTTTTGTAAACTTTGAACTGAATGACGATTCCCGGCGAGGAACTTTTTCGTTGGTTTTTTTGGTTTTAGGTGATATTGCAGATCTTTTCTGTAGTGGTTTAACGGGAAGATTCTCCAAATTATCATTTTCCTCTTCAACTTCGGAATATGATTGGTTTTCATTCTGTTGAGATGTTTTTGTTGTCATAGTTTCGTATTTACGTTTTGCAGCCCCAAAAGAGAATTTGTCGATAGTTTTTATGTTAATAATTTCCTTTTGTTGAATATACCGAGGACAGTTTCTATCGGAAGCTGGATGCTCATCGGTACAGTTGGCACATTGAAATCGGGTACATGGAACAGGGTTATGAGGTGGAAAATTGCATCTCTCGCATGAAGCTTGGTTGTTGCATTTATTTTTTGTATGTCCTAGGAGCTGGCAATTTTTGCAGCGCATAGGGCTAGGAAAGTAAGGCTTGACTCTGACTTTGCACCAGGCCACATCGATTATTTGAGGTAAATTATAAAGGTTGAAAGTTACAACCATATTTCCGCTACATTTTTGTGTTTTATCATCTGCAGTAATCATGTACTTGTATACCGAATGTACACCTTGCGATTTCAGTTCTTTTACAATTTCATCTTCAGAAACATCACTAAGGCATGGCGCAAAAATAACACCCTTTATGTAGTTTAATGTGTCATGTAATTTTACTGTTATAGACTTATGGAATCAATGAGTGTGGAAATTGCATGTAAACCTTTATGAATGATGAAGGGGCTTAACGTTTTTAATTCATTTTTTGGCGATGTGATTAGCAAATATTTTGGATCACTTGGTATACTTGTTCTTAATGGAGGAAGTTGAGGAAAGTTTCTGTTGCTGGGCTGATCAATAAAATCACCTAAAATGTCGAATCTATTGCTCGATTTAACTGGTGGCCCAGGGGCCATTTTGCTTTTACGGCGTCACTTGAACTTTTGTTTTTGTTTTTCCCTATTAAACAATCAGGAAATTTATAATTAATAACAAGCGAATGGAATCAAAGCAAAATCAAAATAACCGTTCACCGTTATAAAAACAACAACTGGTGATAATCGATGACTTGTCTGTAAAGTAATTTTTTAGTTTCATAAATTCATTATGCCAATCAACTCCACGAATGTACACAGGTATAATGTTAATCTTTATCGTGTTAACCCATTTACGTCCGCTGTGCCAATTTGGGAACACTTCATTATTTCCGGCTTATGACAAAGTTTTTGACATTATTCAATATATGTTTACCTTATTGATAAACTAAAATTTCAGAAATTTCTATAACATCAAAAAAAAATTTTTTTTTAAATTTTTTTTTTTTAGTGACCGTAGTGCCAATTTGGGTACACCTCTTTAATTCCAAAAAAAAAAAAAAAAAAAATTTTTTTTTGTTTTTTGTTTATATGTAATGAATAAAATAATAAAATAAACAATATATTATTTTTTGTCCGGTAGTTTTTGTTTGGGCTTAAATGGGTTAATTTAAATTCAGAGAATGGCTCTTTCGTTTACAAAATGATAAAAGTGTTTAATATTACTATTTTTAACGTTTTTTCTAAACCCATAAACACATCCACCCACCACTTGCTCTTCCATGTATATTAAGACGAGAAACTGGCTTCCAGAATAATTCAAAATTTTAAAATATTTTTTTCCAGTTATCCACATTTTGTTCTTCTACGAGTGTTTCAAAATTGCATACATATTTAAAAAAATTCCGGGATCAGACATTTATTTGATAAACCATTTACATTAAAAGCTACTACATTAAAACATATATTTTGATTTACAAGTTTTTTGACATTGATTTTTCAAATAAAGTATTAAAATTAAAATTCATTTTATCATAAACATCTGTACCCATGTTCTGTAACTTTAGTGAGAACTTCACGCATCGAAAAGATGTGAAACAAAATATTCCATCGTTTCTCGAAAAGTGAGAAAAAAGTGTGTCTGTAACTTATGTCGAGAACTATCAAAAAAGATTACGTCGTTACGTTATAAATGTCATAACATTGCACTCGAAGCCGATGTGACATTGCAGACGTTGAGGACGCCAGTCACACATATAGTTAACGGCGACCAAAATTTACTAAAATTGATAAATTTTCAACGACGGCGGCGAAAATACAATCGTCGGCCATGCCAAATAATGTAAAGTGCGACTTTAATGTTTGTTGTTTGCAAACGAGCTTTGAAAAAATTCGTATATTTTATAAAAATGGTAAAAGAAAATAATAAAACAATAAAAAAAGGGCATGGAACATAATTTTATTATTATTCTTTGCAATTTGCATTTTTAGTTGTTTTTTAGTGTTAAAATTTTTTCTCGCCCCATTTTTATTCGTGAGTTTTTTTGACAGTCCAAAGCGGGAACTTTTCTCACCAAAATGTTACAGACACACTTTTTCTGTAAATTGGCGAGTAATTTCCTTGCGTGACAGCTTGTACTCGCCAAAAAAAGTTGCAGACACAGTTTAGTGAGAAAAACAGCTGTTTGTTTCAATATATGGCATTTTTGTTCTATTTCACACATTTCAATCGAAAAGTTTCTCGACGCAAGAGTTACAGAACATGGGCACTGGATATAAATCTTTAATAGTACGATCTGCTTCTTCTTGACCGCAAACTAATTTTTTCTCCTTATTCCAACTGAACCATTTATCATTGACTTTAATTCTGTCACTTATAATGGCAATACGATACGATTTGCTACCCGCTAGTATGTACATATCGCTCCTTTATTGCAACATAGTCATATCTTAAAAAAAAAAATCAAACTTGGTAAAATGCGATTAAAAAAAAAAATCATAGCGGATTTGAGAAAAAATAAAGAAGAATATGGAAGATTTTCCATAGTTGTAGATAAATGGAAGGATTTATCTTATTTAAAATATGTAATTTTTTGTAAAAATAATTTTATTTGTTCATTACTCTCATCGATTAATCGAATAATTTTTTAGATTTATTCGTTTGATCGAGCAAACAAATACAATTATTTGAATTATTCTATCAAAGCTGAAAGACGAATAATTGACAACTCTAGTATCAAGGTCTTACATTCTTAATAGTTTTTTCTTGTAAAGGGTGATTTTTTAAGAATTAAGTTTTTCGGGCTGCCAGCACTGGTTGGTAATTGTGTCCAAGCTACATCTGCGAAAGTGAAAAGTGTTCAGTATACTCTGCCATTTCATCATGGAGAAACTCGCAAACGAGCAACGACTGCAAATCGTTGAAATTTATTATCAAAATTCAGCTCGATGGGAATCCACTGTTTTATCGAAAAATTGTGTTCAGCGATGAGGCTCATTTCTGGCTAAATGGATACGTAAACAAGCAAAACTGCCGCATTTGGGGTGAAGAGCCGTACAAGAGTTACCGATGCATCCCGAAAAAACGACAGTTTTGTATGGTTTATGGGCTGGTGGCATCATCGGTCCATTTTTCTTCAAAGACGACCGTGGAAGAAACGTTACCGTCAACAGCGAATGATATCGAGCCATGATACTCTTTTTTTACCTCAATTGGCTGAGTTGGACTTGGTTAATATGTGGTTTCAACAAGACGGTGCCGCATGCCACACAGCTCGTGAAACAATGGACATATTGAAGGATGAATTTGGTGAGCAGTTTATCTCGAAATGGCCCCGTGAGTTGGCCGCCAAGATCATGTGATGGGTTATGTGAAGTCGTTGGTCTATGTGGACAAGACAAACACAATTGAAGCCTTAGAGTATAACATTACACATGTTATTAATGGAATACAGGCCGAAATGCTCGAAAAAGTGGTGCAAAATTGGACCTTACGAATGGACCATTTGCCATTTGAACCGGAGCCGCGGGCAACATTTACATGAAGTTATTTTTAAAAAGTAAATGGCAAAGACCAATTTATCGATTAAAATAAAAATTTTGAATATATGATGCAAATTTGAGTGTTTTATTAGATTTAAAAAAAACTACGCTTAAAAAATCACCCGTTACTTATTTGTTATTTTTGAAGTATGTATTTTCAATTTTAATTCTTATATTGTGATAGCATTGTCCAATGTTTTGTAAATGACAATAACCTTTTTAAAATTTAATTACTAAAATAACACTTTTTATATTGGTAAACGAGCTGTACGCTTTATTTTGATGCTCACTGTATGTACAATTTCTCCAATATTAAATGGCACTTCTGTTTAAGCAAAATATATAATACTTAACTATGAGTAGTAATAAATAGTTATAAACAGAATTGTAAAATACAAATACGTATATTTTTTTTACCAACAGGGTTCAGCTTTAACATGCACTCATGACCTTTTCCAAGCGCTTGTGCAAACTAATCTTGCGGGACTAGATTATCATTCATTATTAAATAAACTTATGGAGCCTGTAGTCGTAGAACCCATATCTAGCGGAGTATTTCCTAATAGCGGACATGATCAGCTTCACAAGCAGGCTTATCATTCATTAGCTAAATGCGTTGCTGCTTTAACACAACAGTGCCCGAATGAAGCTATACCATTGGCAACACAACTTTTAGGAAACCTTCAGAAGAGATCATCGATCGATGACACACACCTCGTATTTTGCTTGCTAGCAATTGGAGAAATTGGTCGGCACTTTGATCTAAGTTCAATTCCTGCTCTACCTCAAACCATCATAGAATGTTTTAGTGCTGGATCTGAAGATGTTAAAGCTGCAGCTAGCCACGCTTTAGGAGCGGTGGCTGTTGGAAGCTTGCAAACATTTTTGCCGCTTATATTAAATGAAATTGAAGCTCAACCACGCCGACAGTATTTGCTTTTACATTCTTTAAAGGAGGTAATCTCTTCACTTTCGGTTACATCAAACGGACTCTCTCAATTATTGCCATCAGTTCCATCCATATGGGAACAACTGTTTAAACACTGCGAATGTCCCGAAGAAGGATCCCGAAATGTTGTCGCTGAGTGCTTGGGTAAATTAGTTCTTGTTAGTCCAGAAGAACTTCTGCCAAGGCTACAAGATGCTTTACAATCCGAAAGTCCACTTATGCGCACTGTGGTGGTTTCAGCAATTAAATTTACCATTTCTGATCAGCCCCAAACTATTGACGTACTTCTTAAACAAAATATTGGAAAGTTTCTGTTTTTGCTTCGAGATCCGGAGCCATCTGTAAGACGAGTTGCATTAGTTGCATTTAATTCTGCTGTTCATAACAAACCTAGTCTTGTACGAGATTTACTTCCAACATTATTGCCATGGCTGTACTCTGAAACAAAAGTGAAGGTATTTTTTTTAAATTTAAGGTATAACTAAATATTTTTCAATATATTAATTTTTTTATGCAGAGCGAACTTATTCGGGAAGTTGAAATGGGGCCTTTTAAACATACAGTTGATGATGGACTGGATATTCGAAAGGCAGCGTTTGAATGCATGTACACTTTGCTCGAACAAGGATTGGAACGAGTTGATGTAATGCAATTCTTAGATCACGTACAAGCAGGACTTTGTGACCATTATGACATTAAAATGTTGACGTATTTGATGACCGCACGCTTAGCAGTAATCTGTCCCGATGCTGTACTACTTCGTAAGTATTGTAAAAATTAATTTTAAAGATTTTTTTTAAATCGGAACGCATTTCTAAGAAAAAAAATTACATACGTACATATGTTCCTAGGGTTATTGTTACCCCTAATGCATAAAACTATGCACTTTAAAGTAGAATTAAAATATTTAGAAGATGGATTCTCATTTTGAAATCTATTGAATATTTTAATTCGAATTCTTGATAATGTCTAAAAAATTGAAACGCCTTGATGTTGTGTCTCCTATCAATTAATTTTCATTATTAAATTCTTATACAAGTAAAGCTTCTACTAGATCGTCGTTCTTACTGAGCGACAACAGTCTTTCAAACTGCTAAAAAAACCGCCATAAACACAAAGTTCTTTTTTTCAGTTCTTGGACCAATTCAGAAACAGTGTTTGTTTGGTTTTTTTTTTTTTAAGTTTAAAACAGTGTTGTTATAAAAACAATGGTAACAGAAATGTTAGACTAATAATAAAGGGTGTTTTTTTAGAGTGTCACCACTTTGAGATGACTTTATTTGAGCACCCATTTAGCAGCTGGTAGTGGTTTTTTGCTTAGTTTGCTTTGAAATTTCATTATGAATCGACTTGCGGCAGAGCAACGCGTGCAAATTGTTGAAATTTTGAATCAAAATAATTCGGCGAATGGGCTGAAGCATAAATTGATATTGATTTCGCATATGGTGTGAAAAGAATCCAAAAGCCTTTGTCGAAACACTATTACATCCACAGAAAATTACTGTTTGGTGCGCTTTATGGGCTGGCGGAGTCATTGTCCCATATGTCTTCAAAAACGATGATTGTCAGAATGTCAAATGTTGTTAAAAATTGGTGTTCCAGATTGCGCCTTCTACGCGACAGCCGTGGCGGCCATATAGCAGAAATCATATTTAAACATTAATTTCATAAAATTTTCTTTCCAATAAAGCCCGTTTCATTGATATTAAAAATATATTTCCTTGTTTAATTATGATTCAAACTAATGTCACTCTATAAAAATCACCCTTAACTACGGGCATGCTACAGAATAACATCAACAAAGACAAACATTTGACATTCAATAGATTTGTTATTATCCATACATACATACCTAGTTTACTGGCATTACTATCTATTTTTTATATAAATATAAACGAACTTGCGACCAGCGCAATAAAACTTATATATGTTACAAATGTTGTGTAATATAAAAATACGATAAAAAAATTAACGTATCAAGGATATATTTACATAAAGAGAATTTTGCGTTTAACTTAAATTTTAAAGTTTGATTTTTTATAAAAATTAATATTCATGAGAAAATATTGAGATTATTAAGTTTCAAAAAATATTTAATATTAAAAAGTTTGTATTATTAAGGTTGTTTAAATAGTTGACAAGGTTTTGGCGTGAACGTCGGTCAACTTGGGTGCAGTGAAACAAAAGATGATTTATTTGTGCTTTGTACATTTCCTTGGGTGCAATTATTGTCATCCGTTATATTAATATCATATACATGGTCTTTACACGTTTTGTGCTTAGTTTTCAGCCTGGTAATCCATGTGATTTTGTGTCGGGAAAAATCCCGACTTGTGAGATTCTTAGGGCAAAATTATAGAGGTGTCGACCAAATTCGTTAAATTCGATGTTGCCAGGTGGAAGGACACACGAGCGGTCTACAGGCTAGACTCTAGACGAGAGACCTGCATGAATGCCATAAAAAGACAAAAATGTGAATTCATTCCATTATTGAATTGTGCTTAATAACTCTCTTCTGTTTGTGAATGTATTAACATGTGCGTCTCTACCCGCTTGTCCGCGGATACATTCCATAAGTCATTATACTATTATGCACAAAGCAATGACTTATACTTGGTCGACAATACCTACGCAGTGCGTTTGAGTGATGAATTTAACATGGGAATGACATTGGAAGTATACAATCGCCACCCTCTCTCTTACATTCCGATGACAAAAACAGTGATGAATATTCATCATAGTTTTCATTCACAAAAATACTGTGATGAAAAGAACACTGAAGCCCGGAGTTAAATAATGAACGGTTTCGTTAACGTTGGATAATGAACTACTTCGTAAATGCTCAGTAATGATAAATTAATTGTAATATTTTTTTTTAATTCACAGCGTTTACATTTTTTAAATCCTCTAAAACTAACATTAAAAATAGAACAAAAACTTTCATTCACATAAAAACAACAAAAAAAAATATCATAAAGCTAAATATAAAAAACAAAAGAAAGCAAAAGAAAAGTTAAATTTATATGAAAACAAAAAAAAATCATATTAATTCACATCAACAGTTAACAAACAAAAAGCTTAAATTTATGTGTCATTCTTACTCTCAGCTTTTTGAATATGCGCCTCTTGTGCATTTGTATTGCTTTTCGGATGTGTCCATCCGCTGGCCCAACACTGTTAATTTTGGTCATTGAGACCGCTTCTGAAATGGTTAAAAATTTACTGTCAATTTACATTCAGTCAAAATATTAAGGGTTTTTACCTGAAAGTACTGAAAAAATTTTTGGTGTTCTTTAAAGCTCTTCTTCCCTTGAACACAATCGACGTTCTAGGCCATAATGACATCGTCACCCACAATACGTCTTAAATTTTTTGAACACCGGCAGGTTCAAGTATGCACCTCATTGCTTTAATCTAAAAAATATAATTGGAAACATTACTCATATCTACTATAATAATGAAAAAACAAATAATCTTACATATTGTTTCTTGTTGTCCGGATTGATTATAAAACAAAAAGACTAGTGATATATTTAAAAGTTCACTTTTCTTCAAGAAAAACTAAACAAACGCTATTTTTTTATTTAACAATTTTCGACTTCACACTTGTGGATCAAAACACAGAATTTTTTTTTTTCTTTATTTATTGAATCTTCATATAATAAATATGAACTAACAGAAATTAATCAAATCTTATCCTAATACTTTATTTGTGTCCTGCCAGTGCCAGACAAAAATGTTCTTCAACACGGGTTCTGTTCACATACATAGGTGATTATCACTCATCTAAATCAGCGGTGGGCGCTGGTTTGCCTGGATTACGAAGTTTTTCGGGTTTTTACATTTACTCTTCGTGTTTTTTTGTACCAGAGCTGCTACAAATACAAAAGTTTCCCTACTAAGATATTCCCCAAAATCCCCAAAACATACCATACACTTGTTTTATTATATTACTTTTTTACTAAATAAAAGTAGGCTTAAATTAGAGAAAATGAATAAAAAACTATTTTCTAGCAGTCAAAACAAAAAGAAATAACAATATCTACATTGAAATCAGAATGTGAAAAAATTTACCGTATAACACGTATTTGTGTTGTGTTGTTTTCGCTCATTTACTATTGCCCACAAACTGAAAATCTTGAATTCATTGTTTCAAGCATAAAAGTAACAAAGGCAACCAGAAAAACAAATACAACAAAAAAAAAAAAAAAATAAAATTTTATTCAGTTGCTCTATAAATTTCAACAAAGCAGGAGTGTTGCGCATGTTGTTATTTTGGCAAATTTTGCAATTTCGTAGTGGTACACTGACAATATATTTATTGTGTTGTGATCAAGCTGTGCTCATGTATGTTTATTTTTGAGCGTGTTTTAAAAACATTTCAGCAATCATGTGGGATGATGAATTATATAATAATCAAGTTTTTTACTGAATTCCTTTTTTTTGCATATTTACATACCTATAGTACACATTTTAAAGTTTTTGCTCACGGCCTTTTCGATTTCAGGTGACCATATGTATACATATATGGGCATTTCCGTCAAAAGGTCCACCGTGACCGAAAATTTAAAAGTTATTAAGAGCTTATTATTTTACGATATTGTTATTGAGAAATATTTAGATATTACTAATTTTATTAATTTACCCATAAATTTGTTCACTTAGATTAACAATCAGACTGCAAAGTTGTGCAAACGTAATTTCTTATTTGTGAGAATGTTTTATTGCATGTTTTCTTTAATATCATCTTCCTTAAAAGAGGTGATATTTGATAAAAATTATTCCAAAAAAATTTTCTTACATGGTCTGTAATAAAAGGATGAGTTCGAAGAATAATATGTTATTCGGATTAACGGTAAAATTTTATTTTTTTTAATCATTATTTAGTTAAGTTATTATGGAAAAAATGTCACGTATCGAACCAGATTTTGGCTTAAACAAAGAAAAATACAGAAGATTTTGGAATCAAACCAAAGACATTATAATGTTACATTGCTACGTAAAATTCTAAAAGCAGTTTGACTAAAAAATTGCGACAGGTTTCGTTGAATTACGCCTTTTTATACATGGCCACAAAAACTACTTCTATTTTTTTCACGTTCGAACCGCTACTTCTTTTGCCATTATCTTTGACCTAGAATCGCACCCCCCATAAACTTTAGCATAGATAATAGTGCTTCCTAAGTGCTATAATTTAAGGGTTAAAAGAACGTAGAAATATTTGTTGTTTAAAATGTTATTGCATTTTTGATGCGTACGACTGTCACGTTCAACACTTTGGAATTACCCATATTTTACCGTTAGTTAAAACTTGATAATTTATATAATAATACTAGCTGTCCCGGCAAACGTTGTTTTGCCATATAACATATTTTTAGTGAAAGAAAGGGGAATAAAGCACCTTATACCATGATCGGCGATGAAAAAAAACCATAGTTATTTATTTCTTTTCGTTGCATATTCAAAAGTTAAACATAAAAGAGTAATGTATTTGTTATCCTGAAGTATAAAAATCAAACAGATATAGTCAATTTGTATTTCGAAGAGCAATTGCGTGTACGGTATTTTCTGTCAGTCCGTCTTTAGCCAACACAAATAAGCTCGATGGCTTGCCGACGCGAGAACATGCCACGTATAATTGTCCGTGTGAAAAACATGGTGTGCCCAAATCTAAGCCGCAAACATACATCGTTTGGCCTTGCGACATATGGATTGTTATTGCAAATTCCAATCTAATTGGAAATTAAACGCGTTTGAATTCAATTGGGACGTCTGTGGCAATCATCGGAGTTCGTGGCAGCAAAACATTTTCATCTCGGAATTGACCATTCAAAATGGTAGCTCCTATAACGTTTTTCATAAATTTTTTAACGACCAATCGTGTACCATTGCAAAGCCGAAGTAGAATAACCGGAGAAAAAAATGTTAAAAAAATACATAAACTTTTCAAATTAAGACGTGTTTCTCTTTACCGCTGAATCATAATTCGTATAAAACAGTGAAAAATAACAATAATAAAAGCAAAAAATTGTTAAAATACAAAAAATTATTAAAATATATACAAACCAAAGTTTCCGTTTAATAACGCATAACAAAAAATATATTATTTTATTTGTTGCCTTTTTTTTAAGGAATATAATAAATCATAATTTAACATTATTATTTTATTTCAATATATTTTAAATATTAAAAACTCTTAAAAACATAAAAATGAGTAAAAATAATTATCTCTCAACAATCAGTGCTCTTTGCAATACGTGTAACAAGTCATTGCCTATTACTGGAGACTATGTAAAATGCTACAACTGTAATCGTAAATATCATTACGCTCCGTGCGCTACAGTTTCTGAGTCAACATACTTGAATATGAATGCTGATAAGAAAGCTGCATGGAAATGTGTATTTTGTAGAGGTCGTAAATCGCCAAATAATTTATACCAGGCTGTAACTTACGAAGGCAATGGAAAAGATCAACAAGAAAACCAACAACAAAATGAAGAAAATAATAACCAGCTAGGATTCGTTAATGTTGAAGACGACAACCAAAGCCAGGCGAAGACAGGAACAATTATGTCCAAAGATTCGCTTTTTATAGATACCGTAAACAAAAATCTGCAAGACCTTAAAGTAGATTTTTCTTTTTTTAAAACAACTGTGACAAACGACATGAGTGATATAAAGACCGGTATACAACAAATTACATGTAGCTTAAACACATCCAACATTGCTCTAAGAGAAGATATGGCGAGTTCATTTGCTAAACTAGCCGACGCTATGGCTGGTTTAGCTACTCAGGTCAATGAACTCAAAGAACAAAATAAAGAGAAAGATTTACGTATACAAAATATGGAAAATAAAGTAAACGCTCTTGAACAGAAGTTAATAAACAGGAACGTGGAGATAAAAAATGTGCAGAATGAGAAACTTACACCAATTGAAGTTATAAAAACGATCGCCTCATCCGTTAATGTTGACATCCATGACAATGATATTAGCAATGCATACAAATTAAAGAAACAAAACAAAATAATTATTGAGTTTTGTTCATTAAATAAAAAAAGAGAACTGATGTCAAAGATTACTGGACATAGGGTAAAAGGGGATGTATTCAAGGCAAATGCACCGAAAAATACACAGGAAAACAACACCAACAACAATAATAATGCAACAAATATACAACCCAACAAAAACAATAATACCAATGATAATGTTTTCATAAACGACGAACTAACAGCTAATAATCGAAAGCTTTTATGGTTAGCCAAAACAAAAGCTAAGCAATCTGATTGGAAATTTGTTTGGTTTAAAAATGAACATCTTTTAGCCAGAAAAAATGAAAATTCCACTCCTATCTTTATTTCAAACACTTGTGATATTGAACTTATTGCTTAAATAAACTTTTCTTTTTTATACCTACCTATAATCATAAAAAAAAACATTTTATTTAAATAAACATGTATAATATACAATCAAAATCAGTTGAAAGTTTTAGTCAAATAAACGCTGAACTCTTAAGTTATCCCATTTCTATAATTTTCTTAAATATTCGTTCCCTTCGTACAAATTTTAACTCCTTCTTGGCCACAATAAATAATATAATTCATCAAATCAAAATTATAGTACTTGTTGAAACTAACATAACAGACGAAGAAACTCCCTTTTACCATATACAAGGCTTCAACTCAACATTTATTAACAGAGCAGATAGAGGTGGTGGGGGTGTAGCAGTATACATTGCTGAGAATATATCTTTCACGAATATACCACTAAACACAAATTCTTTTGAATCTCTACATGTAAACATACAAACAAATGAAAACATCTCACTTCTTGCAATTTACCGTCCCCCTTCTCTACAAGTAAGTGCATTTACAACAGAATTAGATGATTTGTTAAAATCAGTAAATAAACAACAAAATATTATCGTAGTTGGAGATATTAACATAGATCTCTTTAATAATAACATGCCAAATACTCTTTATCTTGATATGATGTCTTCGAATGGATTACAATGCTTGATTAAAGAGTGTACAAGAGAAGACATAAACAGAAATTCACGAACATGCATCGATCATCTCTTTGTAAGACACAAACACATAAATACACACATATATTCATCTATAATAAAAACAAACATCTCTGACCATTACTCTCTAGTTTTTTGTCTCTCTGAAGAAAAATCTATGAACGTTAATAAAATAAATGATACCCAATACACAAAAATATGTAAAAAAAAAATTAATCAACAGATAAGTACAACCAACTGGCAAGAAATATTAACACAAACCAACCCAAATATAATGTTCAATTTAATATACGAACAATTTAATAAAATTTATGAAAATTCAAAAATAAGTGTACGGAAAAGAAAGAATAGAGTACCAAATCCTTGGATTAATGAAAATTTAATAAAAAGTTGTGAAATTAGGGATAAACTTTATAAAAAATGGTTATCAAATAAAAACAATAAAACTAATGAAACAGAATATAAAAAATATAGAAACTCGCTAAATAAAAGATTAAATTATGCTAAAAACTTTTATTACAAAAATAAGTTTTTTGAAAACAGAAACAATATCCGTGTAACGTGGCAAATTATAAATGAAATAATAGGCAGAAAAACAAATAATGTTGATGAAATAATTATGAAAAATTTTAAAAATATTAATTTAAGTGATATCTGTAATAACTTTGCTAATAATTTCAAGCAAAATGTTAAAAATATATTACACGATTGCGAAATCAAAACCATAAAGGCATCAACTCAAGTACTTCAAAATTCTTTATACCTATCCACCATAAACGAAGAAGAAATATTTCACATTTTAAACTCTATTGATATAAAAAAAAGTGCTGGATTTGATGGAATTAGATCAGTAGATTTGAAAAACAACGCCGCTGTAATGACTCCCATATTAACACAACTAATAAACCTTATCATTAATAATGCAATAATACCTGATTTACTCAAAATATCTTTTGTTCGACCAATCTTTAAAAACGGTACAAAAACAGATTATAATAATTACCGACCCATTGCAATTTTATCAGTTATTGAGAAAGTAATGGAGGAAGTTATATGCAATAGGTTAACGGACTACATAAGCAAATACAAAATAGTTAATATAAATCAGTTTGGGTTTCAAAAAGGTAAAAATATCAACAAACTTTTAGGTAACTTCGCAAATTATATAAACGAACAACTTAGTAAGAGACACCACTGCCTTACGCTTTTTATCGACTTTAGCAAAGCTTTTGATACTCTGTCGCATAGCAAGCTAATACAAATGTTAGAAAGAATTGGTATTCGTGGTAACTGTTTAGAGTGGTTCAAAAACTACCTCACACTTAGAAAATTTTATGTTAAAGTGAACAACATGATAAGTGAAGAAACAAATTTGGATTTTGGTGTACCGCAAGGCTCAAAATTAGGTCCCATTCTTTACATTATCTATTCCAATGGACTAATTAATAATTTAAAAAAATGCAAAGCTTTTGCATATGCGGATGACACAGCTATTGTAGTTGCACACAAAAACATAGATAGCGCAACAATATTAATGCAAAACCAGCTTGATGTAGCTGTAAGATGGTGTCACGATAACGGCTTAATAATAAACGCGTCTAAAACAAAACTTATGCATATTAAACCTCCACATGTATTATATCAGGAAATAAATTTAATATTCCATTCCACAGAATGTCTGCACAAAACAAAAATGGCAGATTTTAACTATGATGAAGACCGATGTTCTACTAAAATCGATCTCGTCAACACTTACAAATACTTAGGCGTGTACGTAGACCACAATTTTAAATGGATGGAGCATGTAGAAGAAATCCGCAAAAAACTGAGAAAAGCAGCTTTTATGCTACACCATTTAAGCTACCGTTCAAACAATATGGTGTTACGGCAAGCATATTTTTCGTTAGTTGAATCACACCTCCGGCATGGCATAACAGCCTGGGGAAGCTCATTGTTCACTAAAAAACTTCAACAAACACAAAATCAACTTTTGAAAATTCTCCGAAAAAGTCGCCCTATTCATGAACAAACAGCTATATTAAGCAGCGCACATTCAACCATTTACAGCAATAACTATAGCGGAGCAGACAACTTAAACTATTCACAAAATACCATTACTAGCAACTCTACAACAGCAAGATCTACGACAACAACGCAAATAACAACACCTAATAATATTAACGTTCCTGTAAATGCAACCAACACAAACAGTACAACAATTACCAATAAAAACAAATCAACAATAAACAACATCGCTAAAGAATTACAAGTACTAGATGTTAACAGCATCTACTTCACTACTTTGGCAACAGAATTCTACAATGATTCCAGATTTTTAAAAAAAATAGACCATAACCACCAAACTCGTATGAACGCTGAAGGAAGATTCCGCATACAAAGATATAAAAACAACTACGGAAAAAGCACCCTATCCGTAGTTATCCCAACAATATTCAACAAACTACCCCTTGAAGTTCTTAATAATACATCAAATTATAATAAGAGGAAAAAAATATTAAAAAACTTTTTTATACATCAGCAATGAATGCTTAAAATTAAAATAATTATAATTAAATTCAAAAATGTTAACTCTTACCTGCCGACAAGCCGCAATGGCTTGGCATGGTTATTAATATTAATGAATTGTAAATTGTAAAAAATTATTATTATTATTTTTATTTTGTTTAAATAAATTGTTTAAAAATTGTTTTTAAATATAAAAAAAAAAAAAAAAAAAAAAAAAAAAAAAAAAAAAAAAAAAAAAGGTATTGTATGTGGGTGCTTTTACCCGTTTACCTTTATTTTACGCCGTAAATGTTAAAATTTATAGCCTTTAGTTCCTTCAAGACTTGAAACTTTCATCGGATAATTAATTACGAAGACATGGGGAGATGGAGCTTTTACCCCTTTTGCCCTATTTTACGCCCTAATTGTTGGAATTTCAAAAACATGTATATCTTAAAGTTCCTTTAGATACTACAGTATCTGCATGCCAAATTTAAAGAATACAGGTTGATCAGTTAAGAAGATATAGGGAGGGGGAGTGCTTGACCCTCTTACCCAATTTCATGCCCTGAATAATAAAAATTATAGGCTATAGTTCCTTCCAGATGTTATACTATTTGCCTGCAAAATTTCAAGAAAATTGGTTGATTAGTTAAGAAAATATTGGAAGGGGGAGCTTTTACCCGTTTTGCCCTATGATACGCCTTCTAGCGATATGAAATATACATTAAGATCTATTCTGAATGTCATTGTACACAGTAGGCATGGTTTGGTAACTTTTCAAGAAACAATAAAAAATCATAATATGGATAATGAAACCCATTTTGTTCATATATAAATATATGGGAATAATATATAGGAAAATCTAAATGCAATATCTCCGGAACTACTGGGCCGATTTCGTCCAAACTTCACATAAACCATCTACAGACTATCCCCAAAGTACCGTGTTAGTTTTCGTTTAAATCGGTTGACCTGTTTTCGCAGTTAGTGGTGACATCAAAGTGTACACTTCTTTTTATATATATAGATTTTTTACTGAACTCCTTTTTTTTGAAAATCTTTTCTCTAAGTGTAAATCAACTAATTTACTCTCTTTTATTCAATGTTCTCTATCTGCCCTTCGCTGATCTAAATGGATAAGTGCTGCAGTTTCCCTTCTTCTTAAGCGAGTGTGGCCGCCATGATTTAAAATAATTCGAGCTAGTGGATTTGGGTGTTGTTTTATACGACTACACTATGCCGTTTTTGATATTCGCAAAAAGTGTGAAAAAGCTATAGCCCTAATGTACATACACATGTATACATATACTGAGCAAAAACATTTTAGTTTAAATTTCTTATTTTTGGTGTTATTGTAAAATATAATAGATAATAAAAAGAGCACAGCAAAAAAGTGAAAAACAACTTTTTGTATGAGTGAAAACAATGAAACAACAATAAAACTTAATGAAAAAATGCATATGTAACAGTTAATGGTAAAGAATGCAATGCTGAAATAAATAAAACAAAAGTAAAAAATAAAAACTACCTAACGGCTAAGCCAATTATTCGCACACGTTCCCTTTTACCCTCGGAGTTTACAAAAACGGTTGATTGTGATCATTAAAAATCATATCTCAGAGAATTCATATGTGATCGCTCATATTTAACCATTCTTGAATTTTTTTCATAAATGAAAAATGTAAAATATGTAACCTTTTTCGGTCATAAATGAATTGTCAAAATTTCGCCAATGTATTCATGTTGTTGAGGAAAAATACATTTTTGCCTTTCTTCAGTCATGAATGAGAAAAAAAAGTTTTAGTAACGCTCCTCACCAGTAATGTTGTTGTTGCTCGACAGTTTGCATGACCACATCGCGAAATGCCTGTGTGTGTATTTTGTTTGTATAAAATATTTTTGGTTATGGCAACCACCCAAAGTGTCTGTTCGATTTTTTGTAGGCAAACATTATTGAAAAAAATTAAAAGAACTGCACATATCGTCATCTAAAATGCAGAATAATCCCAGCAGGAAAAAGAAGAAGTAAGGATGCCTTCTAGAAGGCCTCTGTACTCCTTCTTTTGGATATATTTACAAGGCCTGTCCGCTCCATTCCATACTCATATCTTTTTTACACACGTTGTCATTGCGAAGAAGGCCTTCCGCTCTCGCTTTTTTAGCAGGTACATAAGAATGGTAACGGGGTCAAAAAAAATAATTATTTTGCTTTTGCTTGTGCAGAAAAACAATACAAAAAATGTTACTCCTTCTCTACTCCCTTCTCATAGAACCGAGTGTGGAAGGTGTATCTTATCTTTTACACCAAAGAGCCGAGGCCTTCTATGAGGCATTCTTTAGCAGTTAGATAAGAATAGTAATTTAATCAAAACAATTTTTAAGCAGGCCTCTTAAAAGGCCTGAAGTAAGAAGGTCTTCTGAGTTTTACCGCTGGGATGTAACATCACATTTCATAAGTTTACATGCGAAGCAAAGAACTTTGTAAAGTGGTAATTATTTAACATTAAAAAGCAATTTTAAATATTTCAGCTAAAAATGCGATAACCGATATATTTTTGAGGAAAAAATATTACATATTTTCTAAGTTGTGTGTGTTACGTTATATTAATTAGTAATTTTCAGAAACAAAAAGTCGTATCATCAACGAAAGTATATTAGTATTAAGTGAATCAAACATTTCAAATATTAACCGCTGTATTCATAAAAAATGCAAATAGATTTGAAATGTATTTTAAGAAAAATTTGTATGAAAATTTTGCACATTTTAAACTAGTTTTATTTGTTATGAATACGGCAGTAAATATTTGTGTTAAATTACCGGAAAAATAGAATATATATTTGATAATCACACGATTAGTATGAAGCATCATTAGGTTTGCGTCGTCATGGTAAAATAAGTTTGCTTTTCTGATGCAGCGCAGGCAGTACTGCATTTAACAATGTGGAGAATTTATATTATTATAGATATTATGACATACCTATCAGAGAACTGCAAAATCCACTATTTTTGTTGACGCAATAACACAATTCCTCTAAGTCAAAAGGCAAACATTCTTTTGCTTTTGTATTCACGAGTCATTGTCCACTCGATGAGGCAACGACGAACTAAATTGATATGAGTACGAGTCGCTTTGTTACAGTGTTGAAAAATTCAGTACTTTGGTACTTTTTCATATTAAAAATACCGCAGTACCCCCATCGTTGTTTTCAGTACTTTTTATCCTTTGAGCTTTTTAACTCTTATTAACTTTTAAGGTTAGGTTAGGTTAAAAAGGGTTATGCGCCCAAGGGCACACCTCCACTCGGAGACCAATATGGTCCATTGTGAATCCCTTCAATTAAAAGAAAGAGAGAAAAATCAAAAATCAATAGAAAGTTAGAAGATTTCGCGTACAGTCCCCTCAACAGAAACAACCGCACTATTTCCCTGACAAACCCCAGTATATCAGCCGGACTACATCCAGCAATGCACCCCAGTTCGTCGTGAAACCTATCTCGTAGCCACTTCTGCCTGAGACCCTGCATCCTGGGACAATGGCACAGTACATGCTCGATCGTCTCCAGCTCCTCTGAATCTTCGCACAATCTGCAGAAGTCCGGTATGTCGTTGTCCCATCTGCCCGCAAAAGCCCTGACAGGACAATGACCCGTCAAGAACCCTATAAGCGTTCCAAGACTACCCCTATCCAATCCCAGTAGAACCCTGGATGCCCCCGCGTCCAATCTTGGCCATAGTGCCCTGGACACCCTGCAATTCGTTCTTTCCCTCCAGGATCGGTTAACGTTATTACGGAATTTCTCCCGTATCACCCCATAGTAGTAACATAGGGGGGCTTTACCCCCCTGTCCCTTACCGCTTAGTCCAGATTCGAACCCCCTCTCGCGAGTTCGTCAGCCACCTCATTCCCATCAACCATGCAGTGTCCAGGTACCCAACACAGCCTTACATTGAATGCCTCCATGAATCCACCAAGAGCATTCCCACACCGAGCGACCAGGCACGATCGCACCGTATAATTTGTCAATGCCCTAAGCGCCGCCTGACTATCGACGTAAATTGTCACCACAGATCCACCCACGATGTGTTCCAGTATCACCTCCGTCGCCCTCCAGATCGCTAGGATCTTAGCCTGGAAGACACTGCACTCATCGGGGAGTCTGAATGACCTTTTCACCTCGGTGTTCGCGATATATACACCGGCACCAGTGCCGGTTTCCATCTTGGATCCATCCGTAAATACTGCCTACCCCTCAAACAGTCCATTTAATCCACTCCAAATTTCCCTATCCGGGAACTCCACTGGTGGTGTTGCACCGAAGTCCAGGGTCATAGTCTTATGATCCGAAATTCCCTCGAGAATACTACCCTGATCAAGCAGACCCATCTCGTACAAAATTCTCGTGTGATCATCCCGCCTAGGTCTAACTAAGGAAGACTCGTAAAGTCTGAGTAAGTTCCTAGCAGCCACACTCCTCACATAATGCTCAATAGGGGACAGATATAGTAGGATGTCCAGCGCTGCTTGCGGAGTGCTTCTCCTTGCGCCTGTGATGCCAAGAGATGCACTTATTTGAACCCTGCTGAGCATCTTCCTATAGCTATCCACTCCCAACGCACCCCACCAAACAGTGCATCCATAGGTAAGTACAGACCTAACAACCGATGTGTAAATCCAGTTTACCACATCCGGCCTCAGACCCCAGTTCTTAACAATGGAGTTCCTGCATGTGTAGTATGCATTGAGTCCCCTTCTCATCCTCTCCTGAGTATTTCTCTTTCAAGACAGTTTGCAGTCCAGAAAGTTATCTAAATACTTTGCTCCGTCCGATAGAGGTAACCCGACGCCATCTAGCACTGGCCCCCTAAATCCCTCTATCCTATACCTTCTGGTAAATAGCACCAGCTCAGTCTTCACAGGGTTAACACCCAGTCCCCTATCCTTTGCCCATGCCGAGAGTTCGCCTAGCATCACCTGCATAATTTCCCCGTCCGCGTAGGCAACAACTTTCCTGCCCATGGAATCAAATGACCTAAGAATCCCGTTGACCGCAAGCAACCACAGAAGAGGTGATAGAACCCCCCCTTGTGGTGTCCCCCTGGTAACCCTCCTCCTTATCACATGATCCCCCAGGCTCGATTTTATAATCCTACTGCCAAGCATGCAGACTATCCACTCTACCAGAAAGTCCTCAACTCCCAACTCCAACAACGATCAATCCTAATGTTACTAAAGGCTCCTTCTATATCCAGAAACGCGGCGAGAGTATATTCCCTATGCCTCAGACCGTGCTCAATACAACCTACCACCTCATGTAACGCGCTCTCAACATATTTACCCTTCAAGAAAATTAATAAAAAGGGATGCATAGAAACATGCAATGTTAAGGAAATGGTTTATAAATTAAAAGAAACTGCAAAATCATTTTATTCGATAATTTGCGAAACATTAAGAACAAAATTTTGTTTTGAAAATAAATCCTTAAAAATGATAATCAGCTTCACTCCAGAAAATATTGTTTTCGAAAAAACCAATAGCATAATGCTATTGTTATTAATGTTATTTACAAACTATGAAGAAAACTATAATAATATCAATTCTCAATTTCGTGTTCTAGCGGATCTTTCAGAAATAAAGCATTTCAGAACTGAATATATTATATTTCTTGGAAAAATGTAGCCAATATAAGAAATAAAACTAATGTTTGCTGACATTTCACATATTGCTTTTGGTATTTTATCGATACCACATTTCTGAGCACCAATTGACACACATTTTCAAATGCAAAATGATGTAAAATGCAGAGGAAGAAATCATTTACACGTATAAACTGTGTCAAGTTTGATAAAAACTAAAGATCTATTAAAATCAACTTTTATGTAGTTGCTGTTGTAGTTATAATATTTCTTATGATCTCTTAAAGTAAATTTGCTTTATCTTATAACACTGAATTTAAAGCTTTATTTTTAAACATTAATGTTTTAAACTTTTTTAGAACTACGTTCTAAGTATGGCCCCTATTACGGTTCACAACTCAACTCAGTTGAGTTGTAATTAAGACAATTGGTTGTGAACAGTTGTAATCTTTGTTATGTTTTTGTTCATCGTAATATAGCAAAGTTGTAAACCATAATACAATTAAGAAATTAAATCTTAACTAAGTTGAGTTGTTAACCGTAATAGGGGCCTAAAAGTCTGAATAATGTAACTTTGCAAAAGTTAAAATATAAATATGTATAAATACCAGTATAAATTTATGTTGACAAAAATAAAATTTTTAATTTATTTACTTATTCATAAATATATGAACTATTTGAAATATTTGTTTTTAACTGCCTGTTTAACGATATCGAACGTCATCGTTCGCATAGAAAATTACATTTAAAACAAAAACAAAGTTCGAACATTGTACGAACTTTGTTTTTGTTTTAAATGTAATTTTCTATGCGAACGATGACGTTCGATATCGTTAAACAGGCAGTAAATACTGAAAAAACGTACCTTTAGCGGCTCATGCACTTGCAATATAACTGTTCAATTTTATCGCCAATGTGTACGTGATATTCGAAGGTGACACAATATATTGGCAGGAATCGAAATCAGAAAAGAAGTGCAATATACTGTGACATGTGTTGGCAAAAATGTTCTATATTGTTTTGCTTTAAAGGTAGTGTTTTTTTTAATAAGAGTTGCGACATATTTTAATTAAAACCATTGTGCCACTTATTGAATAATATAGGACAATATAGAAATAATATGGCGAATAACATATACAATAATATTGCAAATGGATGGGGCGCTTTGCTCATTTTATTTTCATAAATTATTGTTTTTTTTAACAAAAAGTACCTTTTAGTTGAAGTTCAGTACCATTTCAAAATTTTCATTTTGCAACACTGCTTTGTTACGTTAACATTAACAGCAATAACAACAACAATAACAACAATACATTGTTGTTAAAAAATGATAAAAAATAAAAACAGCCTTCTATTTCTATGGAAATTGTTTGTACCTTGTGCGTTTGCGTTTCATTTCAATTTTTTTTTTCTTGTACTACATACTTAAAATATACTACACAGTGTTTGTATACACTTTGGTAAATGTAAATTTTGCATTGCGTAGTAGTTGGCTTTAAGTTAGTCTATACAAGCTAAAGGAGCATATAGACGACATGTTTTTGTCATCTGACATGTCAAATTTTCAAGTCACATGTAATTGTGCATGTCTGTCAAAATCGCTGTTTTACATAAGCTTTATAATATTCGGTCACAAACGTACATGTAATTTGCTTCTGACATTGTCTCTGTTTTTTTCGCATTGTTATTGCAGAAACCAAAGTAGTGCTCGGTTTCAAAATAGCTTGCTGCCGCCATGCAAAGTTTTATTTGCGCCGTAAAATAGTTCAGCCATCTTAACATTTTTTTCTTTTAATTCAAAGATACCAATTTAGGATTTTATAATAAAACGGTTTTTATATATATATTCACATAAATTCTATTCAATGGTAAGATAATCAAACATATCTCGGTATTGTAAAAAATTAACTTCAGCCGGCTAATGATTCCGTCAATAGTGGACGCCGCTGCCGGTTTCTTCCCGGCATAGCTTTCTGATGTCAGATGGTTTGTCAGAAGAAAATAGAGCACGCTCTAATTGAAATTTTATCAGATGACTTTGCAGAAGCAAAGTTAAAAAGG
This sequence comes from Pollenia griseotomentosa, assembly GCA_963931875.1. Classification (NCBI taxonomy): domain Eukaryota; kingdom Metazoa; phylum Arthropoda; class Insecta; order Diptera; family Polleniidae; genus Pollenia; species Pollenia griseotomentosa. Next base: position 121,998,171 of record OZ007561.1, on the reverse strand, counting down.
TAACACACGACATGTATGTATTTTGCAGTGGAAAATTTGACATGTCAGATGACAAAAACATGTCGTGTACGGGCGCCTTAACTTAAAGTTGTTTTTTTTTTGTAGTTAGCTACTCATTTGACGGCAGGGTGCTTTGTTTGCATTTATTGTTGGCGCACACAATAACACAAACTTCTCTTAGTCAAAAGACAAACATTCTTATGCTTTTGCATTCACGTAGTCATTATCCACTCGATGAGGCAATGACGAACTAAATTGGTATGAGTACGAGTCGCTTTGTTACATTAACATTACCAAAACAATCATTGTCGCACCGAACACACAAACATCTTAATTAAAAAACGAAGCTAAACGATGGTATAAATAACAAAGCACGATGTGCATTATTTGAATGACTGCAAACCATCAGCGAATGTGTGCAGTTGCGCAAGTTTGATTGTATGACCGAAAGCGAGTGTATTTGTTGGTATTCATTAAATACGATTTTTTTGCAATCGCACAAAGCCGTTCTCTGATACCTATTATGTATAATTTTTTTTATGATTTTAATTACTGATTAGTAGTTGTTTAAACTAAAAAATGTACTGAATTTAAAAAAGCCATCTTTTTCATTCTTATTAAAAAGTATTTTGATCTCCTTAAAATGAATTATCTTAATGATTTTTTTTTTACAATGAACAAATTTTGCAAATAAAAATTTGACTCATATACATACATACATACATATTTGTCTCCATATAACGAATTATTTCAAAAGAACTCTGTATCACATACTTACAACGCTATGTACGAAGTAAATTTTAATTAAGTGTTTTCTGAAAAATAATAAGAAGAAGGAAAGAGTAGTCCAACTAAGAGTAGTGTTGATATCAGCTCCCGTATTAAGTAAACGTAAATGTTGGACAAAGTAGTATTTCTCCAAAGAAAGACATTATTAGAATTTAATAAATCTAAAGTATTTACACAAAATATAGCTTAACAGTCTTAATTCCACTACTTTATAAAAAATTAAAAAAGGCGATTATTCTAAAAATGAAGAATAACTGTCTTTTTAAGGAAGAATGCAATCCTAACAAAAAAACAGATTATTTTAAATAAACTAACAAAAAATATTTCTTTTGTTTTATAAACTTTTTATATGACTTCGACTCTATTTTAATTTATTAAAAAGGAAATACATACATTCATATACAGTATAACCCGGTTAATTACCTCACGCTTAAATGCCTTTCACGATTATTTACCTTGAGTTTAAAATACCCGTTTTTTTTATCCATTTTTCAAACAAAAAATCCACGTTTAATTGCCATACGCTTAATTACCCCATTCGGGTAATTGCCTTAAAAATTAAACTCCCAAAACAAAATTACACCTAAATTTCATTTCATTAATTTACTTTTAAATGGGTTTACCCAACACTTTATGCTGTTTATAGATGATTTATGCTGTTAGTAGATGATTTACTTTTGCTGTGTGTAATTGTGCTTTTTAAACCGCGTTGCTAGAACACTGCTTTTATTGGTTTTGTACTCATCGAATCGTCGAAGGTTAGTATTAACGTGACTTTTATTTTTCAACTTTGTGAGCAAATATTGCAAACGTTGTTACTCCAAACAATATTGGCAACAATGACCATCTAAGGAGAAAATATAAAAAAGAACACAAACGAAGTATGTGTAGATCCCGCCCATACGAAAAAATAACGAATGTCAAAATCAAAATGTGATATAAGCGAAAAACCCATATGCGGAAAGCAAAATGTTAAACTTTGTGACTCTGGCTCAAAGTGTTATTAAAACAAAATATTTTTTTTATATATTTTAAAGCAAAAAATGTCTTAAGTTTTGACTTTTTTTTAGTTGTTCAATTTTCCTTACAATATTTTTAGGTCCTTTTTTTATGATCCCAAAAATTTATGCAACATAAAATTAATTAGTACAAAAATTAAATATTTTGTTTATCTAAGGGTGATTTTTTGCATCATATATTAAAATTTTTTATTTTAATCGATAATTGGTCTTTGCCATTTACTTTTTAAAAATAACTTCATGTAAATGTTGCCCGCGGCTCCGGTTCAAATGGTCCATTCGTAAGGTCCATTTTTGCACCACCTTGTCGAGCATTTCGGCCTGTATTCCATGAATAACACGTGTTATGTTATACTCTAAGGCTTCAATCAGGTTTGGCTTGTCCACATAGACCAACGACTTCACATAACCCCACAAGAAATAGTCAAGAGGCGTCAAATCACATGATCTTGGCGGCCAACTCATGGGGCCATTTCGAGAGATAAACTGCTCAACAAATGTATCCTTCAATATGCCCATTGTTTCAAGAGCTGTGTGGCACCGTCTTGTTGAAACCACATATTAACCAAGTCCAACTGAGCCAAAAAAAAGTCGCGTATCATGGCTCGATATCGTTCGCCGTTGACGGTAACTTTTCTTCCACGGTCGTCTTTGAAGAAAAATGGACCGATGATGCCACCAGCCCATAAACCACACCAAACTGTCATTTTTTCGGGATGAATCGGTAACTCTTGTACGACATGTGGCTGCTCTTCGCCCCAGATGCGGCAGTATACTGAACACTTTTCACTTTCACAGATGTAGCTTGGACACAATTACCAACCAGTGCTGCCAGCCCGAAAAACTTAATTCATAAAAAATCACCCTTTATAAGAATTAAAATTTAATTATTTTTTTTTTTTATACATTTATTGAAAAAGTATTTTTGGTTTTAAGCCAAAGTTATAGGCAGTTAAAAAATACATCGTCGAATCGACAATCATTAGTTACAACGTACGTAAAATATGGTAAGTACTCTAGGGTAAAGGATAAAATAGCATGTATATTCTAGGGATTGATATTTGAATGCTGTATGTTTAAATCTAAACCGATTCAACCATATTTAATTTGCAGTAAGATATTTTGGGCCAAATTTAATCTTAATACGAACATGATTAAATGGCTTATGAACATAAAAAAAAGAAGTTTGCATGGGGACTATGTGATATTATAGACCGATTCTTACACTTTACATAGGCTTCGTTATTATGACCATTCTAACGTATTTACAAAATTTTATCAAATTATCTAAAAATTGCAACTTGTTATTAAAAAAAAAAAAAAAAAAAAATGCGATTGCATACTTAAAGTTTCCCTGATCATAGGTTTGCATGTATGAGTACGCTTTTGTTAGTAGGATATTACAGGACGTCTCAAAAAGCATTACAGAAAAAATTTAAGACAGCTATCTCTTTAGATTAGCTGAAACATGTAAAAATGCCTATGTCTTAACTCTTTTTCACACATTAAAGTTAGGGTTTCTTGTAAATAAATACGTGTAATTACCTCACTGAGGTACTTTAACGTATTCGCTTAGATACCGTAATGAGGTAGTTAAACGTATTCTTATAATTTCCTCAACGAGGTAGTTAAGCGTATTCTTTTATATGCTTTCCCCGCATAATTACCCAAAAATACTGGAATTTTTGGCGAGGTAATTATCTGTGGAACACTGTATTAACTCAAAAATCTGAGGTAGGCTGCAAAATTTCAAAATTTTAAACGGTTCGGTTCTTGTATTTAAACAAAATATGTTTATATTTTTTATTTAAAAATTTGTTTTAACTCATGTCCTAATGCCGAACAAAATTAACAAACAACAAAACAAAAGGTCAACAATTTACAACATTTCTTGAGAGTGACTACATTATATTGTTTAAAATAATTATATGTATATGGGCATTTCCTGGGGTCGCGAACGTACGTTCGTACGCTTTTGATGTACAAATAATATAGAAAACAAAACTTTTCCTAGCATTTTTTTTGCGATTCGATAGCATTTGGACAGATGTATGTTTAGTGCAAAAGATGGATTTCATTTCATAATCATTTTCATAATAATAGTTATAAACATGTGGTCACGAACGTACGCAAAATAGAAGTCAACTTTGGCTGACGTAGTGAAATGTAAAAATCTGCGTAATGGAACGGAATATTCAAGAGTGATTAATATATTTCAAAAGTGTATTAATGAAGGGGTCCATACAGTTTTTACAAAACAAAATATCTCTTTTGGTTTTTGTTTAATTGGCTTATGTACCGGTCGCGAACGTACGGGTCGCGAACGTACGATTTTTCCATATGTTTTTTTATTATTATCACCATGCAGATTCCCATAAATATCTTCAAATTTCCTTAACAAGCAACTTAATACTCAATTTACAATTGATTGTAATGGAGAGATTATGAAGAAAGAGTGTAAACATAACATATTTTTTGCATGTAAAATAAGTACATAAAAATGTCTTTAGAAGTAGAAAATATAAGAAAATATAAAATTTTCCAGTTTCCAGCGCAATATCCTCAAGTAAAACAGCTGAGATATGCTATGAAACCATTCTTTTATAAAAACATACACTTTTTTTATAATAATAAACAATAAAAGACGATGATTATCAACATTTTATTTTTTCATCCTGGTAGACCATTCTGGGGAAATGCCCATATGTATTTGATGACACGTCATTTTTAATTTTGTAAATAACTTGGTTATTTTTTAAGATAGATGTTTCAAATTTTATAAAAATATGTAACGTGAATCGTAATCAACCAAACACGTCAACTTCAAATTTTCCAACATCTACATTGTTTCGCATTTAAGCTAACGATATGTGTTTTGTTTGTGAAAAAAATTCTTTGATGCATTTAAAAGGGTCACTTTTTCTTTCGTTAAAGAAAAAAAAAAAAAATAGTCATAAGAACTTGTTGGTATTTTGTGCTTGTAAAAATATTTTGGTTTCTGTACCAATCGCGTCGGTGGGTTTTTTTTTTCTTTAAAAACACTTTTCTTGAGTAAGTAAAAATATTTGAAAAACAAGTTAAAAAAGTCTTGTTTTGGTACAATTTATGTGTAAAGAACCCATATACAAAAAAGCAAATGTGACAATAGAAAAAATTTTTTTTTGTTTCGCACTAATTTTATTGCTTACTTTTTTATGCTACAATTATATAAAGAGTTACCTTACCATTTTATGGTAACTATTTAACAAATAGAATCTGGGAATTAATTTCTCATGGTGAGTAACATTTATTATATAAATTTTCATTTATTCGAATGCGTATTCTTAGTCAAATTACAATCCTTTAAAGTTGTTATACAGTTTTGCAGGCAAACTCAGGTGCACATTTGGTATTTCGTAAAAAGTTATGATATACCATTAGGTAGAATTAAATTGTATGCACAGATGTTTTGCTTATGGTACATTTTTCTTAGTATTGTGGTTAGCTGATTATCATTCTGCCAGGTAATAACTGTAAAACATTTTGCACTGGCAATGCAAAATATTTACATATGTATATGTATTCATATATATAGTTTTTACTGAAAGCAGTTCTTAAAAAAAAAGTTGCCAAAACAATGCCAAAAAAAAAAAAGTTCAACATAGAAAAATTTGTGTTGAATAATGCATTTTCAAACAAAAGCACTTGGTTAATAACAACAACAGAACTTTGTGGAAAGATTAAATCGAACATAAAAATACATTATAAACTTGTTCATCGGCAGGACATCAAAAGTGATAGTGATGATATCCCTGATTGCAAAAAAATAAAAAAACAGTAAAGTTAAACACTACAATTAACAAAACAGATTTTTTGAAATGTTGTATTGGATTGGTGACGAAAAAAAATATTCCATTTAGAATATTTGACGATCAAGAGTGCTTCAAGCAATTCATTGCACCGTACGAGCAAAAATTCAATACAAATTTAAACTCCAGTCATATTGGAAAAGGCCATATAAAATCGGAAATGACCGCTTTAGTAAAGCATAAAATCGGAAATGACCGCTTTAGTAAAGCATAAAATATAAAATGATATGCTTAAAAATAGATATTGCTAGCCGAATGGAAAGAAAGGTAGTCGTAGAAATGTAGTAAGAGAACTAAAGATCACCAGCGCAGCAATCTATGCGTGGTGGTGCAGGATTTTTGTTTGCTCATTTTTCATGAATGAGGAAATTCAAAATTTTTTTCCTCACCCTCATGAATGTAAAAAAGCAGTAAAATTTTTAATTTTTCACGCTCGCTCATGACTGAAAAATGAGCGAACGTTTCGGTCCTCTGTTAAAAATATTAAACTCACACTAGTGACAAGTGTTCCCGAGCCTGCCATTATTGCCGCGACGGCAAAAACAATTTTAGTAAGAAATGATACCAAGAACTCAAACACAGACGCAATGGAAAAAACACTAGTAAAAAGTTGTCAAAAGCCTCAAGTATAAGTTGGTATGGGAAGGTAACAGTGCTTAAACGGGGTCGCAGCCATACCTCTTCAGCTGTCGCTTCGGCCTCAAAAGTACCATCTTTTGATAGAAAAAAATCACAAAATCGTTTAGCAATTCTGGAGGATGAATCCTCTGAAGCCCCAAACGTAATAAATCGTCCAAGCCTCCCCCGATATATCTTAGGGAGCAAAACTCAAATGAGCTAATAAAGAGTTTGATCTCGGTGATAGGTGAAAATTCGTTTTACGTAGCTCCAACGTAAGAAAGTGTAGCAACTGTGGCGGTAAGCTGTCAATTATAGAGGATGCCCTGTATATACTATCATCATGCAGTCGGTTGGACCGAAAACTATTCCCCCTCAAATGCAGGTAACAAATCAAGTAAACACTAATGACATTCAGGCACCGCAGCCTTAGAACCTCTTATGCTAACGTCTTAAAATCAAACCATGTACCAATGCAAGGCGCTTCGTCAAGTAATGACGAAACTCCAGTTTCTAATCTAAGTCGTCTAGAAAAAACCATGGAAACATTAGAGCAAACAGTAAATAGTTTTACGAACACAATGGGTAATATGATGCAGGAAATTCTTAGAATGCAATCGATGTTATTGCAAGCTGTACTTAACAATCCATGAACTGTTTAAAAAATTGTTTTTGGAACGCAAACGGCATCCGCCAACATAAAAATGAACTAGAATACATTCTTAAAAATAAAAAAATTTATGATATGATGGTTTCTGAAATTCAGCTGACCTCAAGAAATACGTTTAAAATCAATGGTTATATGCTATATCGAGATAGAACTTGTGGGGGTTCTGCCGTTTTGATAAAACCCGGAATCAAACACTGCTCTATGTGTGAACATTGTGAGGATTATCTGCAAGCAGCGAACGTTTGTCTCTTCAACACAAACACAACACAATCGAAACATAGTAATTTCATCTTAATACTCTCCACCTATATTTTCAATATCAGAAAGCCAATATTGTGAATATTATAAATCATTAGGACTCTGTTTCCTGGCCGCTGGCGATTATAAAGCTAAACATGCCTTCTGGGGTCACGACTTATAACACCAAAGGGTAGTGTTTTGTTTAATACAATTTCTAAAATGGGTTTAAATGTGGTCGCGAGCGGACAACCAACATATTGGCCTGCTGATCAGCAAAAATTCGAGATGAGATCGATTTTGTCGTGGTTAAAAACATCTTCATAGAAACGATTCATGTTGAAGCTTCCTTAAAATTATCGCGACGTCAGCCAAGCAAATAAATTGTTTAAAATATAAAAAATATATCAGTACCCATTGCACAGAAAATACTCCACTTTGTACACCGGAGAATGTATCAGCCATGTCACAGAGTACAATTCCGTTCGGAAACGGAATTCATTCGGTATTTTGGTGCTTCAGAAAATGACGAATTTTTTTTTTTCAGATTAAACCAATTTTGTTTTCATGAATGGAATGGGAGTTTTCTGTATCTGAAAGGCCAACAAACTATCAAAATACATTTTCTATCAATAAACAAATAAACACCAAGAAGCACCTGGTATTGATAAGATCCATAAGAAAATGCTTTTGGAGCTACCTCGCATAGCAAAGAAAATTATTCTTTTTATTTTTAATGCTATTTTACGCCTTGAATACTACCCTCAATAATGGAAAGTTTCCTTAGTTACCATGATACCTAAGCCAGGAAAAGATCATACAAAAGTTGATTCATATATACCTATTACCTTATTATCTAATATATCAAAGCTATTTGAGAAACTATCAGTTTCAAAATTAACATGAATACAATTAAACAAACTCCTGTAGTAGTCAATGTCATAAAAAAAGCCTTTGTAGAAAATAAATATTGCTCAGCACTCTTCATCGATGTTTCGCAAGCTTTTGATAAAGTTTGGCATGAAAATAAATAATTCCCAGATTTTATTTGTGAAAACCAAATACAGTGGTATCCCGGTTTAACGAATTAAATATTGTCAGGCCCATTCGTTACATCGAAAAATTCGTTAAATCCTGAAGTTTTTTTTAATACATTTATTTTTATTAATAAAACAATAATATTTTAATAAAACAAAGTAAATTCGTTTATTTTCATAACAACGTGTACATAGTGGAGAACAAAACTAATATGTAATAATGAATGAAAAAACGTAAAACATATTCAAGTTATTAAAAATAATCCTTTATATTTGATGCCAACTTTACAAAAACTTCACAAATGTGACGTAAAATTTAAAAAGAAAACAAACATTTGTTTTGTAAACAAAACTAAAAAAATGCCTTTGTAACGTACAAATTTTTATTTTGGAGAGCAAGTATTTTCTTGCTTTCTTTGTAAGAAAAGAAAATAACTTTCTTAATTCGTTGTTTTCAGTAAAATCGCTCTTAAAGTATGGTAAAAATGTATACAAATACAAAAGAGAATGGTTGCAAATATGTTTGCATTCATTCTATATTGTTTTTTCAATTTTTTTTTGTAAAAATTCGTTATAGAGTACAAAAATTTGCAGTTTGTTCATATAAATTTAAAAAAATTAACGTTATCGTTCGAAATCGACGAACAGGCTGTAAGGTTGAACAATAGACAATTTACTGTATAAAATACCCATGAACTTTAACTATGCTTTTGTTTGATTATGTTTTAGTAAAAATCGAACAAAATTTGTTTAAAATTAATTTTAAATTTTAATTGCTGGAAAATTATTTAAATGACAGATAATTCTCGCAAATTAAAGATAAAGAACCACTTGTGTGTGAAAAAGTATCTTTGGTTTAATTTTGTACTGTTTTTGTTCCAATTCACTAGTTTCGTGCGGAAAATTTTACGATGCGAGAAATACTGTTATAGTGAAAAAAACTTGACACGGGGAAAAAAAATGTCTAAATTAAAACTTAAACAAAGTTGATATTGTTCAACCTTTCGAATTTTAAATCAATAACAACTAATCGAGCTCGAAGCCAGTGTTTTTTGTAAATAAATATTGCTTCCACTATTTCGATAAAACTATAAACTAAAGACTATATTTAGTTAAACTGAAAGCGGCAATACTTGCCATATTTTAAATACTGAAGTCTCACACTTTTATCAGTTCTTTTAAACGCCTTTTGATAAGATGGAACGGAACCAATACACTTTGTTTTCTAATAACTTAATAACGGTTAATGGAAAGAGTCCATAATAAAAGAATTTTATAATAAAATTGACCGCATACAACAAAATAAATAACATAAATATTTAAAACTTTCATCATTCCTTAAAAAATTAGAACAATTAAATAAATTTACTACATAAAATTCTTATTTGCTTAAAATAATTATTTGTTTTCTTCTTTAACAGGCCTTGATCAATTTGTACAACAGTTGCGCGATACTTGTACACACAAAGTAAAAGCAAATTCCGTCAAACAGGAGTATGAGAAACAGGACGAATTGAAGCGATCAGCGCTTAGAGCTGTATCTGCTTTATCTAAAATTCCCAAAGCAGGTAATTATAATTGTGCAGCAAGTAATTAAGTAGCATTTACACAACTTAAGATAGGAAGCCTTAATAGAGTGTTGACTTTTAGCATATGATTTATTTAAACTTTTATTTTTACATTAGAGTTGTGAAAAAATCACTTTGCGCGCTACTGTTTTAACGTACCTGACAATATGAAAGGGGACGTCAATGTTTTATACCTTAAAACCTGGTTTTAACATTTAAACTATTAACAGTAGATTGTTCTTTCGCGTTACAAGTTTAATTAAATCAGGTTTTAACTCAAAGTTTGTCTAATAATCTTGTGGAAAATAAAAAAAATTTCTCGTAGATACACATAAGTGATTTTGTATAAGAAATTACTGAAGTGAAGCGCTTGGAAACAATGTTGAAAAATTCAGTACTTTGGTACTTTTTTCAGTACTTTTTCATATTGAAAATACCGCAGTACCCCCGCGTTGTTTTCAGTACTTTATTATACTTTGAGCTTTTTAACTGTGATGTGATCATTTCGATAGCAGGCTTAGGTTTTCTATCATGTGTTTGTTCCAAAATTAATGTTGTTTTTAAAAAATTATTAACGACTTTAATATTGAAATGCAAAGCGTGGAAGCCAGCATTCATATTTTGCTTTCCAGAATGGAATATTTGTTCTTACAACTGGCAAGAAAATTTATAAAAATGAATGCATAGGATAATATGTTAGTGGAAAATTGAAATGAAAACCATATTAATAGAAACATGCTATCCTAAGGAAATGGTTTATAAAGTAAAAGAAACGGCGAAATCGTTTTATTCGACAATTTTCGAAACTTTAAGAACTAAATTTTGTTTTGAACATAAAACCTAAAAGTGATAATCAGCTTCACTCCAGAAAATATTGTTTCTGAAAAACCATCAGCATAATACTGTTGTTATTAATGTTATTTACAAACGATAAAGAAAACTATGCATACATAATAATATCAATTTTTAATTCCGTGTTCTAGCGGATCTTTTAGAAATAAAGCATTTTAGAACTGAAAATATTTAAATTTCTTGGAAAAATATAGCCAAAATTAAGAACGAAACTAATGTTAGCTGACATTTCACATATTGCTTTTGGTATTTTATCGATACCTCATTTCTGAGCATCAATTGAACGCACATTTTCAAATGCAAAATGATGTAAAAAACAAAGGAAGAAATCGTTTACACGTAGAAACTGTTTCAAGTTTGATAAAAACTAAAAATCTATTAAAATCAACTGGCAGTTGCTGTTGTAGTTATAATATTTCCTATGATCTCTTAAAGTAAATTTGCTTTATCTTTAAACACTGATTTAAAATCTTGATTTTAAAACACTTATGTTTTAAACTTTTTTCAGAATTAAGTTCTAAGTATGTAAAATATGTAAAAGTCTGAATAAAACACAAATAAAATTTTTAATTTATTAACTTATTCATAAATACATATATGAACTATTTCAAATATTTTTTTTTAGAAAATACTAAAAAACGTACCTTAAGCGGCTCATACACTTGCAGTATAACTGTTCAATTTTAAAGCCAATGGATTTGTGATAGTCGAAGGTGACACAATATATTGGCAAGAATCGAAATCAGAAAAAAGTGCACCATACTGTGAAATGTGTTTGCATCAACGTACTATGTTGTTTTGCTTTAAAGGTTATGTTTTGTTTTAATAAGAGTTGCGCCATATTTTAATTGAAACCATTGTGCAAATATAGGGCCATATAGAAATAATATGGCGAATAAAATATACAATAATATTTAAATGGATGGGGCGCTTGACGCTTATGTATAACAGAAAAATTATTTACATGTGTACCTCAAATATTATTCACATGTAGATACAAAATTTGCTTTTAAATACTTAGATAAATGAATTCCAATAAAAAATTTTTGGTTCTTTTTATTTTTATAAATTATTGTTTTTTTTTTTTTAACAAAAAGTACCATTTGGTGGAAAAAATACTCTTTTAGTTAAAGTTCAGTACCATTTCAAAATTTCAATTTTGCAACACTGCTTGGAAATCAAAAGGTTTTATATAAAAAAAAATGTATTTTACAATATTTCATCCGTTTGACGTTTTTATAAGCCGCAACCTATTTGGGTGATAATTTATTGGAAAAATCACGTAATTGAGTGTGATGATTAAAAACTGATTTATAACTTGAGCGATTAATTTAATACTAAAGGGTGATTTTTTATGAATTAAGTTTTTCGGGCTGGCAGCACTGGTTGGTAATTGTGTCCAACCTACATCTGTGAAAGTGAAAATTGTTCAGTATACTCTGCGATTTCATCATGGAGCAACTCACAAACGAGCAACGCCTGCAAATCGTTGAAATTTATTATCAAAATTCGTGCTCTGTGAGAAATGTCCATCGTGGAAGAAACGTTACCGTCAACGGCGAACGACATCGAGCCATGATACGCGACTTTTTTTTGCCCCAATTGGCTGAGTTGGACTTGGTTGATATGTGGTTTCAACAAGACGGTGGTACATGCCACACAGGTCTTGAAACAATGGACAAATTTTAGGATGAATTTGGTGAGCAGTTTTATCTCTCGAAATGGCCCTGTGAGTTGGCCACCAAGATCATATAACTTGACGCCTCTTGGCTATTTCTTGTGGGGTTATGTGAAGTCGTTGGTCTATATGGACAAGCCAAACACGCTTGAAGCCTAACAGCTATATTTATAAAAAGTTCTTATTTTAAGCTTATAGTATGTAATAACTTTTAAACGCTTTTTGTCTTATACACCTCTTATAAAAATTTGTATTCATAAACGTACAATAACAGCTTTTTTACTATTAACTGTTTGCAGCGATTTTCTGTTTAAGTATGGCAACTTTCTTTATATTTGGCTGCCATTTTATTGTTAGTGATGCACGAAACTTCTATTCGGTTTACATGATATTCTATATTTAAATTTTTTTTATAATTTTTTTTAATTGTAGACCTTCAAAATTATTCTTATCAAATAACAGCCATATTCATAAAAAGTTCTTATTTTAAGCTTATAGTATGTAATAACTATTAAACGCTTTTTGTCTTATAAACCTCTTATAAACATTTGTATTCATAAACGTACATTAACAGGTTTTTTACTATTAACTGTTTGCAGCGATTTTCTGTTTAAGTATGGCAACTTTCTTTATATTTGGCTGCCATTTTATTGTTAGTGATGCACGAAACTTCTATTCGGTTTACATGATATTCTATATTTAAATTTTTTTTATAATTTTTTTTAATTGTAGACCTTCAAAATTATTCTTATCAAATAACAGCCATATTCATAAAAAGTTCTTATTTTAAGCTTATAGTATGTAATAACTATTAAACGCTTTTTGTCTTATAAACCTCTTATAAACATTTGTATTCATAAACGTACATTAACAGCTTTTTTACTATTAACTGTTTGCAGCGATTTTCTGTTTAAGTATGGCAACTTTCTTTATATTTGGCTGCCATTTTATTGTTAGTGATGCATGAAACTTCTATTCGGTTAACATGATATTCTATATTTAAATTTTTTTTATAATTTTTTTTTTTAATTGTAGACCTTCAAAATTATTCTTATCAAATAAAACTATTATTTTAGTTTCTGAACAAAATGTTTCCGAAAGGTACATATCATAAAAACTTTTGTTTGAACCTTTTTTAAATATACGATAAGAAAGTATTCGAATAAAAAGTTTGTCTACATTTTATTAACATCACTATTATTATGATTTGTTTATTTTATTTTATTTATACTTTTGAAAAATAATTAGTTGTTTTAAACAAAAAAAAAAAAAAAAAAAAAAAAACAATTAGTTGCAATAATTTAATAAATAATTAAAGGGAATACATATCTGCATTTGCCCCTGAACATATTCATTTAAATCATATAAATTTTTTTAAATAATTATCAATATAACCTTCAATTGGCTGTCTAAAATAAAAAAAAAAAATTTAGTAAAATGTATTTAACATGTCCGTTGTAATAAATAAAACATTTTTGTCATTATTTTTCAACATATTTCACAAAAATAATATCATAAAATGCAAACACCTTTTAAAATGTCATTTTATTTTTGGTTTAAAGAAGGGCAAATCCAACAATAAATTTTCTTACTTTATGAATGGTTTATTAAAGGTTCAATAGACTATTTTTCGTTTATGAATACAACTTTAGCAATTTTTGCTTAAAAACGGTCAATTAATCATCAATAAGTTTTTATGAATACGGCTGTAAGAGTATAACATAACACGTGTTATTAATGGAATAAAATCCGAAATGCTCGAAAAACTGGTGCAAAATTGGACCTTACGAATGGACCATTTGAACCGGAGCCGCGGGCAACATTTACCTGAAGTTATTTTCATTTTATCGATTCCAACAAAAATTTTGAAAATATGTTGCAAATTTGAGTGTTTTATTAGATATTAAAAAAAACTACGCTTAAAAAATCACCCATTAGTATGGACCAGCAGTCGACACCATCGACTGCAATCTAGAAATAAAGACTTTGTTTAGAGTATGTCAGCCAGCCAAACGGACTTAATTGATTGGTACACTATATGGAGGGTCTAGAACCAATACTTTTATCTGTTACTAGCATTTAACCCGCTACTTTGTTAGCGTCTCCTTTTATTCGTGGACATATTTTTATGCCAAAGTTTACTTTTCTAGGCTTAAACTTGTTTAAATTCAAGCATTTAACCCGCTACTTCTTAATCGGGCTTTTTCTTTCATGAACATATTTATATGCCAAAGAATATGAATCTATGTTTTAGCAAAAAAGTTCCAAAATTTTTATCTCATAGGTTGATATTTTTACAGGACTTTGCACCTATTATTTTGTGTTTCTAAGTTCAATATTATAGAAAATTCAAAAAGTACCACTCGTAAAACACAAAAGCAAATGAAAGTATGTATGAAACATTTCAGTGTTGTGGTGGGAGCCCATAATTAAGTACTATTATGCCAATGAATGGGGACAAATATTTTGTAAAAAAGGACCACATGACCTTGCATGTTGAATTTTATGTTTCTAGGTCCAATACTAACGGAAATTCAAAAAGTACCGATTGATGAACAAAAAAGTACCTAAAAGCCCTCTTTCAGGTTCGTATCCACTCAGGACCTTGCATGTTTAATTTTATGTTTCTAGGTCAAATATTAACGGAAATTAAAAAAGTACCAATCAAAAAATATAAAAGTACCAAAAAGTTCCCTCTTATAAATTTTTATCCACTCAGGGCATTGCATGTTGAATCTTATGTTTTAAGGTCCAATATTAACGACAATAAAAAAATACCAGTTGCAGAAACAAAAAGCTAAAGAAAAACATCAATTTCCCGTATCTCCCCTTTTTGGTACTATTTTTTCCCCCCATTTAGTTATCAAAAATTTCAGTATTGTAGTGAGAGCTCATAATTAAGTACGAATATGTCAATGAATGGAGAAAATGTTTTGTATAAAAAAAATACCAAAAATAGTTACGATTTTAACCCTTTAAATGTTCGAATTCGAAAAAGTACCATATTCATATTCGTATTTTTTTGATAAGTTTCGAATGTTGTATAAACTATGTTCCTCTGTTGATTGGTTCAAAAGAAAGATGTGGTGCCAAAAAAAGTACACCAAAATTAAGGTTTTACCCGTTTGCTTCCTAATAGGACCAAATTTTAAAAAACTACCAGACACCTGTCCGCTTATTTTTCTTAAGAACAACGATAAGTATTACGTTTTTCCCCTTTTTTACCCCTAAACATTCGAATTTCCAAAAATCCCTTCTTAGTGGATCGATTTGGGGAGTCACCTATCTCTGCTCCAAATGTCAAGTTTTTAGCTACAGGAGTTTAGGCTGTGCGATGATGAATTAGTGAGTCAGTCATTCAGTAACGTTACAATTTTATACATATGATGAATTTCATTTAAAAATCGAGATAAAACTGAAATTTTGAACCCGACCCCCTCAGATATCGATGAAATTTTGTTCATAGCTAAATTTGATCAATACAAACAAACTCTCATTTTTAGAAATGACTGTTTTGCGATTTTTTGGGCGTGACACAGTGGGAACGTTTTCGAAAAAACGCGAAAATGGTCGAAAAGAGCTCCATTTAAACTACAATAACTCAGAATCGGCTAAACCGATTTCCATGATCTTGGTATCATTAAAAAGATATTTTAACAGGCTTTATGACACGTTTAAAAAAAAAAGAAAAAATACACTGTAAAAAAATTTATAACAAAAAAAAATTTTAACTGACGAAAAAACCAAAAAGATCAAGGGTTTTTTTACAGTGTATTAATTTTTTAGAAAGGTTTATCCTTCATCTATACCATATCAAAAAATAAAAATGGGTTCTTTTTTAGTTTTTTTTATATAATTTTTTAAGTAGTGTCACTTCTAGTAATTGCCCTTATATTTTATAAAAAAAAAAAATTTAGGTAACGAAAAACCAAAAAAGATCAAGGATTTTTTACAGTGTATTACTTTTTTAGAAAGGTATTTCCTTCACCTATAACATATCCAAAAAGTAAAATGGGTTCTTTTTTATTTTTTTTTAAATAATTTTTTAAGTAGTGTCACTTCTAGTAATTGCCCTTATATTTTGTAAAAAAAAAAAAAATTTAGGTAACGAAAAACCAAAAAAGATCAAGGATTTTTTACAGTGTATTACTTTTTTAGACAGGTATTTCCTTCACCTATAACATATCCAAAAAGTAAAATGGGTTCTTTTTTATTTTTTTTTAAATAATTTTTTAAGTAGTGTCACTTTTAGTAATTGCCCTTATATTTTATAAAAAAAAAAAATTTTGGTAACGAAAAACCAAAAAAGATCATGGATTTTTTACAGTGTATTACTTTTTTAGAAAGGTATTTCCTTCACCTATAACATATCCAAAAAGTAAAATGGGTTCTTTTTTATTTTTTTTTTAAATAATTTTTTAAGTAGTGTCACTTCTAGTAATTGCCCTTATATTTTATAAAAAAAAAAAAAATTTTGGTAACGAAAAACCAAAAAAGATCAAGGATTTTTTACAGTGTATTACTTTTTTAGAAAGGTATTTCCTTCACCTATAACATATCCAAAAAGTAAAATGGGTTCTTTTTTATTTTTTTTTAAATAATTTTTTAAGTAGTGTCACTTCTAGTAATTGCCCTTATATTTTATAAAAAAAAAAAAATTTAGGTAACGAAAAACCAAAAAAGATCAAGGATTTTTTACAGTGTATTACTTTTTTAGACAGGTATTTCCTTCACCTATAACATATCCAAAAAGTAAAATGGGTTCTTTTTTATTTTTTTTTAAATAATTTTTTAAGTAGTGTCACTTCTAGTAATTGCCCTTATATTTTATAAAAAAAAAAAAATTTTGGTAACGAAAAACCAAAAAAGATCAAGGATTTTTTACAGTGTATTACTTTTTTAGAAAGGTATTTCCTTCACCTAGTATAACATATCCAAAAAGTAAAATGGGTTCTTTTTTATTTTTTTTTTAAATAATTTTTTAAGTAGTGTCACTTCTAGTAATACGTACCGAAAGTCTTTTTTGAACTTTTTCACGTAAGTTTCCTTGTTTAACAGTAATTGAATCTTGCGATCCAGGCATCATTCGGCTAATTTCATCATCTTCATAAAATAACTTGACTGTGCTTAGAGTTTCGGTTGGTAAACTACGTCTGCTCATTTTAAAAAGATTGATATCTGCAAACTTCGTTTTATTCCTTTGGATATCTTTACTTTTTTTGATACAATCGTGAGATATATCATCCCCAAAACGATCTTTAATTTCTGCGTGACTCATATTGATTGGTAAGAGAGATAAAAGTTTTTGCTTTTCCAAAAGATTTGAGCTGTTCTCTATTTGATATTTGATGTTTTCCAAAATTTCTTCGTAAATGGCTTTGACGTTTTCAAGTTGCGCTGACAAATCAGATAATGGATCAGCTCCAAGTGAATCTGCTATATTTTCGAAAATTTGCAGTGATTTTCTATTTCTGTATGCATCTTGTTTCATATGTTTCCTTTTAAGAGGCGACATTTGGTTTGGTAGATGAGGAACAATATGATCATTTATATTTTCAATGACTTCCGTCCTTTCGATGTTTGCATTACAAGTTGGAAGTTCATTCAATTCTTCGCTAACTTCATCGCTGGGCGTTGTTGGTAAATAATTTTAGACTTCATTCTGCTCCACGTTGGATTCATTACGACTGCGCGCTTTTCTCAGTGTATTCCGGCAAGTTTCGCAAATACGGCTACAATGAATGTTGGCGACAGCTGGAAAATATTCAATTATATTTGCAGCCTCGTTTTCACTTATTTTACGAAGCGAAGCGCAACACTTATGAGATATTTTTATGCATCTGTACTTATTGTTTGAATTCATATTCACTCAAATTTTTAAAATATACGCGTAAAAATTGTAATGGGATATCTTGGCTTCTCGAAACTGTTTATAATTATGAATTTTTTGTTCTACAGTCAAAGCCCGGTATAACGAATACGCAGTTTAACGAATATCCGATATAACGAATGGCCCAATTTTTACATTAACTACCTTGTATAGCGAATGGCAGAAAAAAAATAGTACCGATTTAACGAATGACAAAGCAAAATAAAAAAATCTTAACAGAACCGTTACGTTTTTATGTTTGTATTGAAAGAACACGTGTGATGCGTTGCTTTTTTCGTTAAAGTTTTTGTAGTTTGGTTTGGTTCATTGTGAAAACGAGATGTCAAATCGAAAAAGAATTACTTTTGATAAAAAAATTAAAGATTTTAGAAGAGTATAAGAAAGGTGTAAATCTTTCAGTAATATCCAAAAGTATGGAATACCAAAATCTTATTAAAGTTCTATTTCGACACTAAATTATAAATACAATTATTTTTTATGTTTTTCAAATTGTAGACCACCGTTTTTTTATAAAATTTTAAGGTAAAAATTACTGATCGATATAACGAATATCTCGGTATAACAAAAGGTCTGAACATTATATCATTCGTTAAACCGGGCTTTGACTGTATATATATTTCTCTTTATTATGGGTAAAGTAATAAATGTTTATGACAAAATAGAAAATTATTATGAAGAAAACATTTAACGTGTCATAAAGCCTGTTAAAATATCTTTTTAATGATACCAAGATCATGGAAATCGGTTTAGCCGATTCTGAGTTATTGTAGTTTAAATGGAGCTCTTTTCGACCATTTTCGCGTTTTTTCGAAAACGTTCCCACTGTGTCACGCCCAAAAAATCGCAAAACAGTCATTTCTAAAAATGAGAGTTTGTTTGTATTGATCAAATTTAGCTATGAACAAAATTTCATCGATATCTGAGGGGGTCGGGTTCAATGCATCTCGATTTTTACATGAAATTCATCATATATAGATAGATAGATGAAGAAAAATTTTGTGAAAAAATAACAAAATTTGGAACGATTTTCACACCTTAAACATTTGAACTCAAAAAAAATCTAAATCTTTTGTATTTTTTAAGATAAGGAATGTGATATAATTTGTATTTACCCTTTTACTCCACAAAAAGGCCATACTTCAAAAAAGTACCAAACACCAGTCTGTTAATTTTTTTAATTTTGAATCTCTTTTAGTTTAGGAGATATGAGGTTAGCGAATTTTTCTAATGAACAACAATAAATGTTAAGGTTTTCCTTTAGCTTAGGAGTTATGAGGCTAGCAGGATCGATTTAGCGAGAGGACAGACCCCGGTCCTAATGTCAAACTTTTAGCTTTAGACGTTTAGGATCTGCGATGAAAGTAACAAACATATCTTAGGAGGTATGAGGTAAGCAGGATCAATTGGGCGCGAGGAGAGCCTCCGGCCCAAATGTCAAACTTTTAGCTTCAGACGTTTAGGCTCTGCGTTGAAAGATAAATAGATGGAGAAAAAATCTTTTGTAAAAAGTAACAAACATATGTTGGTACAATTTTAACCCCTTAAACGTTCGAATTTCCATAAAGCACCTTATAGATAAGTAACAAATGTTATATAATTTTTATTTCTATGTGTATTGATTTAAAAGCTAGATGGTGGAAAAAAGGCCCAAAATACAGGTTTTACCCGTTTGCTACCTAAAAGGGCCGAATTTCGTAAAAGTAC
Organism: Pollenia griseotomentosa; assembly: GCA_963931875.1. NCBI lineage: Eukaryota > Metazoa > Arthropoda > Insecta > Diptera > Polleniidae > Pollenia > Pollenia griseotomentosa. The sequence goes on along the minus strand of OZ007561.1, from coordinate 121,978,261 downwards.
CAGACAGCTATTAGCTTTTTTTTATTTAATGCTCAAAAATTAATATTAAATTAAATAAAAGTACCAGTTTATTTAAAACAATAACCAGTTAAAGAACGAAAAAGAATCAAAATATCCTTTTTACAGATTCTCATTCACTCAGGAACTTGCATGTTTAATTTTATGTTTCTAGGTCCAACAAATACGGAAATTGAAAAGGTTCCAGTTAAAGAACAAAATAGTTCCAAAAACCCTCTTGCAGATTTTCATTCACTCAGAACCTTGTATGTTTAATTTTATCTTTCTAGGTCCAATACTAACGAAAATTCAAAAAGTACCAGTTAGTGAATAAAAAAGTACCAAAAATTTCCCTCCTATAGATTCTCAACCACTCAGGACATTGCATTTTGAATTTAATTATTCTAGGTTCAATATTAACGTAAATTCAAAAAACTCCAGTTAATGAACAAAAACAGTACCAAAAAGCCATCTTACATATTCTTATTCACTCAGGATCTTGCATGTTTAATTTTATGTTTCTAAGTCCAATAAAAACGGATATTCAAAAAGTACCAGTTAAAGAACAACAAAGTACTAAAAAGCCTATCTTACAGACTCTCATTCACTCAAGACCTTGCATGTTTAATTTTATCTTTCTAAGTCCAATACTAATGGAAATTTAAAAAGTACCAGTAAATAAATAAAAAAAAAGTACCAAAAAGTTCCCTCTTATAGATTCTCATCCACTCAGGACATTGCATGTTGAACTTTATGATTCTAGGTCAGTGGTGATCATTTTATAGAGCAATTGCTTTTTGGCTCCACCCATCACTTTGTTATGCTCTTTAAATTCAGTTGTCTTTCAGACGGCAAATAGTGCACATGCTTGGCGGATGCTTTGGTTGATTTTAAAAAATAGTGCGTAAAAAAATGTTCGTACCATTACGAAAATATTTTATTTTTTTCACAAGAACTAAATCATGTTATATTTGACAATTGTTCAAACTGTCCTTTAACAAAATTTTAGACATTTATTATGCGCAGTTAATTTGAATTCTTCATATTTTTCTATATCATATCTATATATATATTTGTATATTAATAAAATAAAAAGAAAATTGTTTGTTTTTTTTACCTTTAAAACATAAGGAAATATATTTTGTTTTACCAAATAGCAAATTAATTGTGTATTGAAGTATTAAACAGATTTTTTAAACCAAAACAGTTTTTACGATTACATTTTTATAATAATCTTTTCGTTTACTTTTTTGTTGTACTGTATTTCTAAATTTGTCTCATTTTCTCACCAATACAAAAGCATTTCAATTTTGATCACCACTGTTCTAGGTGCAATATTAACGGCAATTCAAAAATTACCGCTTAATGAACAAAAAATGCCAAAAAGCCCTCTTACAGATTCAAATTCTCTCCGGACCTTTTATGTCTAATACTATGTTTCTAGGTCCAATACTAACGGAAATTCAAAAAGTACCAGTTAATGAACAAAAAAGTACCAAAAATCCCTCTTACAGATTCTCATTCACTCAGTACCTTGCATGTTTAATTTTATGTTTCTAGGTCCAATATTAACGGAAATTAAAAAAGTACCAGCCAAAGAACAAAAAAGTACCAAAAACTTCCCTCTTTTAGATTCCTATCCACTCATCACACATATGGAATTTTATATTTCTAGGTCCAATAATAACGGAAATTCAAAAAGTACCAGTTAAAGAACAAAAAAGTACCAAAAAGCGATTTTACAGTTTCTCATTCACTCAGGACCTTGCATGTTTAATTTTATCTTTCTAGGTCTAATAACAACGGAAATTTAGAAAGTACCAGTCAAAGAATAAAAAAGTAACAAAAAGTTCACTCTTATAGATTTTCATCCTAGGTGCAATACTAACGGAAATTTAAAAAGTACCAGTTAAAGAACAAAAAAGTACCAAAAAGTTCCATCATAGATTCTTATCCACTCAGCACATTACATGTTGAATTTAATGTTTCTAGGTCCAATAATGACGGAAATTCAAAAAGTACTAGTTAAAGAACAAAAAAGTACCACAAAGCCCTCTTACAGATTCTTATTCACTCAGGACCTTGCATGTTTAATTTTATCTCTCTAGGTCCAATACCAACGGAAATTCAAAAAGTACCAGTCAAAAAATTAAAAAGTACCAAAAAGATCCCTCTTACAGATTCTCGTTCACTCAGGACATTGCATTTTAAATTTTATGTTTTTAGGTCCAATATTAACGGAAATTCAAAAAGTACCAGTTATAGAACAAAAAAGTACCAAAAAGTTCCGCAATAGATTATTATCCCCTCAGGACATTGCATGTTGAATCTTATGTTTTTGGGTCCAATATTAACGATAATTAAAAAAATACCAGTTGTAGAACCAAAAAGCTAAAGAAAAATATCAAATTTCCCGTATTTCCTTTTTTGGTACTATTTGTTCCCCCCATTAAAGTTTCAAAAATTTCAGTATTGTAGTGGGAGCCCATAATTTGGTACGAATATCTCAATGAATGTAGAAAAATGTTTTGTAAAAAAAGTACCAAAAATAGTTACGATTTTTACCCCTTAAATGTTCGAATTTCGAAAAAGTACCAAATTTATATTCGTATTTTTTTGATAAGTTTCGAATGTGGTATTAACATTGTTTCTATGTTTATTAGATCAAAAGATAGATGGGGTGTCAAAAAAGTACCAAAATTTAGGTTTTACCCGTTTACTCCCTAAAAGGGCCGAATTTCAAAAAAGTAACAGACACCTGTCCGCTAATTTTTTTAAAGAACACTGATAAGTATTACATTTTTTTTTTTTATCTCTTAGTTTATGAGATATAAGATGACCGAATTTTGCCGTTTTTACCCTTTTTTACCCCTTAAGCATTCGAATTTCCAAAAATCCCGTCTTAGTGGATCGATTTGGGGTGTGACCAATCTCTGGTTCAAATTTCAAGTGTTTAGCTTCAGGCGTTTAGGCTGTGCGATGATGAATCAGTGAGTCAGTCAGTCAGTAACGTTACAATTTTATATATATAGATATACTTCAGTACAATCGCATAATCAGGGCTGTCAGACTTGGTCTGTGTTCATACGGCTCTTTTCTTATTGAAAAGATTACTAATTTATAGGCGAGAGGGGCGAGGGGAAAAGAAACGAGTACACAAATGCCTGTACTGTCTTTACGTTTTGCTTTTTTATTCGTTGTTTAATTTTGTTATTGTTTTCAATATCAAAAAAGCACACATGCAAACGCACGACTATACAAAATAAAAAACATGGCGTAAACATGACATGAATAATTTGAACGCCAATTCATGTTCAAAGAAGAATCTTTTCAATACGAAAAGAGCCGTATGAACTCAGACTTGGGGATTTATCCCCAAATTCGGGGATTTCATGTGAGCAAAAAGGACAAAGAAAGTCACTTGGGGATTGGGGATTTGATTGGGGTTTTTACACTTTTTTTTTTATTATTTAAGCTTATTTTTCTTTGTTTCGTATATAAAATATGAAAAAAGTAGCAAAATTTTTATCTTACTCTTAAATAGTGTAAAGGGTCCTAATCAAGATTACCATTTTTGTTGAGTGTGTAAAAGGTCCTTATAAACTTTTTATTTTTCTTGAGTGAGTGTTTAAAAAAAAGAATTTAAAAATAGATATAAAACCGTTGACAACACATAAACTTTTTGATTTTTTAAAGACAATTTTGAAGCAAATATGTATGTCTTCCCCAAAAATAAGTAAATATGAAAAACGATATAATAAAGATTGGGGAAAAAATGTAAGGCTATTGGTTAGTAGTTATGATGGATCGAAGTACTTAATAAATGACGGATATATGTATTTTTATAGTTGATTATAAGGATAGCTTAAACCGATTGAACAAGCTCCAAATTCTTATAAATTGGCTCATTCGTCACTGGAATCGCATAAAAAGGATTTAAAAAAATATGCCGAAACCAGTCGCTACAAACGAAATAAAATGACTTTTTTGACTAATAATTTTTATTTGGGGATTTCGTATTAACATTTTTCTAAATATTTAAAAAAAAAAATTTTAAATTTGGTCAGAAAAAAATATTAACTTTTTAAGGTTTTGTTTTTTGGGGATATTTTTTTTAATTTTGGGAACAAGGAAAAAAAGTACCTGGCAGCCCTGAGCATAATATCTTCTCAATCTATGGTAGTGCGGGTATTTAAACAGAAAGATTGTAATAATTTTTAATTTTCTTTTTGGAAAATTTGCTTTTCTACCCACACCACCAAAGCTACCACACCATTACCTTTGCAAAGGTATAAAGTATATAATGCGTTTGTGCTGAACAAAAATGGTGCTTTAATAAATTGTAAGAATTGGTTAAAAATTACACATTAACTATCCCCATTAACAAACATATTTTTATACCCTCCACCACAATTAGTTGTGAAGAGGGTATACTAAGTTTGTCATTCCGTGTGAAACTTTTTTACTATTCATCTCAGACCCCATAAAGTATATATATTCTGGCTGCTTGAGTAATTCTAAGTCGATTTAGCCATGTCCGTCTGTCTGTCCGTCTGTCCTTCTGTCCGTCTGTCCGTCTGTTGAAAACACGCTCACTTTCGAAAAACTCAAAAGAAATAAACAAACTAGGTGTCAAATTGCTTGTAGTTATCCTAAGCAGTTTGGGATTGAATTTCAGCAAAATCGGTTCAGTAGGACCAGAGCTATGAATCAAAATGTGGAACCACCACCTTCAAAAACTTGATAATTTTGTTACAAAAACTAACATAAATGATGCAAAAATGCACGGAATGACATAAGATTTTGCACAAGTCCGTTTTATTCGATTAGAAATTACACTGTAAAATTTCGCGAAGGTCGGTCCATAATTTACCCTAGGCCCCATATAAACACTACTCCCGGAAAACAGTTTAGTACGCCTAAAACCGTAAAAAATAATGCAATCATAACAAATTTTGGCTCGTCATAATTTTATAGGACTGTTAATGATACTGTGAAATTTCGTGAAGATCGGTACATAATTTACCCTAGACCCCATATATGCCCTACTCCCGGAAAACAGTTTAGTCTCCTAAAACCATAATTAATAACAAATCGTCACAGTTTAAGATAATAATAATAAAAAGACATCATACAGATATTACTCCTTAAACATTCGAACTGTCGGTGGAGGGTATCAAAGATTCGGCACAGCCGAATATAGCACTCTAACTTGTTTTTTATTTATTTATTGCTTGTAATTAGAGTTTCTACGCGGGAAAAAATTCCCGGGAATCCCGGGACACTTTTTTAACATTAATCCCGGAAAATTTTTTTCGGGAATTTTCGGGAATTTTAAATTTAATTTTTATTTGTTAGCATCGTTAAAATCAAAAAACGAGCAATAAATATATATTCTTAACTAAAATTACTAAAAACTACCTACAAATCGGACTATTTTTCCTAAGCCAATAAATCGAAGGTCTCTTTAATTGCTGATGAAATGTTTAAAAAGCTTCTTGAAGTAGAAAATGAAAATGTACACGATACACCATCACAAACACCAGATGCACCATCTACTATCTTTAAAGAACACCTCGAAAAGGCTATATCAAGTTCTAAAAAAATAAGTGTAAAGAAAATACAAAAGGCTGAAAAATTTAAAAAAAAAGTTTTTTTTTTTTTTAAGCGAGAGTACGTTTTCGGTAGCAGGCAATAACATATCAACAAGGATTAGAAGTGGAATCTCTGATGAGCTTTTAAATACTTTAATAATACTAAAATGTTTTTTCTTTAAAGAAAATTAATTTTACCAAGTTGCTACATAATATGTATGTAAATATGAATGTTACAATTTATTTGTTTTGTCTTGGTTTTCTGTAGTTTTAATTAGGGTTATTTGTTTAGACTGGTGTATATACAGTGCAATCTCCCTTAACGGACACTTCCCATAAGCGGACACCCCCATTAAACGGACATTGTTGCTAGGTCCCGGCAGCGCTCCATAAGAAAAGCATTGCAGTCGCTTTCCCTTGAACGGACGCTTCTCATGAGCGGACGCGGACATCCGCTAGATAAAAAAAATTCTCTTGGACGGACACAGCTTATTTTTTTCCGAATTTTTCATGTCATAATTTACAAATAAGCCTGCCAAGACTCTTTTAATTTGTTCGCTTTAACAACAGGGCACGGTTTATCATAATTACTACATCACATAACATAGTTAATTGTGGGTATGTTAAATACATATTTTCTCTCTTACATAGGGGGGTGTGCTGGAAATCGCAAACGCAAAACGCAAGAATTTTGAGGCTGTTTTTAATACACTTTTAATCTAATTTTTATAATTTTTGCTATAAAATTCTGTTTAATAGAGAAATGTTTGTATAATATTTGTCATAAAATTTTTTTATTACAGAAATCCTTCTAAAAAACGACTTTTAAAATTCTTGCGTTTTGCGTTTGCGATTTCCAGCACACCCCTGATAATGTTTTCAATTTAACGTTTTTTCTACGATTTACGCTTCTGCTTCGGAGAGTTGACAATACTAATTCTTGCAATGTTTGTGGTGCGTACGTATGGTGTACAAACCTATTTGACCAACAGTTTGTAATCTATGCCATTACTTATGCGATTTAGGGGATTCCCCAAATAATAATCGATTTGCGTTTGCTTATTGTACTTTGGAAATATTTTATTGCCAAGACGAAAACACGTCAAACCAGGATGGAGGAATATTTATTGAAAAACGTAATATAGTACTCATAAAACATTTTAAACTTTTATTACATATAGAACTACATTTAATGATTTTTTGTTATTAAACCCAATTGAATTGTTTATTTTTTATATTTTTTTTAATAAAAGTATGTACATATCTTTAAAAAAAAACAAACAATATAAGGCAAAGTTTTGTTGATTTAAATTTGTAGTTTTCTCTTGGCCGGACAGCCCCCTTGTGCGGACACATTTCAACGGTCCCTTCGGTGTCCGCTCATGGGAGATTCCACTGTACATATATATATTCTTTTAAAAAAGTAAAAACCTGTGTCTTGAACTCATTCAATGAAATCATTGTTTTATTCTAAAAATCCCGGGATTCCAGGGAATAAGATTTTTTTATTTCGTTTCCCGGGACTAGAAAAAGTCCGGGAAATTAGAAACCGTACTTGTAATACAAAAAGCCTTCAAGGCCAAAGCGGATTACTGGAATATTTCATACAACATTTTGTCTTAAAAATAGTAAAACAACATTAAAAGCTAAGTTGTATCATTCTACGAAAAAATAATCTATATAATAAAAATGAAATGTTGTCTGTTGCTGATCGCTTAACTTGAGAACGGCTTGACCGATTTGGACGATTTTTTCTTTATTTTTTAATTTTGCCCCGCCCACTTTTACGCCCACTTTTTTCTATTTACCTAAAATCAGAAAACGGCTCCATCGATTTGACAAATTTTTCTTTCAAATGGTCGTATTAATCCATTTAAATTTTTCATCGAAAGAAAAATTTACCACGCCAACTTTTACGCCCACTTTTTCTATTAAGCGCATAACTTGAGAACGGCTTCACAGTTTTGGACGATTTTTCCTTTAAAATTATCGCCATGGTCCAACTTAGGTTTGTACGAAAAGAAAATTTTACCACGCCCACTTTTTTCGATTTACCTAAAATCAGAAAACGGCTCCATCGATTTGACTAATTATACCCTTCACCACAAGTGGAAAAGGGTATATATAAGTTTGTCATTCCGTGTGTAATTTCTATAATATTGATCTTAGACCCTATAAAGTATATATATTCTGGGTCCTTATGAGGAGAGATGTTGATTTAACGATGTCCGTCTGTCCGTCCGTCTTACGTTTGATATGTGGATACTCCAGGCATGATAGCGACTAGGTTGTTTTACATTTATGTCCTATATAGTCTACCATTTCTTGCTAGATCAGCAAGATCGGTCCACAAATGGCTGAGATATGACCAAAAAACCACGACTGCCTCTGATTTTGCCCAAAAATCCCTTGTTGTTGTATTTTTTTATTTCTGTATATCTTGAGAACGGCAAGAGCCAAAGTTTCCAAATTAGGTACACACATTAACGTTATCAATACACAGCATCCCACAAAATGTGGGCGGCATTGAACAAGTGGGCGTGGTACCTCCCGTACAAAAAATTTCAAAAATTGTATAAAAACCTGATTTTTTGGACTGTCATATGACCTATGGTTACGCCTTATATATCAATCGGAAATTTTTAATAGAAAATATTTTCTGAAAAACTCGGGAAAATCGGTTCAGATACGAAAAAGTTATGACCAAAATATAATTTTTTTTTTGAAAAATACCCATTTTCGGGAACCATAGATCTTCCCGAGTCCAATTTTCATAACCAAAATAACTGGCAAATTTCTTCTTTAACACGTCGGTATATAAATCTGTCAAATCGGTTAAGAAATAGCAGAGTTATGACCAAAATACTGAAATCCCAAAAATTACTCTTTTTATAATTAAGTTTGTTTTTTATACCCTTCACCGAAGGTTCTATACCCTATAAAGTTCGGGGTATTCTGGGTCCTTATGAAAAGCGAAGTTCAAATCCAGTTGTCCGTTTTTTCGTTCCTTCATGGTCCAGTTGTCTAGGGGGTTTGCTTAGGTTAGAAACTGTGAGTCCCTGGTTCGAATCTTGTTTTTTCAAAAAGAAAATTTTTTTTAATTTTTTTATGTTCTGAAACGATTTAAAAAAATATTTACCAGTTTTAACTTTTTAAATTTAATTTATAATGGTTTTATGTATTGTATATATGTATGTTTATGTAGAAATTATTTAGGTTTTGTCTAGTTGCTCTGTATTCTGCTCGCACAATGGTGAAGGGTATATAAGATTCGGTACAGCCGAATATAGCACTCCTACTTGTTTTTTTTTTTTCAAATGTTCGTGTTAATCCATTTTAAGTTTTCATCGAAAGAAAAATTTACCACGCCTACTTTTACGCCCACTTTTTCTATTTATTTGACCGATTTGGACGATTTTTTCTTTAAAATGGTCGCCATGGTCCAACTTAGGTTTTTAAGGAAAGAAAATATTTCCCCGCCCACTTTTTTCGATTTACCTAAAATCAGAAAACGGCTCCATCGATCATTAGTATTCAGCTACCGAGCGAAGCCGGGACGGCCAGCTAGTCAAGAATAAAAAATTCAAAGAAAAATTATTCATAAGATATTTCAGGTTTGTATGCGTACAGTAATCCCTTTACAAAACAGAAACACCTCTAATGAATAAGAGGAAAAACGATTATTATATTGGTATTTACATTTTATTTTATCTAAAAATATTTTATTGCAACCTTAGTAATGTTACCTACCAAATTATTAGGGGCCAACTTACGGCATTCGATATCGATCGAAATTTCCACTTAAATTTTATTGTAATTTCGATCGATATCGAATGCGGTAATATGGCCCCTGATTGGAATCGATCCATATTTAATAGTGTCCAACCGATTAATCGTCTTCGGTATGCCAAAAATTGCTAACCGGCCAATAACACATTTTTCAACTTAAAAATTTTGAACCAATTGAGAACCCCAAAATCTGAAAGCTTATGATGGTAGAAAAAAAAACCTAGCTGGGTTTTGAATTATTAGCTAAGGTTTTTTTTTAATTCGCTTTTCAAGTTTTCGACTGGGGGTGGATTTTAGTACAATTTTTAAAAAACATGTACTGATTCTTAAGTTTATCAGTAGGGTGACCGTTATTTTATTTTTTCGTATTTTCACTTGGGAAACCCCTTAGATTGATTCCAAATTAGAAAAAAACAATATATATAAAATTTTAGATCGTTTGCATAGTTATTAGGCGTGCCTTGAGCCCACAAAGTTTGCTAAAAAGGCTATTTTTCTCACTATGGGTGGCTTTAAGTGTTCATAACTTCAGTAATATTTATTTTAGAGAGAAACCTTATTCACAAATATTCTAGGGCTATATCTTATGAACAATGTTGCTCTGTATTAGTTTTCTTTAACATTAATATTTAATCCAGAAAAAACCAAATTAAAAAATAACACCGAAATTTTCACATATCTTCGCATTCTTTGCCTGGTGATTACACTACGTGACAAATTTTCAAAAAAGTCGTGACCAAATGAATCTAACAGCTAATTTTTATCTAGAATTTTCCCCTGAATCTAAATATGAAGTCAGAATTGTCAAAAGTGGAACAGTTTTTGAGATATTCCAAAATAACCGTTATTTGTGTTTTTAAAAAAGATGATGTGACTGAAATGCAAATATCTTTAAAAATTTTGAACGGACTATGTATTTCTTTCTTTTTATTGAGAGGTTATAAAATTACTAAAATAAGAATGGGTTGCTAGAGAAGTTTGGTCAAGAAATGACAGAGTTATAGGGGACAAAATTCAAGCTTCATTGAAAATTTTATGATTCTGTTCAATTTTGCTCTTTTCAAGTTTTTCTTTTTAATCTAATGATTTAAAAATCCTAATGTTTTATTGCATGCGACATTAGATTATTTTAGACATATGTAGATTGGTACAAAAATGACAAAGCTACAGAAGATTTAGTAAATTTACCCACATAGAAATTCAATAGCTTTAAGCTATTTTTAATATTTATTTTACTAAAAATTTAGTTTTGTACATGCATTTGTTGTGTTTTTCTTTGGTTTGATACAAATCGTAAAGTGGGTTAATTCAATTAATCTTCTGTAACTTTGTAATTTTTTTACCGATCTGGATCCTATTGGACACAAATGTTCGAATTGAATAGGCTAATGTCGTAAGTGATAAAACTTAAAAAAATTTTATTTTTTGGTTTAAAAAACAATAACTTGAAAAGTGCAAAATTGAACAAAATCATAAAATTTTAATGAAGTTTAAAGTTTTGTCCACTAGTTAGTAGTTAGTTAATTGTTCTTTATTTTGAATTCATTTTAAGTAATCAAAATTGAACATACGACTATGACATGACGTCTGTCGGAAAAGGTTGTTATATATATTACAAATATTGTTTTATATTACATAAAAATTAATAATTAAATCCAGTTATTAATATCTTCCTGTAGCCTATCGCATTTATAATATAGCGAGATAAATATTTAAAATTGTCCTTACCATTAAGAATCAACTCATTTTCTGTTACGATAGTTTTTTTTTAAGTTTTGGAATCTTATTTGTCCTAATATAGGGCATTTGGCTATAAAATGCAGAATGTTTTCGGTTTCGTTTAGATTACATAAGGAGCATATACGGGGTCTGTTTTGCTGAAACCTTGTACTATTCAACTCAATTAATCACATCTAGCTTTGAATATACAGTAATTTTGACTTAGCTGCACAATCTCCTTTGCACGATTTTTTGTGCAGGTAAATCAAAAATGCAGCTATCTTAAATGTATTTAGCTGCCTTAATGTGCAGGTACGCAATTGTGGTTACCTGCATAAAAATGCAGCTAAAGTAAAGTGTTTGAAAGAGGAGTAACAACGTTTTTATACCCACACCACAATAGTGGAGAGGGTATTATGCATTTGTGCTGATGTGTGTAACGCCTTAAAATATTGGTTCTAAACCCACCTTAAAGTATACCGATCGACTCAGAATCACTTTCTGAGTCGAACTAACGATGTCCGTCCGGCTGGCTGGCTGGCTGTCCATGTAACCTTGTGCGCAAAGTACAGGTCGCAATTTAAAAGATAATTTGATAAAATTTGGGACATAGGTTCTTATTGACACGAGGACCAAGCCTATTGAAAATGGGCCAAATCGTAGAACCACGAGGGAAGATAGGGGGAAATTTCTTCCTCTCAGAAACTATCAAACCGGTTTTAATGAAATTTAAAACATGGATAGGTCCATATCTATATGGCCACATAAGCTATACAGTTTTTCAAAAATAGGACCACAAGGGGATGTAGGGGGCAATTTCTGCCTCTCACAAACTTTCAAGCCGATTTTAATGAAGTTTTTAAACATAGATAAATCCATATTTTTAAGGACACATAAATATGATGTGTTTTAAAATACTGTGGTGCTGGGTATCATATGGTCGGGCTTGACCGACTATACTTTCTTACTTGTTATTAATAAATTGATAGTAACGTTCAAACGTTCAAACAACCTGTAGTCATTTGTTATGCATTTTTATAATGAACGGATAGCCAAATTGGTAAAAACAAAGTGGGGAAGAGAATAGTCGTTGTAGTACAACGTTAATATTAGCGCTGCAAGCTGCCAAAAGTTAAAAACTGCAGTTTCAAAGTAGTGTAAACAGAATACGTAGTTGAAGTAGTCTTTGAAGTTGAAGCGCAAAATTCGAAATTTTGAACTCTGTTGCGCTACAGAGCATTCGCCAGCTTCAAATACTACTATAACTACTTTATTTTGTTCCAGGTCTAGGAATTGCAATTCATTTCATATAATCGTGGTAAAGTTGCCATAACTACAAACCATATGCATAAATGTAGGTACATGCAAACAAAATAAATGAATTTTAATGATGCCAGTCTTACTTGTTTGCGATTTTTGTTTTTAGAAACAGCTCAAATTGAATATTTATGTGAAAAAGTGGCCACCATATTTTTTTATGTGTGCAGCTAACTTTGATGTTTTATATAAAAATATTTTAACGCTGCCCAAAAATATGAAAAATGTGCAGATATACAAAATGCACGTAAAGAAGGATTTTGAAGAATAATTACAGAAAATTTGTATTTTGGGCAGTTAAGTTAAAGTGCAGCTAACTTAAATTTTTTGTATGAAAAAAATTTTTAAATGCCAAACATTTTGGGCACTTATCTTAAATGTGCAGGTAAAGAAAGTGCACTTAAAAAAGGAATTTGTATGGGATTATAAAGAATAATGACAAAAATTATCAATTTTGTGCAGTTAAGTCAAAAGTGCACGTAAATAAAAGGCAGTTAAGTCAAAACTCCTGTATAACTTAATTCTGTCATATTTGTGATTTTCAAATAGGATTGCGGCTCTATGTACTTTTGTCCGCTATAACTCTGCCATTTAATGACTCATCTTCACAAACGACTCATGGTTATTTAAGAAATTTTATAACCTCTCAATAAAAAGAAAGAAATACTTAGTCCGTTTAAAATTTTTGAAGATATTGCATTTCAGTCACATCATCTTTTTTAAAAACACAAATAACGGTTATTTTGGAATATCTCAAAAACTGTTCCACTTTTGACAATTCTGTCTTCATATTCGGATTCACACAGAAAAAATTATTGCTAAAATATTTTCAAACAAACGCTGGTTTCAAAAATTTTTTAATTTCTACAAATTTTTTTAACTGTTTCAATTAATATTTTTGCTTGATTGTTTATTGTATCTACAAAAATGTTGACAACTGTTAAAACATAAAATATACGCTTTATTGGTTTCAAGTTTTCATAATTTTGTATGAAATATTTAACGCTCTCTAATGTAGTCGTTTTTTTGCAATTTTTTATTTGATCGTAAGCCACACTACTTTATGTAAAATAAATGAGCAACAACAAAAAACACATGCAGTTTTTTTTTGTACGCCTTAAAAAAGTACAACAATAAGAAAGATGATAAAATAGCGTGACGAGAAACAACAACATCATAAGAAACAAAATTTATTTTTGGTTGTTTTCAAAGTTGGTAAAATAAGAATGAATAGAAATCCCGTTTTTTATTTTTTAAATTTTGTCAGTTAAATACATAAAGTTTTTGCAGTATAATGATGACGGAAACCATATCGGGTCGTTCTGCTGCAGTTTTTAGTTGAGATTGCTTCTTCTTAACCCAAGGAAAGGATAAGACCAACGGTGAATGTGTGCAACTAAGCTATAACGAGAGAGAGACATCGACTGCTTTCAGTGCAAAAAGAAAAAACTTTTTTGTTTGATTTCAGTAAATGATTTGCTTTTAATTTTTATGAATTTCAGTCAATTTTTTTGTTTGACTCAGCTAAATTATTTGTTTGAAAAAATCAGGGTTTTTTTTTTTCAATAAACGAAATGCAAAATAAATGGTTTGAATATGCAAATTTGTTTGTAGGTCCTGTTTTAAACAAAAAACGTTTTGATCCGGCAAATTTTTTGTTTGAATTGAAAAAATAATTTTTTCTGTGCATGGGAAAGTTTTACATAATTAGTTGCCAGATTCATTTGGTCACGACTTTGTTGAAAATTTGTCACGTAGTGTAATCACCAGGCAAAGAATGCGAAGATATGTGAAAATTTCGGTGTTATTTTTTAGTTTGGTTTTTTCTGGATTAAATATTAATGTTAAAGAAAACTAATACAGAGCAACATTGTTCATAAGATATAGCCCTAGAATATTAATAAATATTACTGAAGTTATGAACACTTAAAGCCACCCATAGTGAGAAAAATAGCCTTTTTAGCAAACTTTGTGGGCTCAAGGCACGCCTAATAACTATGCAAACGATCTAAAATTTTATATATATTGTTTTTTTCTAATTTGGAATCAATCTAAGGGGTTTCCAAAGTGAAAAAACGAAAAAAAAAATTGTCCATATAACTTGCGGTCACACTAGTCTATCAGCCATGTCACAGAGTACAATTCCGTTCGAAAACGGAATTCATTCAGTATTTTGGTGCTTCAGAAAACGACGAAAAAACTTTTTGGAATGAAACCATTTATGTTTTCATGAACGGAATGTGAGTTTTCTGTATCTGAAAGGCCAAAAAATTATCAAAATTTTATTTCTATCAATAAAGAAATATGTTTTCTTCGATTCCGTACGGAATCATTCCGAACGGAATTGTACTCTGTGACATGGCTGTATATCTCGCGAACTATTCGAAATATTGCTTGTCTCTGTTCCGCAAATTTTTAGCTCTTAATCAGATCTAAAAATTTTACCTTGAGATAAAATTAAAAAACAACATCTTACTCAAAACAGCAAAACTGTCAAAAAACGTAAAATTTCATCATAGATTTTTATTGTTGATGATGGAAAATATAAGGACATTTCAAATATTCACTACAAACTGTATTGTACTTAAGAAAACTTATTGGTTAATTGTATGAAACTGGCATTTGCTTAAGCAAAGTGCGAAACACATCGCACTTTCCGTATCGAATAAAATATTTTTTGATTTTATTTTTGTTTTTTTAAAGCCTTTTGAGAGGCTTTTTGTTTATTTTTGACGGTAGCTTAAGCCAGTTTATGCCGAAGGCTTCGTCATCGGCCTTAAAAAATGGCTTCGGTCGGACACTAATCGGACCATAGCTCCCATACAAATATGTACCAGAAATGCTAAACCTGCCTTAGAAATGTTGGTATTAATTAATATAATATATATAATAACTAGCTGTTTGGTCCCGGCGCTGCTCGGGATTTTCTAAATAGAAATAAAAAATGAAATACAGTGCCCATGTTCCGTAACTCTCGCGTCAAGAAACTTTTGGATTGAAATGTGTGAAATGGAACAAAAATGCCATATATTGAAACAAACAGCTGTTTTTCTCGCTAAACTGTGTTTGTAAATTTCTTTGGCGAGTACAAAACGATTAAAAATGCAAATTGCAAAGAAAAATAACAATAATATTATGTTCTTGGCACATTTTTTTATTGTTAAATCATTTGCTTTTACCATTTTTATAAAATATACGAATGTTTTCAAAGTTCGTTTGCGAACAACAAACATTAAAGTCGCACTTTAAATTATTTGGCATGGCCGTCGGTTGTATTTTCGCCGCCGTCGTTGAAAATTTTTCTATTTTAGTAAATTTTGGTCGCCGTCAACTATATGTGTGACTGGCGTCCTCAACGTTTGCAATGTCACATCGTAAAGACGTAATCTCCTTTGATAGTTTTTGACATTACTTTTCGAGAAACGATGGAATATTTTGTTTCACATCTTTTCGACGCGAGAAGTTCTCACAAAAGTTACAGAACATTGGTAATGGAGAATTTTGTTAACAACTTAACCCCAGCGCTATCTACCATTAATAAAAAAATTTAAATATCCATCAGTGAAAGTAGACCTTTCCAACGCATGTACTCGTTTGAAAATCGGTTGAGTGGTTCTCGAGTAAAATCACAAACGTAGGACAACTTATTTTTATATATATATATATATATATATATATGTATGCACAGGGCATATTATGCGAACAGAAAAAATCATAACTTTTTTTGATGAAATATTACAAATTGCAATATTTTCGAAATATAAATTCAATATTTTTCTTCTAAACTTTTTAGAAGTCGTTTAAAAATCGATTTTTTGGGGCAGCGCACATATGACGAACAGCTGCATACGTTGCGTTTAATTGCCGAGACTGTCTGCAAAATATGTTCCTTGTATATGACATTTTTTGTTGCCATGTTTCCACATTATTATTCCCAAATTCTTATAGGGGATTAATTTCAATTAGTGCTGTCAAAACGTTTTTCATAATATTTCAATAATTTTTTTTCAAAAAGTGTATTTTTTAGCGATTTATTACTTAATATTCTTATTATATAAAAAATTAAGCTATTTTCTTATAATATTTTCCTTTATTTCAAAAAGGGAGGTTTTTAGCGATTTATAACTTAATATACTTTCTATTTAAAATATTGAGCAATTTTTTATTGTGTTTGTTTTATAATAATTCAATAATTTTAATTCAAGATGTGTGGTTTTAAGCGATTTATAACCAAATATACTTTCTATTTAAAATATTGAGCAATTTTTTATTGTGTTTGTGTTACAATATTCTAATAATATTTGTCAATAAGGGTGGTTTTAGCGGTTTATAACTTAATATACTTTCTATTTAAAATATTGAACTATTTTTAATTGTGTTTGTTTTATAATATTTCAATAATGTTATTTAAAAAAGTGTGGTTTTGAGCGACTTATAACTAAATATATTTTCTATTGAAAATATTAGGCAATTTTTTATTGTGTTTGTTTCATAATATTTCAACAATTTTAATTCAAGAAGGGTGGTTTTTAGCGATTTATAACCAAATATACTTTCTAATTAAAATATTGAGCAATTTTTTATTGTGTTTGTGTTACAATATTCTAATAATATTTTTCAATAAGGGTGGTTTTAGCAGTTTATAACTTAATAAGCTTTCTATTTAAAATATTGAGTAATTTTTTATTGTGTTTGTTTTACAATATTCTAAAAAGATTTTTCAAAAAGGGTGGTTTTAGCGGTTTATAACTTAATATACTTTCTATTTAAAATATTGAGCAATTTTTTATTGTGTTTGTTTTATAATATTTCAACAATTTTAATTCAAGTAGGGTGGTTTTTAGCGATTTATAACCAAATATACTTTCTAATTAAAATATTGAGCAATTTTTTATTGTGTTTGTGTTACAATATTCTAATAATATTTTTCAATAAGGGTTGTTTTAGCAGTTTATAACTTAATAAGCTTTCTATTTAAAATATTGAGTAATTTTTTATTGTGTTTGTTTTACAATATTCTAATAATATTTTTCAATAAGGGTGGTTTTAGCAGTTTATAACTTAATAAACTTTCAACTTAAAATATTGAGCAATTTTTATTGTGTTTGTTTTATAATATTTCAATAATTTTAATTCAAGAAGGGTGGTTTTAAGTGATTTATAACTGAATATACTTTCTATTTAAAATATTGAGCAATTTTTTATTGTGTTTGTTTTATGATATTTCAATAATTTTAATTCAAGAAGGGTGGTTCTTAGCGATTTATAACCAAATATACTTTCTATTTAAAATATTGAGCAATTTTTTATTGTGTTTGTGTTACAATATTCTAATAATATTCGTCAATAAGGGTGGTTTTAGCGGTTTATAACTTAATATATTTTCTATTTAAAATATTGAGCTATTTTTAATTGTGTTTGTTTTATAATTTTTCAATAATTTTTTTTTTTTAAACGGTGGTTTTGAGCGATTTATAACTAAATATACTTTCTTTTTAAAATATTGAGCAATTTTTTATTGTGTTTGTTTTATAATATCTCAATAATTTTAATTCAAGGAGGGTGGTTTTAAGCGATTTATAACTTAATATACTTTATTTTTAAAATATTGAGCAATTTTTTATTGTGTTTGTTTTATAATATTTCAATAATTTTAATTCAAGAAGGGTGGTTTTTAGCGGTTTATAACTAAATATACTTTCTATTTCAAATATTGAGCAATTTTTTATTGTGCTTGTGTTACAATATTGTAATAATATTTTTCAAGAAGGGTGGTTTTAGCGGTTTATAACTAAATATACTTTCTATTTAAAATATTCAGCAAATTTTTATTGTGGTTGCGTTACAATATTCTAATAATATTTTTACAAAAGGGTGGTTTTAGCAGTTTATAACTTAATAAACTTTCAACTTAAAATATTGAGTAATTTTTATTGTGTTTGTTTTATAATATTTCAATAATTTTAATTCAAGAAGGGTGGTTTTTAGCGATTTATAACTTAATATACTTTATTTTTAAAATATTGAGCAATTTTTTATTGTGTTTGTTTTATAATATTTCAATAATTTTAATTCAAGAAGGGTAGTTTTAAGCGATTTATAACTTAATATACTCTCTATTTAAAATATTGAGCAATTTTTTATTGTGCTTGTGTTACAATATTGTAATAATATTTTTCAAGAAGGGTGGTTTTAGCGGTTTATAACTTAATATATTTTCTATTTAAATTATTGAGCTATTTTTAATTGTGTTTGTTTTATAATATTTAATTAATTTCAATAAGTAAATTTCAAAAAGTAAATTTCAATAATTTTTTTTTAAAACGGTGGTTTTGAGCGATTTATAACTAAATATACTTTCTACTTAAAATATTCAGCAATTTTTTTTTGTGTTTGTTTTATAATATTTCAATAATTTTAATTCAAGAAGGGTGGTTTTTAGCGATTTATAACTAAATATACTTTCTATTTAAAATATTAAGCAATCTTTTATTGTGTTTGTGTTACAATATTCTAATAATATTTTTTCAAAAGGGTGGTCTTAGCAGTTTATAACTTAATAAACTTTCAACTTAAAATATTGAGCAATTTTTTATTGTGTTTGTTTTAAAATATTCTAATAGTATTTTTCAAAAAGGGTGGTTTTAGCGGTTTATAACTTAATACACTTTCTACACACAGAAAAAAATCAAGTTAAAAACGTAGAAAACAAGGTTGATTTAAAATTTTTCGGTGGTGATTTTGCTTTATACGTTTTTCATGTTAATTCAACCTGATTTTACAATAACAGCGAACAACATTTTTTTCTTTTAAAATAACTATAATTCATGTTAATTTAACATTGCAGTAAAGTTAGACCAAAATGTAATTTATATTGAAATAACAATCCAAATCACGTTGATTGAAAGTTATTTTAAGTTGAAACAACGTGAATTTCATGTGGAATCAAATTGGTTCGAGTGTGATATAACAGTGAGAACAAGCTTCTGGGACAACATATGCATTTATTTAAGAATAATTCAAGACACTTACCCCTGTAACACAGGTTTCAGTTATTTTGTATTCTCCTTTAATAACAGAAGCATCAGCAGAATCGCCCAATATGGTTTTCGTCATCATTCTACTTTGAAAACTTGATGTACTATTTAACTAAATAATTTTAATTGAAAGAATACGGGAATTGTCTTCTTTTTATAACATATTTTAAAAATGAAAATAAAAAATGAACATACTTAAGTTTGTATGCATGTTAATTTAACAAGAACAACTTTTGATTTTAATATAAAATAGGTTTTTATGGATTCAATATTGAATCCATATTTATTTATATTTAAATTTTTTTTTTTTTAATTTTAACAGTGAATAATATTAAATAAACGTGATTTAAGGTTATTTTATTTAAAATTAATATGAAATAATGATAAATTTAAATAAAGGGCATACTTTTGCAGAAAATTAATATGATTCTCAATCAACATTTTTCCATGTTAATTTTACATTGGTATTTTTTTCTGTGTGTATTTAAAATATTGAGCAATTTTTAATTGTGTTTGTTTTATAATATTTCAATAATGTTATTTAAAAAAGGGTGGTTTTGAGCGATTTATAACTAAATATACTTTCTATTGAAAATATTGAGCAATTTTTATTGTGTTTGTTTTATAATATTTCAATAATTTTAATTCAAGAAGGGTAGTTTTAAGCGATAAAAAATATTGAGCAATTTTTTATTGTGCTTGTGTTACAATATTGTAATAATATTTTTCAAGAAGGGTGGTTTTAGCGGTTTATAACTTAATATATTTTCTATTTAAAATATTGAGCTATTTTTAATTGTGTTTGTTTTATAATATTTAATTAATTTCAATAAGTAAATTTCAAAAAGTAAATTTCAATAATTTTTTTTAAAACGGTGGTTTTAAGCAATTTATAACTAAATATACTTTCTATTTAAAATATTTGTTTTTTAAAATATTCTAATAGTATTTTTCAAAGAGGGTGGTTTTAGCGGTTTATAACTTAATACACTTTCTATTTAAAATATTGAGCTATTTTTAATTGTGTTTGTTTTATAATATTTCAATAATGTTATTTAAAAAAGGGTGGTTTTGAGCGATTTATAACTAAATATACTTTCTATTGAAAATATTGAGCAATTTTTATTGTGTTTGTTTTATAATATTTCAATAATTTTAATTCAAGAAGGGTAGTTTTAAGCGATTTATAACCAAATATACTTCCTATTTAAAATATTCAGCAATTTTTTATTGTGGTTGTGTTACAATATTCTAATAATATTTTTCAATAAGGGTGGTTTTAGCGGTTTATAATATAGCGCTATTTTTAATTGTGTTCGTTTTATAATATTTCAATAATGTTATTTAAAAAAGGGTGGTTTTGAGCGATTTATAACTAAATATACTTTCTATTGAAAATATTGAGCAATATTTATTGTGTTTGTTTTATAATATTTCAATAATTTTAATTCAAGATGGGTGGTTTTAAGCGATTTATAACTAAATATACTTTCCTATGTTAATAAAACAAGCTCGAGGCCACCACATAGGATTGGAAATTTAAAGGCCGAACAAAGATAATAACATTTAAATATACTTTCTATTTAAAATATTGAGCAATTTTTTATTGTGTTTGTTTTATAATATTTCAATAATTTTAATTCAAGAAGGGTGGTTTTTAGCGATTTATAACCAAATACACAATCTAATTAAAATATTGAGCAATTTTTTATTGTGTTTGTGTTACAATTTTCTAATAATATTTTTCAATAAGGGTGGTTTTAGCAGTTTATAACTTTATAAGCTTTGTATTTAAAATATTGAGCAATTTTTTATTTGTTTTAAAATATTCTAATAATATTTTTAAAAAAGGGTAGTTTTAGCGGTTTATAATATTGCGCTATTTTTAATTGTGTTCGTTTTATAATATTTCAATAATGTTATTTAAAAAAGGGTGGTTTTGAGCGATTTATAACTAAATATACTTTCTATTGAAAATATTGAGCAATTTTTATTGTGTTTGTTTTATAATATTTCAATAATTTTAATTCAAGAAGGGTGGTTTTAAGCGATTTATAACTAAATATACTTTCTATTTAAAATATTGAGTAATTTTTTATTGTGTTTGTTTTACAGTATTCTAATAATATTTTTCAAAAAGGGTGGTTTTAGCGGTTTATAACTTAATATAATTTTTATTTAAAATATTGAGCTATTTTTAATTGTGTTTGTTTTATAATATTTCAGTAATTTTATTTATTTCTTTTTAAAATATTGAGCAATTTTTTATTGTGTTTGTTTTATAATATTTGAATAATTTTAATTCAAGAAGGGTGGTTCTTAGCGATTTATAACCAAATATACTTTCTATTTAAAATATTGAGCAATTTTTTATTGTGTTTGTGTTACAATATTCTAATAATATTTTTCAAAAAGGGTAGTTTTAGCAGTTTCTAACTTAATAAACTTTCTATTTAAAATATTGAGCAATTTTTAATTGTGCTTGTTTTGCAATATTCTAATAATATTTTTCAAAAAGTGTGGTTTTAGCTGTTTATAACTTAATATATATCTAAACTGACTTATTATTTAAAAAATTGAGCAATTTTTTATTGTGTTTGTGTTACAATATTCTAAAAAAATTTTTCAAAAAGGGTGGTTTTAGCGGTTTATAACTTAATATATATCTAAACTGACTTATTATTTAAAAAATTGAGCAATTTTTAATTGTGTTTGTTTTATAATATTTTAATAATTTTATTTAAAAAAGGGTGGTTTTTAGCGATTTATAGCTAAATTAACTTATTATTTAAAAAATTGAGAAATATTATAAAACAAACACAACAAAAAAATAGCTCAATATTTTAAATAGAGAGTATATTAAGTTATAAACCGCTAAAACCACCCTTTTTGAAAAATATTATTAGAATATTGTAACACAAACACAATAAAAAATTGCTCAATATTTTCAAAAGAAAGTATATTTAGTTTAAAATCACTAAAAACTACTCTTCCTGAAATAAAATTATTAAAATATTATAAAACAAATACAATCAAAATTTGTGAATTGCCTATAAATCGCAAAAAACCACCCTTTTTATATAAAATTATTGAAATATTTTGAGACAAAGACAATTAGAAATAGCTCAATTTTTTAAATAATAAGTTAATTTAGCTATAAATCGCTAAAAATCACACTTTTTAAAATAAAATGATTTTTTCCTGTAAAATTTTATTAAAAATCGCTGGATTTGACGAGAAAATAGCTAAATTGGCAGCAGTGTAGAAAGAAACACGCAGAGTTGTACTTGACCAGCGTTACCATTTGTCATGTCATACCTTTTTTAAAAGTATTTTTGGACGTAAAAATATTTAAAATTTTTATAAAGATTTTGATAAATAATAATAATCTAAGATTTGCAGTATATTAGATGAAAAGATTTAGTGAAGTGTTAATGCAATAAAGCAATCTTAGATAGAATCTGTCCTTTATTACTGTAAAGTTGGTTAATTTTGTTTACTCCTTAAATACTTCATACCTTAAAGATCCCAAATACGTATATTTCTTTAGGTGCTAAAGTATCTAAAGATGATGAAATCGATTTTAGAGTTAACTGTTCAAAGTCTTATGTTGAATTATGTAATGTTCTGTTCAAAAGTTCGATTTTGATAACGACCTTATGAAACGCGTTGTAGTTTTATTTTTTACTACTTTAAGCACTTTTTATTCAATAATGAATTATTTATAAAAAATGAACCAATGGTTTTCTTATACAACCGTAACATACTCTTCGTCACGGAAACAAACTAGAATTTTGTTTTCTTGTCTTCGTCATAATCTTAGCTATAAATAAAATAAGCCTTAAAAACTGAATTTAGTGCGTTTAAGGTGGTGGTTTTTAGCGATTTATAACTAAACTACTTTCTACTTTCTATTTAAAATATTGAGCAATTTTTTATTTTGTTTGTGTTACAATATTCTAATAATATTTTTCAAAAAGGGTAGTTTTAGCAGTTTATAACTTAATATATTTTCTATTGAAAATATTGAGCAATTTTTTATTGTGTTTGTTTTATAATATTTTAATAATTTTTAATTCAAGAAGGGTGGTTTTTAGCGATTTATAACTAAATATACTTTCTATTTAAGATATCGAGCAAATTTTTATTGTGTTTGTTTTATAATATTTCAATAATTTTAATTCAAGAAGGGTGGTTTTTAGCGATTTATAACCAAATATACTTTCTAATTAAAATATTGAGCAATTTTTTTATTGTGTTTGTGTTACAATATTCTAATAATATTTTTCAATAAGGGTAGTTTTAGCAGTTTATAACTTAATTAGCTTTCTATTTAAAATATTGAGTAATTTTTTATTGTGTTTGTTTTACAATATTCTTATAATAATTTCAAAAGATTTTGTTATTCGTGCTTAATTCCCAGTTTTTATTATTGATAAAAACACTTGATAATATTTTTCAAAAAGGGTGGTTTTAGCGGCTTATAACTTAATATACTTTCTATTTAAAATATTGAGCTATTTTTAATTGTGTTTGTTTTATAATATTTCAATAATTTTAATTAAAGAAGGGTGGTTTTAAGCGATTTATAACTAAATATACTCTCTATTTAAAATATTGAGCAAATTTTTATTGTGCTTGTTTTATAATATTTCAATAATTTTAATTCAAGATGTGTAGTTTTTAGCGATTTATAACCAAATATACTTTCTAATTAAAATATTGAGCAATTTTTTATTGTGTTTGTGTTACAATATTCTAATAATATTTTTAAGCGGTTTATAACTTAATTGAGCTATTTTTATTGGGTTTGTTTTTAAATATTTTAATAATTTTATTTTTGAAATAATATTTTTGAAATATTATAAACAAACACAATACAAAATAGCTAAATTTTTGAAACAAAAAGTGAATTACCTAAAAACCGCAAAAACCACCCTTCTTGAATTAAATTTATTGAATTATTATAAAACAAACACAATAAAAAATTGCTCAATATTTTGAATAGAAAGTATATTTAGTTATAAATCGCTAAAAACCACCCTTCTTGAATTAAAATTATTGAAATATTATAAAACAAACACAATAAAAAATTGCTCAATATTTTAAATAGAAAGTATATCTGGTTATAAATCGCTAAAAACCACCCTTCTTGAATTTAAATTATTGAATTATTATAAAACAAACACAATAAAAAATTGCTCAATATTTTAAATAGAGAGTATATTTAGTTATAAATCGCTTAAAACCACCCTTCTTGAATTAAAATTACTGAAATATTGTAACACAAACACAATAAAAAATTGCTCAATATTTTAAATAGAGAGTATATTTGGTTATAAATCGCTTAAATCCACCCTTCTTGAATTAAAATTAGTGAAATATTATAAAACAAACACAATAAAAAATTGCTCAATATTTTAAATGGAAAGTATTATTAGTTATATATCGCTAAAAACGACCCATTTTGAAATATTGAAAAACAAACACAATCAAAAATAGATCAATAATTTAAATAGAAAGTATATTTAGTTATAAATCGCTAAAAACAACCCTTCTTGAATTAAATTTATTGAAATATTATAAAACAAACACAATAAAAAATTGCTCAATATTTTGAATAGAAAGTATATTTAGTTATAAATCGCTAAAAACCATCCTTCTTGAATTAAATTTATTGAATTATTATAAAACAAACACAATAAAAAATTGCTCAATATTTTAAATAGAAAGTATATCTGGTTATAAATCGCTAAAAACCACCCTTCTTGAATTAAAATTATTGAATTATTATAAAACAAACACAATAAAAAATTGCTCAATATTTTAAATAGAGAGTATATTTAGTTATAAATCGCTAAAAACCACCCTTCTTGAATTAAAATTATTGAAATATTATAAAACCAAACACAATAAAAAATTGCTCAATATTTTGAATAGAAAGTATATACTTATAAATCGCTAAAAACCACCCTTCTTGAATTAAAATTATTGAAATATTATAAAACAAACACAATAAAAAATTGCTCAATATTTTAAATAGAAAGTATATCTGGTTATAAATCGCTAAAAACCACCCTTCTTGAATTAAAATTATTGAATTATTATAAAACAAACACAATAAAAAATTGCTCAATATTTTAAATAGAGAGTATATTTAGTTATTAATCGCTTAAAACCACCCTTCTTGAATTAAAATTATTGAAATATTGTAACACAAACACAATAAAAAATTGCTCAATATTTTAAATAGAGAGTATATTTAGTAATAAATCGCTTAAATCCACCCTTCTTGAATTAAAATTAGTGAAATATTATAAAACAAACACAATAAAAAATTGCTCAATATTTTAAATAGAAAGTATATTTAGTTATAAATCGCTAAAAACAACCCTTCTTGAATTAAATTTATTGAAATATCATAAAACAAACACAACAAAAAATTGCCCAATATTTGAAATAGAAAGTATATTTAGTTATAAATCGCTAAAAACCACCTTTCTTGAATTAAATTTATTGAAATATCATATAACAAACACAACAAAAAATTTCCCAATATTTGAAATAGAAAGTATATTTAGTTATAAATCGCTAAAAACCACCCATTTTGAAAAATTGCAAAACAAACACAATCAAAAATAGCTCAATAATTTAAATAGAAAGTATATTTAGTTATAAATCGCTAAAAACCACCCTTCTTGAGTTAAATTTATTGAAATATCATAAAACAAACACAACAAAAAATTGCCCAATATTTGAAATAGAAAGTATATTTAGTTATAAATCGCTAAAACCACCCTTCTTGAATTAAATTTATTGAAATATCATAAAACAAACACAACAAAAAATTGCCCAATATTTGAAATAGAAAGAATATTTAGTTATAAATCGCTAAAAACCACCCATTTTGAAATATTGAAAAACAAACACAATTAAAAATAGCTCAATAATTGAAATAGAAAGTATATTTAGTTATAAATCGCTAAAAACAACCCTTCTTGAATTAAATTTATTGAAATATCATAAAACAAACACAACAAAAAATTGCCCAATATTTATAATAGAAAGTATATTTAGTTATAAATCGCTAAAAACCACCCTTCTTGAATTAAATTTATTGAAATATCATAAAACAAACACAACAAAAAATTGCCCAATATTTGAAATAGAAAGTATATTTAGTTATAAATCGCTAAAAACCACCCATTTTGAAATATTGCAAAACAAACACAATCAAAAATAGCTCAATAATTTAAATAGAAAGTATATTTAGTTATAAATCGCTAAAAACCACCCTTCTTGAATTAAATTTATTGAAATATCATAAAACAAACACAACAAAAAATTGACCAATATTTGAAATAGAAAGAATATTTAGTTATAAATCGCTAAAAACCACCCTTCTTGAATTAAATTTATTGAAATATCATAAAACAAACACAACAAAAAATTGCCCAATATTTGAAATAGAAAGTATATTTAGTTATAAATCGCTAAAAACAACCCTTCTTGAATTAAATTTATTGAAATATCATAAAACAAACACAACAAAAAATTGCCCAATATTTGAAATAGAAAGTATATTTAGTTATAAATCGCTAAAAACCACCCTTCTTGAATTAAATTTATTGAAATATCATAAAACAAACACAACAAAAAATTGCCCAATATTTGAAATAGAAAGTATATTTAGTTATAAATCGCTAAAAACCACCCATTTTGAAATATTGCAAAACAAACACAATCAAAAATAGCTCAATAATTTAAATAGAAAGTATATTTAGTTATAAATCGCTAAAAACCACCATTCTTGAATTAAATTTATTGAAATATCATAAAACAAACACAACAAAAAATTGCCCAATATTTGAAATAGAAAGTATATTAAGTTATAAATCGCTAAAAACAACCCTTCTTGAATTAAATTTATTGAAATATCATAAAACAAACACAACAAAAAATTGCCCAATATTTCAAATAGAAAGTATATTTAGTTATAAATCGCTAAAAACCACCCATTTTGAAATATTGCAAAACAAACACAATCAAAAATAGCTCAATAATTTAAATAGAAAGTATATTTAGTTATAAATCGCTAAAAACCACCCTTCTTGAATTAAATTTATTGAAATATCATAAAACAAACACAACAAAAAATTGCCCAATATTTGAAATAGGAAGTATATTTAGTTATAAATCGCTAAAAACCACCCTTCTTGAATTAAATTTATTGAAATATCATAAAACAAACACAACAAAAAATTGCCCAATATTTGAAATAGAAAGTATATTTAGTTATAAATCGCTAAAAACCACCCATTTTGAAATATTGCAAAACAAACACAATCAAAAATAGCTCAATAATTTAAATAGAAAGTATATTTAGTTATAAATCGCTAAAAACCACCATTCTTGAATTAAATTTATTGAAATATCATAAAACAAACACAACAAAAAATTGCCCAATATTTGAAATAGAAAGTATATTAAGTTATAAATCGCTAAAAACAACCCTTCTTGAATTAAATTTATTGAAATATCATAAAACAAACACAACAAAAAATTGCCCAATATTTGAAATAGAAAGTATATTTAGTTATAAATCGCTAAAAACCACCCATTTTGAAATATTGCAAAACAAACACAATCAAAAATAGCTTAATAATTTAAATAGAAAGTATATTTAGTTATAAATCGCTAAAAACCACCCTTCTTGAATTAAATTTATTGAAATATCATAAAACAAACACAACAAAAAATTGACCAATATTTGAAATAGAAAGAATATTTAGTTATAAATCGCTAAAAACCACCCTTCTTGAATTAAATTTATTGAAATATCATAAAACAAACACAACAAAAAATTGCCCAATATTTGAAATAGAAAGTATATTAAGTTATAAATCGCTAAAAACAACCCTTCTTGAATTAAATTTATTGAAATATCATAAAACAAACACAACAAAAAATTGCCCAATATTTGAAATAGAAAGTATATTTAGTTATAAATCGCTAAAAACCACCCATTTTGAAATATTGCAAAACAAACACAATCAAAAATAGCTCAATAATTTAAATAGAAAGTATATTTAGTTATAAATCGCTAAAAACCACCCTTCTTGAATTAAATTTATTGAAATATCATAAAACAAACACAACAAAAAATTGCCCAATATTTGAAATAGGAAGTATATTTAGTTATAAATCGCTAAAAACCACCCTTCTTGAATTAAATTTATTGAAATATCATAAAACAAACACAACAAAAATTTGCCCAATATTTGAAATAGGAAGTATATTTAGTTATAAATCGCTAAAAACCACCCTTCTTGAATTAAATTTATTGAAATATCATAAAACAAACACAACAAAAAATTGCCCAATATTTGAAATAGAAAGTATATTTAGTTATAAATCGCTAAAAACCACCCATTTTGAAATATTGCAAAACAAACACAATCAAAAATTGCCCAATATTTGAAATAGGAAGTATATTTAGTTATAAATCGCAAAAAACCACCCTTCTTGAATTAAATTTATTGAAATATCATAAAACAAACACAACAAAAAATTGCCCAATATTTGAAATAGAAAGTATATTTAGTTATAAATCGCTAAAAACCATCCATTTTGAAATATTGTAAAACAAACACAACAAAAAATTGCCCAATATTTTGAATAGAAAGTATATTTAGTTATAAATCTCTAAAAACCACCCTTCTTGAATTAAAATTATTGAAATATTATAAAACAAACACAATAAAAAATTGCTCAATATTTTAAATAGAAAGTATATTTGGTTATAAATCGCTAAAAACCACCCTCCTTGAATTAAAATTATTGAATTATTATAAAACAAACACAATAAAAAATTGCTCAATATTTTAAATAGAGAGTATATTTAGTTATAAATCGCTTAAATCCACCCTTCTTGAATTAAAATTAGTGAAATATTATAAACAAACACAATAAAAAATTGCTCAATATTTTAAATAGAAAGTATATTTAGTTATAAATCGCTAACAACCACCCTTCTTGAATTAAATTTATTGAAATATCATAAAACAAACACAACAAAAAATTGCCCTATATTTGAAATAGAAAGTATATTTAGTTATAAATCGCTAAAAACCACCGATTTTGAAATATTGAAAAACAAACACAACAAAAAATTGCCCAATATTTTGAATAGAAAGTATATTTAGTTATAAATCGCTAAAAATCACCCATCTTGAATTAAAATTATTGAAATATTATAAAACAAACACAATAAAAAATTGCTCAATATGGTTATAAATCGCTAAAAACCACCCTTCTTGAATTAAAATTATTGAATTATTATAAAACAAACACAATAAAAAATTGCTCAATATTTTAAATAGAGAGTATATTTAGTTATAAATCGCTTAAATCCACCCTTCTTGAATTAAAATTAGTGAAATATTATAAAACAAACACAATCAAAAATAGCTCAATAATTTAAATGGAAAGTATATTTAGTTATAAATCGCTAAAAACAACCCTTATTGAAAAATATTATTAGAATATTGTAACAGAAACATAATAAATAATTGCTCAATATTTTAAATAGAAAGTATATCTGGTTATAAATCGCTTAAAACCACCCTTGAATTTAAATTATTGAAATATTATAAAACAAACACAATAAAAAATTGCTCAATATTTTAAAAAGAAAGTTTATTTAGCTATAAATCGCTTAAAACCACCCTTTTTGAATTGAATTTATTGAATTATTATAAAACAAACACAATAAAAAATTGCTCAATATTTTAAATAGCGAGTATATTTAGTTATAAATCGCTTAAAACCACCCTTCTTGAATTAAAATTATTGAAATATTATAAAACAAACACAATAAAAAATTGCTCAATATTTGAAATTGAAACTATATTTAGTTATAAATCGCTAAAAACCACCCATTTTGCAATATTGCAAAACAGATACAATCAAAACTAGCTCAATATTTTAAATAGAAAGTATATTTAGTTATAAATCGCTAAAAACCGCACTTCTTGAATTAAAATTATTGAAATATTATAAAACATACACAATAAAGAATTGCTCAATATTTTAAATAGAAAGTATATTTCGTTATAAATCGCTAAAAACCACCCTTCTTAAATTAAAATTATTGAAATATTATAAAACATACACAATAAAAAATTGCTCAATATATTTAATAGAAAGTATATTTGGTTATAAATCGCTAAAAACCACCCTTCTTGAATTTAATTTATTGAATTATTATAAAACAAACACAACAAAAAGTTGCTCAATATTTTAAATAGAAAGTTTATTTAGTTAAAAATCGCAAAAAACCTACCTTTTTGAAATATATCAAAACAAACAATAAAAACAGCTCAATATTTTAAATAGAAAGTATATTTAGTTATAAATCGCTAAAAACCACCCTTCTTGAATTAAAATTATTGAAATATTATAAAACAAACACATTAAAAAATTGCTCAATATTTGAAATAGAAAGTATATTTAGTTATTAATCGCTAAAAACCACACTTCTTGAATTACATTTAAGGAATTATTGTAAAACAAATACAATTAAACCCTTCTTGAATTAAAATTATTAAAATTTTATAAAACAAACACAATAAAAAATTGCTCAATATTTGAAATTGAAAGTATATTTAGTTATAAATCGCTAAAAACCACCCTTCTTGAATTAAAATTATTGAAATATTATAAAACAAACACAATAAAAAATTGCTCAATATTTGAAATTGAAACTATATTTAGTTATAAATCGCTAAAAACCACCCATTTTGCAATATTGCAAAACAGATACAATCAAAACTAGCTCAATATTTTAAATAGAAAGTATATTTAGTTATAAATCGCTAAAAACCGCACTTCTTGAATTAAAATTATTGAAATATTATAAAACATACACAATAAAGAATTGCTCAATATTTTAAATAGAAAGTATATTTCGTTATAAATCGCTAAAAACCACCCTTCTTAAATTAAAATTATTGAAATATTATAAAACATACACAATAAAAAATTGCTCAATATATTTAATAGAAAGTATATTTGGTTATAAATCGCTAAAAACCACCCTTCTTGAATTTAATTTATTGAATTATTATAAAACAAACACAACAAAAAGTTGCTCAATATTTTAAATAGAAAGTTTATTTAGTTAAAAATCGCAAAAAACCTACCTTTTTGAAATATATCAAAACAAACAATAAAAACAGCTCAATATTTTAAATAGAAAATATATTTAGTTATAAATCGCTAAAAACCACCCTTCTTGAATTAAAATTATTGAAATATTATAAAACAAACACATTAAAAAATTGCTCAATATTTGAAATAGAAAGTATATTTAGTTATTAATCGCTAAAAACCACACTTCTTGAATTACATTTAAGGAATTATTGTAAAACAAATACAATTAAACCCTTCTTGAATTAAAATTATTAAAATTTTATAAAACAAACACAATAAAAAATTGCTCAATATTTGAAATTGAAAGTATATTTAGTTATAAATCGCTAAAAACCACCCATTTTGCAATTTTGCAAAACAGATACAATCAAAAATAGCTCAATATTTTAAATAGAAAGTATATTTAGTTATAAATCGCTAAAAACCGCCCTTCTTGAATTAAAATTATTGAAATATTATAAAACATACACAATAAAGAATTGCTCAATATTTTAAATAGAAAGTATATTTCGTTATAAATCGCTAAAAACCACCCTTCTTGAATTAAAATTATTGAAATATTATAAAACATACACAATAAAAAATTGCTCAATATATTTAATAGAAAGTATATTTGGTTATAAATCGCTAAAAACCACCCTTCTTGAATTAAATTTATTGAATTATTATAAAACAAACACAATAAAAAATTGCTCAATATTTTAAATAGAAAGTATATTTAGTTATAAATTGCTAAAAACAATCCTTCTTGAATTAAAGTTATTGAAATATTATAAAACAAACACAACAAAAAGTTGCTCAATATTTTAAATAGAAAGTTTATTTAGTTATAAATCGCAAAAAACCTACCTTTTTGAAATATATCAAAACAAACAATAAAAACAGCTCAATATTTTAAATAGAAAGTATATTTAGTTATAAATCGCTAACAACCACCCTTCTTGAATTAAAATTATTGAAATATTATAATCAAACACAACAAAAAATTGCTCAATATTTTAAATAGAAAGTATATTTAGTTATAAATCGCTAGCAACCACCCTTCTTGAATTAAAATTATTGAAATATTATAATAAAACACAACAAAAAATTGCTCAATATTTTAAATAGAAAGTTTATTAAGTTATAAACTGCTAAAACTACCCTTTTTGAAAAATATTATTAGAATATTGTAACACAAACAAAATAAAAAATTGCTCAATATTTTAAATAGAAAGTACATTTAGTTATAAATTGCTAAAAACCACACTTTTTGAAATATTGAAAAACAAACACAACAAAAAAATAGTTTAATATTTTAAGTAGAAAGTATATTTATTAATAAATCGCTAAAAACCACACTATTTTGAAATAAAATTATTGAAATATTATAAAACAAACACAATAAAAAAAATAGCTCAATATTTTAAATAGAAAGTATATTTAGCTATCAATCGATAAAACCACCCTTTTTGAAATATTATAAAACAAACACAATAAAAACTAGAAAGTATATTAATTTATAAATAGCTAAAATCAAAATTTTTTACAATGGCAACGCTGATCAAATGCAATTCTCTGTGTCCTCGAAATCACATGTATATATTTTTTACGGAGTAAAAAACGGGAAAGTATATAAGAGTACTTGGCAATACTACGCAACAAAATTTGTTAAAAAATACAAAAATATCGCATTTAAACCGTATATATAGAAGTTTTAATAGTAATTGCTCGATATATAACCACAGTGCAATCAAATAAAGTAAAAAAAACGGAACCAAAAAAATATTTAAAAATTTTTGGCAAAATTGACGTGTCCGGTGAATATGCTCTAGGCATGTGATCATTTGGCGGACTGTTCGCTAAGTATGCAACTGTCCGCTATTTATCTGCTAGCTTCAAACTCTGTTCGCTAAATAAGCGCTGTGCATATATATATTGATAGATTTGGCAACGATAACTTTTATAACAGCTACTATGTGAACTTCGTACTGGTACGTCCATTTTAACCATGGGTCCCAAAAAATCCCCCACCCTTAAATCACTTTAAGACGAAAAAATCTCATATATATGTAGATACCTAGATAATATTGGGCACAGAGAACTATTACATGAATGTTAAACTTATTACAGAAATTACACACATCAGTACAATCGAATCATTGCAAATATGCATTTAGTTTTCTTTTTGGCAGAGTTGTTGTTTTTGCACCCACACCACCAATGTTGGACAAGGTGTTATGCGTTTGTGCTGAATACAAATTGTGCCTATTGCAAATAGTGAGAATCGGACCATAATTCCATAATTCCAACCATACCAAAAATGTTACATTGAAATTATTCATATTCACAAAATTTTAGAAATCAACGGTAACATTTAGTTTTAAACCAATTTATCACCAGTACTGAAATTCTGTAACTTTTTAACGACAAAAAATTTTCGTTAAGTAGTCAAAATTCGTTAGCTTACGAAAATTGTCGTTAAGAGCTACTCTGTAATGCAATTTTAACAATTTTTATCGGCAAACAATGTCGGTAGCTAACGACACAAAAAAAGTTCCTGTTAAGTAATAACGACAATAAATGTACTGTTAACAGATTAAAAATATAGAGTAAAGAAGCCAATTTTTAACACAAAAAAGGTAAGAAAGTATAGTCGATCAAGCCCGACTCTACATTACGGTATTTAGGCGATCAAGTTTCCGCCAAAAAGAGTATGTTGTGAGGTTAAGATTCACATCAGAAATTTTTGTGGCAAATATTATCTAAATATCTACTGCTATAACTATGATAACTACTATGAGATAGCATAGAAGCTATTTTTAAGGATACTTATTATAAGTGTCGTATGGGAGCTGTGATCAAATATGGACCGATTCTAATAATTAAACCCAAATGCCTATAAAACAAGATGGTTAATGGGCACAAAACTCTATTCCGGAAAGAAGTTTGCATGTGGGCTATGAAAATAAAATAACCGCTTCTCACTATTTTGAAAAGGCTTTCCCTTGTGACAATAAACGCATATGTGCCAAATTTGATAAAATTATTTCTAAAATTGCGGCCTGTAATTTGCGCACAAAGTTATCTTGGACAGACAACCAGCCAGCCTGATAGAAGGACGGGCCTCATTAAATGGATTCTGACTTTGATTCTGAGTCAATCGGTATACTAAAAGGTGGGCCCAGAACCTATATTCAAATGTGTTACACACATTTGCACAAACACATAGTATCCTCTTCACATACAGTAGTGTGGGTATAAAAAGTAAGAGCAGAATGTTGTGCTAGAGTGGCTCAGTCACCTCGAGCTTTTTCCCTATGTATAAAAAGATTTGAAACCAACATATTTGTTTAGAAATATACAGGCCTGTTCTGCAAATCACTTTTACTGTATTTTTAAGTCCATGTCTCCCACAGAATTAATTTTAGTATCAGATATACCATCTTCGTTTATAATTGTGTCCTCCCAGACAGACGGTTCGTCATTCAAAGCGACGTTGACATCGTAGAAAGCCATTCCCATTGGTTGTTCATTTCCCAGAATATGCTGATTCTGGGTAAGTAGTGCAACAATTTTACGTGCATCTGCTTCAGGCTTTGAATACATACCTTTATATTTATTTATTCCAAATTTCTTTATATCGTTTTATTTTCTATTCTTTATTTTCCATTAATATTCTATGATTGACATTTTTTAGAGTACATGCCGACGTTGTTTTTCAACAACGTTCTTTAGGTGGCAGTGTTTTGTATCCAGTCGCCGGAATAATGGATGTAATGTAACATAATTTAATGTAAATAAAAACTATTTTTTCACAACACAGTCACTGAAAAGAAACGAAAAACAGAAAACAAACTTCTGCGAAATAGATAAATCTAGAAATCAAAAAATTTCTCTGAAAATTTAATTATAAAATCATCATCACCACCGCCGCCAATGATTTTGCATCAACTCTGTGCCATAAATAAAATATGCTTCAAACAAATTTGTTGTTGTTTTTTAACAAACTTCAAACAGACTGGAAAGAGGATGGATTTCAAATGTAATTCAAGCTTGGATTAACACTGGAATTCCAACATTGGAATTCACAAAAAATTTGTGCTTATTGGGAATATGTTAAAGTGTGATAGTGTAAATGCAATTTGTTATGAATATGACAAGTATTACGAAAAAAAAATTCGAAATCCCATACGACTCATCGTTTTTTGAAATTTTTTAAAACAATAATACTTTTCATTTGATCAGGCTAACATTTTAACAAAAGCATGTTCATAAGAGCGACTCAAGTTGTATGGAAGCAAAATTCGTGCTCGATTTACCCTCCTAAAAATTAACCTTGGACTTTTTTAAGATGACATTTTAAACATTTCGGCCCCAGCTTTGACCTCTCGTGAGCTGAACCATTTTGAAAAAGGGTCTATTTTTGCATGTTTTGTTAATTTAAGAATCTGTTTCCCTACCAACCTATACAAATTGGGTATCGTAAGAAAGGTTTTTTTTAAGGCGCGTCCAATTTTTAGGAGGGTACATCGAGCACTTTTGTTGGTGAGTCGCTCTAATGTTCATGTGTGATAGTGTGAACAGAAACTGTAATGTAAATTTAGATTTTTTTTTTATCTCACAAAATCGCCTTTCACAATACACAAAACACTTACGCTTACTCGCTCAATAACATCAACCGACACTTTAACGACGAAATACATATTTACCCACCAACAACCTATTACCCTATAGAACTCATACTGTTATGGCTAGGGATGCCAAACTGGACCAGGTTTTTTGCAAGACGGGACTCGGGATTTTTTATTTAAACAAGTTAGAGTGTTATATTCGGCAGTGCCGAATCTTTGATACCCTCCACCGACAATTTGAATATCCATATGATGTCTATTTATTATTAATTAATCTTTATAAAAACAGACATCAGCATTAAAATTGGTTGCGGCTTAGACCTATATTAAATTATTTAACGACAAATGCTTTTATGATAGCATTATTTATTACGGTTTTAGGTGTACCAAACTGTTTTCTGGGAGTAGGGTTAATATGGGGCCTAGGGTAAATTATGGACCGATCTTCATGAAATTTCACAGTGTGATTTCCAGTCGAATAAAACGAACATTTGCAAAATTTAATGTCATTTCGTGCATTATTCAATCATTTATGTTAGTTTTTGTAACAAAATTATCAATTTTTTAAAGCGGTGGTTCCACATTTTGATTCATAGCTCTGATCCTACTTAACTGATTTGGCTGGATTTCAATCCCAAACTGCTTTGGATAACTAAAAGCAATTTGACACCCAGTTTTTTTATTTTTTTTTTTGAGTATTTCGAAAGTGGGCGTGTTTTCAACAGACAGACGGACGTGGCTAAATCGACTTAGAATTACTCAAGGAGCCAGAATATACATATATACTTTATCGGGTCTGAGGTAAAAATTAAAAAAGTTCCACAACTTATTGTGGTGGAGGGTATAAAAACGGGATCCCGGGACGGATCGGGATTTTTCTGGATTTCATATCTAAACCAATTTTTAAAATTCATATACATAATTATAAGGCGACCAGATTTTGCAAATAAAAATAGAGGACATAAAGAAAAAAGTTAAAAATTTAAGATTTTTTTACATATTTTACAGTCAAATTTACATTCCCATATTTAGTATATATGTTAAGAAAGTTAAAAAAATAACATATCGCTTAAAATGCAAACCTGCTAAATCCACTTTTAGTAAATTAAAGTGGGAGATTTTGATGCCGTGTGGTAAACAAAGATTTTTGGGTTTCCTTTCAAGCAGCAAATAGGAAAAATAAAAAGTTTTTCCTGTAAAATTTGTTAAAAGGGAGTTAGCAGGTTTGCATATTAAGCCGACGGTATATAAAAATTTACATTTACTTAAGTAAAATTAGTTTAAAAAATAACGAAACTTAAAAATTCATTGCACCAACTTATTCAAAGTTGTATACTGCAAGTGTATGAGAGTTTAGTAGGAGTAGGAATAGAACAAGCTTGGCAGAAAATACCGGTGATCGCCGAGAAATAAAATTTAAAAATGCTCTTAAAAATAAAAAAAGAGGACAAAGAGGACAGAATATGAAAAAAGATGATAAAAGAGGACACAAATTTTATAGAGGACAGCCAGTTAAAATAGACGATTGTCCTCTAAAAAAGAGTACGTATGGTCACCTTATAATTATAATTTAATGTTTATGTATAAGCATTAAAACAAATTAATGCATGAAGGAAATTAAACTCATTACAAAACAAAACATTTTAATGTATTCTTTTAGTAATATGAAAGTATTATGTATTAAAATAAAACTTTAAAAAGCTTCTAAAACAAATATATGCGTCTGATAATCGAGACCGTATTTTATTGCGAACATATGCTGTCGGCGAAAAACAATGTTCGCATTCAACACGTCTGGGTGGTATCGCTAATAAATTGCTTTATGCAGCTTTTAAGTTGGTTCCTCTAGCTCCACCTGCCATAAAAAATTCAATTTCTTTTGACGCAGACTTAGAGTCTTATTATTATTAACCCAGTGTTGACTGATTTTTCAATGGTTTTCAAAATTACATTTATAAGTTGATTGTTTGTCCATTCATCAAATGTAATAATAATTTATTCTCATCAGTTACAATTTTTTACATGGCTTTTCTTTCTACATTTTGGCATTTGTAATTTAGACCCATAAACATTCCCTTTATGGTTTCTCGGAAATTTGGGACAACAAATCCTCGTGCCACTAAACTTTTCTAAAGTTAGTTGACGTAGTAAATAAAGAAAAAGGCAAACCTCTAACGCTGTTAATCTAGCAATTAAAGTACCGATCGTCACCTCATTTTGTTGGCACAGAAAGTTGGCAATTTTTAATACCTCCGGCTGGGGTGCGTCCCTTTCATTTCGTTTTTATAGATTAATATCGTAGGTCTATGAAAATATTTAATTTATTTTTTTTTTTTTTTCAAATATGTATGTAATAATCAAATTAAAAAACTTAAACAAATATGTGTCAAATGACCTTTGGTAGAATTTCACTCTTGCTTTGCTTCATTGCCGTAAGAAAAAAAGTAGTAAAAGAAAAAGCAAAATAAAACGTCAACAGCTCGATACGCAACAGTAAGTATTCGTATGCAGCACAGAGATATACTTAACACATTTCTTTAAAACATACGACGGAAGCAGTAGTGATAAAAAAAATAATAATAAAATAATAAAAAAAATCTATCGGATATATTTTCAGGAAACTTTATGTTAACCTTCATTGTCGTTTTTCTCCACTACGACTTTTTAGAATATGCGACAAACCAATAATGAGCTGACGAATTGATAAAATCGAATTTACGGTTGATATATGTAACCTTCTTCTCAAATTACTTTTACCGATATTTACTTGGTTAAATACACTCTTTACTTCAGCACAGTGTTGCCACCAACGAAATGGTAAATTACACATGGATTATGCCAAAATTACACATGAAAATACAAATTACACATGCAATCTTTTATTTGCAATCTCACGAGTTTTGTTTTGAATTTTATAATGTATAAAATTTTCATTTAGTTAAAAAAACGAATGCGTTTTTTTTCAAAAAATTAACTAGTCAAATAACGGTTCAAAACAAAAAATTCATATTATTTTTTTTAAGTAATTTATTACTAAAAAATAAAGAAAATAAAATACATCACATTTAGATTGAAATAGATTTTTTTTTTTTTTGATTTTTTCCAATTATTTAAAGCTTCTACTTTTTGTTTATAATGATTGGAATAGGAAAGTTTGTGTCACCATTTCTATGTATTCTGTTTTAAATCTGTC
This sequence comes from Pollenia griseotomentosa, assembly GCA_963931875.1. NCBI lineage: Eukaryota > Metazoa > Arthropoda > Insecta > Diptera > Polleniidae > Pollenia > Pollenia griseotomentosa. Next base: position 121,938,789 of record OZ007561.1, on the reverse strand, counting down.
GTACAATTGTTTAAATTGCTCAATATTCTTTCCGCAGCAGCATTTGAAAAGACTAAAACAAAAATAACTATTTTAAATAATCTGTCTCCCAAGGAATTTTTTGTTTTAAAAACCTTTTTCCAATAAAATTCTGGCTCCAAATTCATATAAAGCTAAAGTTTTTCAAAATGTAAGAGTGCATGTTGTCGCGAAAATATATATTCTTGAAACTACTTAAGTATGCCGAGCATTACTTCTAATAAAACAAGATATAATATAACGAAGTAAATTTTCCCAGTATGTTGGAAGGTTCAGACAGGCCTTTGACGCTACCAAATGTATTAGGTGGACCGAGCATTTTATGAAAGCAATATCTAGCTTTTTGTCTTTTAACATCTGAATTATACTGTCCAAACATAACATTAGGTATATCTGCTGCATCCAACTAGATTTTCAAAAGGAATCCATTTCTCTATAGTTGTGCTTTTGAGAAGCTCAAACATTTCTTTTGCAGTCAATGAAAAAAAAGGGATGCTTTGTCGTTGTATGTAATAAATTGTGACAATATCTATCTAAATGCCAAATGGTAAGTAGTTAATGATCCATCCATTTTTAGTTTAGCTCTTTTACCGCTTCCATTCTATTATGTTATCTTGTGACAAAATAATAACAAAAATCAGTGCCACAAAACGTTAAAATTTAAAATTACACATGAATTACACATGGAGCCAATTACACAATGGCTACACATGAAAACAAAAATTACACATGATATGTGTAATTACACCTAAGGTGGCAACACTGCTTCAGCATTAGATCATGGAAGTGAGAGCAACTTTATAGTAAATTCTGAAATTTTGAAAGATTGAAATACTTCCGACCAAAAAGAAACAGTGTTGTTTGTGTTGATCTATTTTATAAATTTAATAATCATCATCTATATAAATAAAAATGAAACGGTCCATGTATGCAATCGCATCACGTAAGAACGGCTGGAGCGATTTAGCTGATTTTTTTCTATGCGATTCCAAATTTTCAGAAGATGGTTTGTGAAGAAAAATTAATATAAAAATTCCTGGTAAAACCCGGAAAATTTAAGTTTAAAATATATTGCCTCCTTTTTATTTCTCATGTTTATTAATCACCCCTATTCTGTATTTCGATTACGTCTCCGCATTCAGTTCCGTTACGATCGAAAATTGGTATTCTGCAGAAAAACGGAATCGAAAGAATAAGAAGAAGATAACAATGTTTACAAAATCAATTGTATCAATGTGGAATGTGGAAATGAAACAGCAGAATAAGCAAGTCTGTTATCATTTTCATAAAGAAATGTCAAATTTAATAAAACAAGTTCTGTGTATAATAAAGTAAATTGTTTATAAATTTAATAAAAGAAAAATATTGAAATAAAATAAAAAAAGAAAAAGGTAAAAATAAGTTTTGCATAAATATATAAGTGTGTATAATCTAGTGAAGCTGAAATTAACTAAAAAAAGTAGAAAATAAAAGTGTTGTGTTTAAATACCTATGTAAATACAAAATGTTAATAAAAACTGTTTGTAAAGAAATAATTTAGTGAGTTGCATTTTTATTTAAAATTTAAGGACAAATGGAGTCTATTGCAGTTTTTGCCAGTTTTTCGTATTGCTCCGGTGTTGTTGTTTTTGACCTGCATACATACATAACAAAACACTCATATTCCAGTACAAAAAAAAAAAAACAATTTAAAACAAAATAATTTGTATTTAAATCGTTTTTGAATTTTTTAATTTTGTACTTACATTTTTCACTTTTTTACTTAAAAAAACAAAAATAGAAAATAGAAGCTAGCTTTCCCTCAACAATGAATTTCAGTGTATTTATCAAATATGATAAATTGGGAATTTAGCACGTCATACAGAAATCGGAAAAAACCTTCGTTAACAAAAAAAAACAACTGAGAAAAACGGAGCTCCGATCGTAATGCAGAATACATACAATCGAAAGAAACTGAGCGGAATCGAAACGCAGAATACCAAAATTGCCAGACGGAGAAAATTTCGATTCGAATCGAAACGCAGAATAGGGGTGAATAAGACAATTTTAGTACAAACTCGAAGAACTCTTCTTCTATTTTACATTTTAATAAAAAAATAAATTTTTATAAATATGTATTTGAATAAAAGGATATACAGTACTTTTCGCTTATAGTCCATTCCGCTTAAAGCCCAAAAACGGATTGAAGCCAAAACTGTCATTCACTTGCAGATTTTTTCGAATTTCATATAAATTATTTGTTTTAAGGTCCATTTCGCTTGTAGTCCATTTTCGTTTAAAAGCCACATTTTTTTATCATGCGTATATAATTCTTTATGTAAAAATGTTCGCTTACAGTCTACTCTGTTTTTTATATTTTTTTTAACCAACTGGCAACATGTTTTTATTAACCTTTCTGGCAACTGTTATAAATGTCACATTTCGCAATTAATATTTGATAAAGAACCAAAAGATTTTTGTTCTAACTATTTATTTAAATTAAATAAATATCTGTGGCAATAAATAATAATGGCTAGAGTAAGTTTCATGTTTTAAGATATTAAGGGTTTTTTGTAAAATAAATTGTGTGTTTTGCTGTGTAAGTTAAAATATAAATACATACGTAGATATAGTTTTATTAATAATGACATTTAATACTTGAAATTTAGCTGAGTGATAGATATTGAAGAAGAGAATAAGAATATGTAATAAAATGAAAAAGCACTTATGTCAACTTAAGCCATTATTATTTATTGCCACAGATATAAAATCAAATATTTCAAATAAACTTTTCTTTTGTTTAAAAATAGTGATTTTATTAAAGAAAATAATTTTTATATAGTCAAAAATGTGGATTACACGAGGAGTCACTTTTTATCTATTAAATGGCTTATAAAAAAAAATCGGTTATAGTCCAAATTCGCTTATAGTCCACAAAAGTTGTGCAACTATAGTTGCGGACTAGAAGCGAAAAGTACTGCATACCGAACTATTATTAATTTTAAATACTTTCCAATATTCGTTGATCTCTTTTAAAAAAGTTTTGCATAGAATTTATGAAATTAAACACACTGTCTCCTTTTAACTTCTCATTTTTCTAAGTATGAGATAATTTAAAGCGAAACTCGCAGAACTAAAATTTTTAACACGCTGTCCCCATTTCATTAGTAAATAGCGGGGCGCTCAGCTAGTCATTTTATAAATTTTCATAAGAAAATAAAAATTATTATTTTAAAAGATAAACTGAAAAAAAATGTATGACTAAACAAGATGAAAAATGGCTAATGGCTAAACTTATTTCTTAATGGCTAAATCTCGCCACTTAATTGCTAAATTGGCAACAATGCACAGAAGTGTGCTGCCATTTTTGTTTATACAGTAAAAACTTGACAATTCGAATAGTTGATTGCAGACCCTAATCCGGATTATCAAATTTCCGGATTACCGAATTAAAAATTTTTTTTTTATTCGTATTTCTTTAATATTAATTTGTTTACATTTTAATTCATTTTATTTTAAAGAGGTTAGCAAAATATATCCCTTTTCTGCTTGTGGTAATATTTATAATATTCTTTTTTTTAAGTAACATAGTTTTGAAGGAAAATTTAATAAAAAACCTTCTGAAATTTTAAAACATTGTTTTTGCATTAAAAATGCTTTTACAACACAGCAACACTGAATTGCGTAGCAAACTAGTTTGTTTTTGCAGCAAAAAAAAAAAAGACAAACTATGTTTTGGGTGTAACAATAATAGAGATTAACGCTTCACAACATTTTGTATACAATCCGTATTATAAAGTTGCAATCAATCTGGATTATAGGGTCCACAATTTAATGAAAAACGGTGTCCGGATTACCGAATAATCCGGATTAGCGAGGTCCAGACCGGATTATCAAGTTTTTACTGTATATTATTTTTTGTAATTTCACATTAATTTCTTACTAAATTACTTGTAAAATCGCTAGTATGTATAACTTTTTTTTTTAATAAAAAAAGTACTTGTCCATTTATTTTGGCTAAGCTGTCATCTCATGTCAACATCATTAAAATCGAAAATATTTTAAAATTTTCTTCTAAGATTTTGTTGATTGACCATGTAGGACTGTGTTCAAACAATAATACGTTGTTGTAACCTGGCCAAAATATTTAAAACCATGTATCCTTTCATATGTTTAGCTCACAAATTGTTTTTTTACTCTCTTATTACCAAACAATAAAAATTGCTTATATAATTGCTTAGTAACTGATATTTTATTGTATAAATGCTGTTATTTAAAAAAAATTATTAAGTGTGTACAATAAACCACCACAGTTAAAAGTTATTTTGTTAATTTGGCATTCCTGATACTATTCTATGTTGCAGCCATGTCACAGAGTACAAATCCGTTCGGAATAGTTCCGTTCAAAATCGAAGAAAACAAATTTGTTTATTGATAGAAAGTGTATTTTTATAGTTGTTTGGCCTTTTAAATACAGAAAACTCCTAAAATACGGAATGAATTTTGTTTCCGAACGGAATTCTACTCTGTGACATGGCTGATAGTGTAAAGTTTGTTTAAAACCGATATTAATATTATCAAAATTTTCTTTTGTTTTTTTTTTTAGATAAAAACCAACAGTTGACCGATTTCTTAAAATCAATTAAAGATTCTCCAGAGCTAAGCAAAATATATGAGTATGTGCAAAAGGATACTGTTACTAACAATATAGAAATTTCGATGGATCAAAGCTAAACAAATCTTTGAATTGTTCACCTAAGTCAATGAGTCAACTTTAAGAGAAACGTATTTCTTAAAATTCTCGATACATACATACATATAATTATTAGAACATAAAAATTTTAAATCGAGAATATTTTTAACCCGACATATTTTTGTTTTAACACTAATTTTGCTTTACGTTTTATTTTTAATGTCTTGAATAATTTTTTGAAATAATTTACAATTTTTCCGATTTAGCAATAAAAGATTAATATACAAGCAAATATTTAATAATATTGTATTTGTTTATTTTTGTATTTATTAAATGATCTTCTTAAAAAAAAACATTAAGAGGGTACTATTTAACTCAAAATTTAAAAATTTTCAGTAGAAGTTAAACAATTTTGAATTGAATACGAAAAAGTAGACAAAATAGCACGATATAGGTAGATATAAATGTAACGTGTCTATTTTTTTCCAAAAAGTGAAAAAATACAAATTTTGTGATCAACTGCGATATGTAGTATGAAAGTGCTGCCCTAAAGCAGGGCATACACTACTCCAGGATATTGGCACAAACACGTGATGTTGAATCGTGCTCGAAACACATACCATACACGCATAATGGTGAAATATTTATTTCGTTAAAAATTTTGTACGGATATTGTTTTGAACATAAAAATTTGAAAAAATTCGTGTTTTTTTTTTTTTTTTTTTTTTGTGAAAAGTCGTAATGAATTGTGAGACAGAAAAAAAAAACTTCTTTTAAAAAAGTTAAAAGGCCCAACTTAGTTGAGTTGTGAATAAAACAACTGATTGTGTTGAGCTGTAATTTTTTGATGTTTTTGTTCGCCGCAATATAGCAAAGTTGTAAACCATATTACAAAAATTAAAAAATTACAACTCAACTGAGTTAAGATGTGAACCGTAATAGGGGCCAAAAAAAAGCATACAAATTGCGAAAAAATTATTGAAAAAAAGAAAAGTTTATTTTTTAATTTAAGCCAATAAAATATAGAGCAATTCCATATGAAAACGATTTTAAAATAAATAGTCTCAATCGATTGCCCAGCAAAAAATAATGTACCTACATATTTTTTTTTTTTTATAGTGACTGGTTTAGTGGTGGTGTACACCACTGTCATGTGACAAAATTGAAGAATTCTTCATAAGGGACCTCATTGAAAGTTGTTTAAAAAAAAAACCACTAAAGCGATCGCAACGAGTGATAGCTCGTTGGGAAGGTATTGAATCAGGCTTTAATTGAAAAATAAAATTTTCCTAGTTTTTCTTAGAAATTTACCTTTAAATTTTCCCATGAAAATTAAATTTTCCGATTTTCCACAGAAGCTCCTAAATTTTCCGGCTAATTTTTTTTTTTTGGATTCCTCATAATTTTTGCTTTAAGAATCAGCAATAAAAAAATGGGCCCCGACTCCTTGTTTGGACAGGAGAAGAGCATTTAAGAGACCACCTTGTTAAAAATACATTTTAAAAATTATTTTACAGTTAAAAATACATTTATGAAGAAAAATTCTTTCTTATTTTGCTGCTTATACTTAATTACAATATTTATTAAAAATTTCAATTGTCTTGGCATCATTATAAAATTAAAGTAACTTTAAATTTAGCACGTCGGCAGACGAAGAGTACCGCTTTACATTAATTGACATATCAGAAATATTTGGTATGAAGCAATGAAACTTTTGCGTTCCAGTTATAGTTTTGACATTATTATATCTGTTTTGAATTCGTCTCTCCATGGCATCGTGTTCTTTTTGAGTGCATAAAACTGTGTTAATGGCAATTTCCTTGCTTTGAATCCACGAAAACAAATGTTGTACATTTAAGATCTGGTCAGTATATGGCCTTTGCAAACTTGCGTTTTAGGGTTCCCCCTAACGCATCGCATGGGCCCTTACCGTGGGACGTCGCGAAAAAGTGCCACTCGACCTTGCAGTTTTGTTCTTCTTCAATTATGCAAAGATTGTAAAAATTTCTTTTATTCTTGTACTGAGTCTGAGAAAAACGTTACTTTGTCGATTGCATCGAATTTTGATCTTAAGAATTCAAACAGTTTCATTTGAAATAAATAAACGGACACATAATTATGAGCTAAACTCTCCGCGCCAACAACAAGGCTGTAGTTCGTTATCTTCGTTTTTGAAATAAATGCAAAAAGGATGCACCGTGCACTGGTCGTTTGCCCAGTAATAAGCCTGAATTTCATCCTGAACGAGAAAAGTGTAATTCTCGGCAAAGTCGCTTATCACAATGAATTAATTTTGGGCTAATTTCTCCTTACTTTCCTTTAGAAATTTCGATTGCATCTCGGATATGAAATGGTGCGCCTTCAGTTCATTCAACTTGAATCCGAATTCCTCGATGAATTACGGAATCTGCTTGACCACGGTCTCAAGGGAACATCTGCCGCTGCTAATTATCCACTGTTTGAAATGCACCTCCTGAATTAACAGCTGTTCAAACTTTTCCGCCAAATATTGCTCTAGCTCGTCAATCTTCGGACAATTGTCGCATTTGGACAGATGACAATTTTCCGTGGGGTATGCGCACAACGACTTCGACAGGAGGTCCCTATATGTTTCAATTTCACCGTGAAATACTTTCAATTTCTTGCATGGAAAGAAAATTAATTTGATGTTTTGATGAAACATGCAAACGCAGACTGAATGCGTTCCGTGCCTGTCTAATGCCAGCACGCATTCTTTTGGTCGTAGGATGGCAAACTTAGAAAATCCCAATTTTGCTGCTGGGTATTTCTCATTGAACTGATGGTATGTTTCGGATAGATTACATAATAATAATCTGCGCTGCTTGTGTACTTTTTCTCCATCTTCACGTGTGATAACATAGTCACGTGTACCTGGGCAGGCGCGGCTGTCATCATTGCAGTAAAAATCTTGAATCAATTTCACCGTTGCTTCGCTGAGGGTCCTTGAGCCAAATTTCTTGGTGGGAGTCGCCAATATGCCCTTCTGTCGAACTAATTCTTTGCTTCTTCTCGCGATGTAAAAAGATGTTTGAAACTGTTCAGAAATCTTGCGTATAGACCATGATTGAGGCAGCACAGATAAAATGAGATATTTCTCCGGAAAAGTGGTCGCTAAATTGAATTTTCTTTTCAACTGCTCAATCATTTGTTTGCCGTCATCAACGTCATCTGCTTGACTGCATTCGTTATCAGAGCCTTCATCAAATATTGTCGCGATTGCACTCATAACCTTGCCTTTTTTCTCTTTCCTGTATGTTTCACTTCGCAACTTTCTTTTTCTAATAGGCGTTTCACCTAAAGTGGTAATAGCCTCATTCAAAGGACTCAAAGACATATTGACCATCGGAATGTCTGCCTCACTATCAGATGAAACATTTTGTTCACTTGTCATTTCACTCTCGGATTGTGGCTGCATTTGTTTCAATGCATTTGCTTGTTGAGACAAATCGATTTTACACTTGGGGCAAATGAATTCTGCTTCTTCACCGTATTGTATATTTAATTCATTCATGTATCGCTTCGAAACACCAGTTAATTTTAATACTTTTATCTTTTTCGAACGATGTCCACTCTTGTTAAACGGATTGCAGCAAAATTTATTCATTTTACTTTAAATTGTCTTTACAGCTTCACTCTTTACTTTACAAAAAAAAAAACACTTTAACACTTTCACGTTTAGTATTCAACTGAAATTTGACTCAGAGTGTGTGAAGTATTTATATTTATTTTTTGGTAAAAAATAGGTAAAAAAAATAAGCGATATTTGCTTTTCTTTAATAGGAAAACTTGCGTGAACTACTGGTCATAAAATGTTTTTTAAAGAGGGACTTAATTGGTTACTGCCAATAAGCCGACCACAGGTCATAAAATGTTTTGCAAATTTTTTAAATTACCAGGTAATAAATATTTCGCCATATTTATGGAAAATACGTGTTTTATGACTTGTTTCTGCACGTGTCATTTTAGGCGAAATATTTATTACCTGGTAATTTAAAAAATTTACAAAACATTATATGAAGTGTAGCCTCAGTCGGGTTTGGTGTGCCATTACATGCCACTGCTGCTATTATCCATGGATTTATGGCCGATCTTGTGAAGGCAGGCAGACCATATTCACTACACACTCAACTTGGGGCTCTTAAAAAAAAATTGATTTTTTCTTCATATATGTATTTTTAACTGTAAAATAATTTTTAAAATGTATTTTTAACAAGGTGGTCTCTTAAATGCTCTTCTCCTGTCCAAACAAGGAGTCGGGGCCCATTTTTTTATTGCTGATTCTTAAAGCAAAAATTATGAGGAATCCAAAAAAAAAAAAATTAGCCGGAAAATTTAGGAGCTTCTGTGGAAAATCGGAAAATTTAATTTTCATGGGAAAATTTAAAGGTAAATTGCTAAGAAAAATTAGGAAAATTTTATTTTTCAATTAAAGCCTGATTCAATACCTTTCCAACGAGCTATCACTCGTTGCGATCGCTTTAGTAGTTTTTTTTTAAAACAACTTTCAATGAGGTCCCTTATGAAGAATTCTTCAATTTTGTCACATGACAGTGGTGTACACCACCACTAAACCAGTCACTATAAAAAAAAAAAAAATGTAGGTACATTATTTTTTGCTGGGCAATCGATTGAGACTATTTATTTTAAAATCGGAGAGGGGTCGTCCAAAAGGTGATCGCTTTCATATGGAATTGCTCTATAGATGTTTTTTTATATCCTAAAAAATAAATTTGTTCCAAAATCCGCCAAAAAATTAAAAAAAGGTGTCATTATAAGTTGTAATAACGCGCCAAAAAGTTCGTATCGAAGGCGAGTTTAAGTGGAGTTTATTATTGAAAACACTCTTTCATCACAGGGATTACTAGTTGGATTTACCAGCATGTAAAGAACAGGGTTTAAAATGCTATCGTAATATTAGCAAAAGCAGTTAAAATAAAAATCAAAATTAAAAAGCCGACAAGTCCCACTACTAAAAAAGCCCACACTTTTCAAAAGCAGCAGCAAAATAAACACACTGTTTTTGAAAAGTATCTTTTTAAAGGGCACTGGCTTCTGCCAACTTTTGCTTTTTGAACAATGTCAAAAATTTCTTATTTGAGGGAATTTTAAAAAGCAAGGGCAATCACTTTTATGTTGTAGGAAAAAGAATGTCTGTAATCAGCCAAATCAAAAACCAATAAGGCTAGTAGCCGCACAATAGGAGATAAAAGCAGCACAAACGGTTGCTTATGGCACACGATTGCAAAGAAGATACTCGACGACAAAAAGTGATATTTTTCATGCAAAACAAACACAACAAGAATAGGTTTTAGAGTTTTATACAATAAAATAATAAAATCAAGGTCACAAATTTTTTGCTTTGCTTTTACAGGCGGTAACGGTATTTTTATGAAAAGTTAGTGCCGGTTCACACACGTCAAGTTTGACTCGTCATGTCTTGAGCTTTTAGGAGAGAAGGGAAAAGAGTATGCCATTTCTTATCTCCTCTCTTTTAAATTCTTGTAATTTTGTTCTTACATATTTGCAATGTAAGTAATGTTGACATTTCAACCTTATTACCAGTTTAATTTTATATATGATGATATTTATATCAAAGTATATTTTTTTTTATCTACTTAAGAAAAGTGTTTTCAACAATAAAAACCTACCGTCGCGGTTGGTACAGAAACCAACATTTTTTTCTCAATAATGTTTGCCTATAGGTGCGTCTTTTTAACGAAAGAAAAACTGACTTTTTTAAAGGCATCGAAAGAATTTTTTACACAAACAAAACACATATCGTTAGCTTAAATGCAAAACAATATAGGTATCGTTGGAAAATTTTAAATTGACTTGTTTGGTTGATTACGGTTCTTGTTACATATTTTTAAATAAATTGTAAACTTCTACCTCAAAAAAGAACCAAGTTATTTACAAAATTAAAAAATGACATCATCAAGTATGTATATAATTTTCTTAAACAACATAATCACACCCAAGAAAAAAATTAGCAGTGTTTGATATTTTTATAAGACTGATTAATATTTTTAACGTCAAAACTGGGTATTCTGTTTAATACTCTGTGGTTAACTGTTTTCACGGTGTTAGTGGAATTAGTAATCAGACTGAAAATTATTGTATATGTAATAAAGGGCTGCATGAACAACTTCATTCATAAACATACTGAAATGCTTATTCACTAAAAGTCGTGTTCGAATAAAATTGAGATTACCGAACAAACTGTTGTTTTATTCATGCTGCTATGAACACATTTCGTTTCATATCGTAAACACACAGAGGTTGTTCAATGAAACGGGCTTTGTTTCATAGTTTTCATTCTCTCTCATTTATTTTTATTAATACTCAATAGCAATGTTGCCACTTCAGTAAATTCATGTAATTATTTGCATGCCTTGCCCATGTGTAATTTAAATTTTAACACATATGTAGATATACCTATGCACATATATGTATAGTATACATATTTGGAATATAAACAATAAATAAAATGCAAAATATGTTTTTTTTTGTTTGTCATTTGCATTTTTGAATAATACAAATCTTTGAAACATGGCAAGATTTTATTGTCTTGTAATGTACGGCCCTGAAATGAAACGAACTCATAAAAAACACACACATTTTTAGGTGAAAGATGAAAAACAAAAGGAGGAATGAGTTTATGAGAAATTTAATTGTTAGTTTTGTAAGTGTCTTAGGAGTCTGACCACGTGGTTTGTTTTTTTTTTTCGAAAGATATTAAAAACTTGAAAATGAATGTAAGTAAATATAATTAATAACAGTTCACGTTTGTCTCGCTAGTATGTAGCATTACAGCTTACACGTGTTTTTTTTTTTTGGTAGATAATATGTAACATTTTATAAAAAAAATTGTATTTTATGTATGATGCAAGTTTTTAATAAATAAAATAATTCGTTGTTTCCTCACGTTTACTTTTTTGCAAACGGGTTTTTTATTTAAATAGTTTTCGTGACATGTGTTACTCGATTTTAGGTTTCAACAGAAAATTTGCAGTCGGTTAGCCCGGAAGTTTTAAATGTGGCCCAAATTAAAGCTAAAATAGACAGTGGAGAGTACAAAATTGTTCCAAAAGATCTCATTATAAAAGTTCTCATTATAATAATATCTGTAGATTGTTAAGCATTTTGAATTTATAAGCTATCTACTTTTTTCTGTTTAAGACAAATATATTGCCGAAAATTTTTTAATGATAGTGAATGTTTTTGAAAATAAAATTAAATATATTTCATTTTATGTTGATTTATTATTTTGGCTTGAGGTCTTATATAAATAATAAATAAAATTCAAAAACTTTTAATTTTATTTTTATTTATTTATTTTTATATTTTTCCAATATTTCGGTCAAAATCTTTGACCATCATCATTTTATTGAAAATTTACATTGAAAACATAAATAAATTTGAGTTTTTATTTCAATATTAATGTATCTCTTAAACTTGTTGCATTTACCCCTCATGGTTATTTCAATTTTTTTTTTTTAACTTTCTTATGTTTTTATTTTTCTACAACTGGCAACACTGACATTTAAATCATACCCCTACAAGAAGTGAATGAGCGAGTAGTCACTTTTTTCACGTTGGTGTTAAGAAAATGATAGAAAGAAATGACAGAAAACTTGATTTCGGTTATTTCATTCTATCATTTTCTTAACACCAACGTGAAAAAAGTGACAACTCGCTCATTCTCTTCTTGTAGGGACTGTTTTTCCATAAACTTATTCGAGATTTGTTCAATGGTTGTTCTGTTTCATTGCTTTCATTTCATAGTGTTTCATCTTACTGAATACGAATGAAGCGAACACAAAATTATAATGAAGGTTTCATGAACATCATTATTAAGTTTCATGCAGATGTTTAATATGTAAGTAAAAAAGTATTGTAAAATGAATAAAAACCGCACCCATATGCATATGGGGGATTTCATGTCAAGTGACCCAATTTTTAAAACGATGCACCAAAGTAAAAAAAATCTCTTCAATATTTTCAGAGTTATAAGCGTTTAAATTTGAAACTAACACATATGCAAAACACATAAATAAAAATGTTGTTTTTGTTTTTCAATTATCAAATAATAAAAAAAATAGGGTTGTCAACTATCCGACACTTTCAAGAAACCGGTTTTCGAATATTTCGGATATATAAATCTTATATATAAATCGGCACAGGCAAACCAGTTAAGAACGATATCTTTCTTTGTTTGCCAACCACTTACGTGGAACATAACATATGAACCGGATAATTGGTCCGTCGCCAAATCGATCCACTTAGACGGAAAAAATTAATGTTCAAAACATGTAAATTCATATATACTTAGATATAATAAATATATTTTCTTCATACATATTAAAAAAATGTATGGCCGAATTTCGACCATTAGGCAAACACTTGTTTAATTTAATCAAGTACATTTTTTTAACCTAATGATGCTACATATTAATCGTGTGATTATCATTTTAATAGGTGCACTTAACCACATTTAAATACATTATTTAAGGGCAGTATTGCATTTATAATATACATATATATATATATATATATATATATATATATATATATATATATATATGTTACGCGCCGGTTATATTTTCCCAAATAACAAAAATCGTCCAATTAAAACAATATAAACCGTACAAAATACTTTGGTTAAGGGCATGAAAAGGTTAACCCGCTAGCTTTACAATACGTATCGTTGGTTCTTAACCCGTATGTTGACGCGTGAACATATAGCACACTCTCACACCTATAGAGTGTGTTCAAAATTATATTAACGCAAATGGTATTCAAAACAATTTTCTCCACAAACAGCTACATGACGAGGTGGTATGTCACGTAGGGTACATTTTTCCCTCCCAAATGGTTCAAAACAAACACCTTAGACAGAACTAATACCCTAAATTTAAATCTGTCCCTATTATAGACACAATTATGATCCTGTACTCACATATTATTCTAAGCCATCCTTCCCATATCAAAAGATTTATAGATTCATTTTGCGATACTTAAATTAACAAAATTTATTGAAACAAAAGAAAGATAATTATAAGGTAAAAAAATATAAAAAAAAACAAATGATCATTACTCAATGCATGATACGATAATATTGCAAAGAAAATAATAAAGGTAAAACATAATAAGAGATATTCTCTCAAATTAACAATTCGGACAAGAGGAACGAATGTGAATCGGACTGACAATATTGGAAAAAAATATCAAAATATAATTTTAATGAATGAAAAAAAAAAAATACTATAAGAAATTTAATTTAAAAGGAAAAAAACAAAGACAAAAACAATAACAAGTTGTTGGTGTTATCCAATTCCATTGATGATGATGGGCCCAGCAGTCAATGAATATCGTTGTTGTTGCTTATTTTGTTAATTGTAATAATGATTAGTAGTAAATTAATTTGAATGAAAGTTAAGACATTTTACGCTCGAAAAATAATATTAGGTAATATTGTAGAATTTAAATTGGTTATTTAATTTAGGAACTATTATAAATCAATAATTCAAGTTAGTATTGCTGCTACTTTAAAGAATTTATTTAGATTATCAGCTCAATTCTAAATATTCCCAGGGAAATTAGTTCCCTGGGAATTCATTTCTCCCGGGAATACAATCCTCCTATTCTAAATAGTAGGGGAAGGGAATAATATGGGAGAGAGAATTTTAAATATTCGAAGTCAGCTGTTTTGCACAGCTGTTTTGTTTTGATTAAAAATTTGCAAATCATTTTTAGAAAACATAAACGTACAACTTAAAAGAAAATAAAGAAAAGTTATTAAAAAGTAAGAAAAATGTTTAGTGTAGCGTTTATGATAACTGCTGAAGCAGAAATCATTGAAGTGCAACAGCAGGAGAAGAAGGAGCAAAGGGTATCAAGGAGAAAGCTACGTGATGCTAGCAACCCACTTGAATTGCCGCAAACTCTGTAAGTACATTAAGATCAATTTTTGTTCGTTTAATTAATAAGAATTCTACTTTTTAAAGATTTGAAAAATATTACAGGGTCAACAAGCCGGCATTTAAATATCTGTTGGAAGTGTTAAGTTCGCATATTCAGCCAATGCGTAAATCATTTGCAATATCACCTCTCGTGAAATTAAGTGCTGCCCTTCGTTTCTTTGCCGAAGGTGGCTACCAAACGGGTATAGGGAAAGATTACGACGTGTCTGTGGCCCAGTGTAGTCTGAGCAAAGTTCTGTCCGAAGTAATTAATATATTTGAGGATCATCTATGCCCAAAGTGGATAACTTTCTGCAGAACAGAAGAGGAAAAAAGGAAAATTGCGTTAGGTTTTTATTTAAAGCATGGCATTCCTAGCGTTATAGGATGCGTTGACGGAACGCATGTACGCATTATTGCTCCCTCTTCCAATAAGCACTTATATTACAACAGGAAGGGGTACTATAGTTTGAATGTAATGCTGGTAAGTAAATTCGAGTTTTTTTTAAATCATCGGAATGATCAACTATTGTTTTTTTTTAAGGTTTGTGATCACGAGCTGAGGATTCTGTACGCTGACGCCTCCCATCCCGGTGCGTGTCACGACTCATTTATATGGAATTCCAGCGAATTGCGGGCTCACCTTGAGGAAGAATATTTAAGACGCGGTAGTAATTACTGGCTCCTTGGTAAGGTTTAAATTGTTAACAGAAAGTTTTTATTAATTTATAATGCTCTTTTTACTAGGGGACGCTGGGTATTCTCTAGAGCCGTGGCTTCTGACTCCTCATAGATGTCCACAGGATGATTCCGTTGAAATTAAATTCAATGAAATCCATTCCAAGTGCCGCAATGTGATTGAACGCACTAATGGCGTCTTGAAAAATAGATGGAGGTGCATTCTTGGTGCTAGGGAGCTGCACTACACTCCAGAAAAGGCTGCTAAAGTTACAAATGTTTGCTGCGCGTTGCATAACATCTGCATTCATTTTAAATGCAATACTTTTGTAGGCGATGTAGAAAATATTGAGGCTTTAAGCATACAAGGAGATAGTGAAGTTGTATCCTTAACCTCACCGCAGTATTTATCTGTTGCCCAAAATATTAGAAATAATATTGGTAATAACTTATAAAATAAAAAATAACTAACTAACTATAACTATTTTTTGTATATTGTACGTAAATAAAACACAGGTAACTTTAATTCACATTTATAAAATTTTATTAAAAAAATAAATTTTTAAAAAAACATTCAAAAATAAAAGAAGAAAAATAAAACTTATATTTTAACCCCTATATTCACACAAAATATTTTTTTATTTTAAAAGGTAATAGAAAATTCGTTTCATAAACCTGTTACAAACCTGAAATATTTTTTATGAATTAGGCCTTAAAACTAAAAACAAAAAATTAATTATTTACAGAAACAATTCACTTTATAACATTAAATAAAAAAAAAACAAACAAAAAATTACTTCAAAAATAAATAAGGTAGTTTTAAAACTAAAAAAACTAAAATATTAAATATTAACAGGTACAAATAATTCACTTTATCACATTTTATCAAAAAAATCACTTCAAAAATAAAACTTAAAACATATTCTAAAACTAAACAACAAAAATAATAATTCAACAAAACAAAAAAATTAATTATTCACATTTACAATATTTTGTAATTAATATGTCTGTTTTAACTCTTCTAGTTCCAACAGTCGACGATTTTTCTCGATCTTATCTTCCACTTCCCTTAGTCTCAATTTTTCCATTGCCATATTGTGCCGCTTTTGCTCTTTCAAGCTTTCTTTTTTTAAGTCATACAGGCGGTCAATGGAGCGATATATTTTTTTGGTGTGTTGCTGCTGCTCCATCATCGCTTCTAACATCTTTTTTTGGATGCAGATCTCCTCAACAAGAACGTCGTGGGGAGAGACATGTGTGCTCAAATCATTTTGCGCACTTATTCTCATTTTTTTTGCCGGTGGCTTTTGGGGTGTATCACCATTTTGGGTTGGGGTGTCACTGTCGCGCGCACTGCTTTCAACCATCACGTCGTCTATCACTAACAAATCCAGCAATGCAGGTGGTACGCTCGCCGGAGTTTGTTTCGAAGAGCCTAACCCAAACTTGTTTGCCACACCTTCCACAGACTCCTTCATACCAATTAAATTGTATATCGCCTCTTCGTTTGGCGAAAACTTTTGCTCCATGTTAGGGCCTCCACCAGTACCTCTAGAATGTTTAAGGTTTTGTGCCGCCTTGTGCCTTACGTACTTTTTCTGATCGCACCATACCTGTAAAATGATTTCCAATTATAACGTTTGTGTATACTGTAAAGAAATAATTTTATTATTCATACCTTTTTCCACTCGGCAATACTTTTTGATGGTGGACCAGCTGCGTTTAATTCCGCCTCCAAATTGCGCCATACCCGGTTAAGGTCCTCCTTGCTTCCCTTGAACCATCCACAAGCAATACCTTGGTTTAATTGCATTGCATTTAAAAGAATGTCTAATTGCTTCTTATTTGTTGTTTTTGACCTGAAATTAAAAATAAACGAAGATATTTATTAAATTTTTTTATAAAAAAATTTAAATACTTACATTTTTAGCAAAACTCCCTCGCAATTTTTTGGCGGAATTATTCCCAAATATTGTCATCACGTTCTCCCTTTTATTGACATTCGTAATACCTACTTTTTTCCCCGGGGAAGAGTTTCCCATTTTCGAAGTTTTAAAATATTATGGTTAGAAATAATTAAGGTATTTTTGTTATGCCTTGGATTTCCAAATTTGTGCGCAGCTATTTTTGCACGACTACCACATGTGGTTTTTCAAAACGCTTGATTTTAGGTCCACTTATATGAAGTTCAAACATGTGTCTTCGAATAATGTAAGCTTATGTTGTTGGGTTTCAAGTTCCGTAAGGCACCACCCTTTTCGTGGGACCTTTTCCCAAGTGGCTATTATTCCGAGCGAATTGGTTGCCCCAAGGGTTCAAAATAATAAGAATTCCCTTACAAAAATATTTCTTTGTTAAAACACGGGAACAAGATATGGAAACCAAAGTCTGTCTTACCTTTTTAAAACAAAATAAAATTTCCCTTTGGTTAAAGCTGTCCAGATTATGACAAGTTTTGCACTCTCCTTTGACACAAATTAATTTATATTTTTACACAGTTTAGTCTGACTTTTAGTAATTTAAATATTCATACGATAACAATAAGATATTTTGCACCTCTTTACTGTACTACAGCCACTTTACAAATGAACAGAGTTTACAATTATGACCTTTATTAGTAAGACTAGTCACGCATTTCAACTTCAAGGTAATTTAATAATAATGGAAGTAGTAATATCTTGCCTAAGCGGAAGAGGAACAAATTTATTATCACTATCGGCCGATGTTTTATTTTCTCTTTTGAAGTGTTACACTCTCAGTATATACATACATATTTTCATGCGGAGATTGTGCGTAAATATATGTATAAGCGTGCGCCGATCTATCTTCATAAATAAAATTTATCTCATGTAAGAAATATATTTGTAACACATTAAGCAAAACATTAAACTTATTTCCTCTAATCTATTACCAAACAGTCGTAGGCGTATTTTAAATACGCCAAACACGATAAGGGTAAATATTTTTTTTCTCAATAATATATCGGTTATCACATCTTTATCTTAATTATTTAAAATGATTTTATATCTCAAATATTTTCAATTTAACAAGGTTTTTTGCTTCTCATGTAAAATTATGAAATGTGATCTTACATTATTCTGCATTTAAGATGACAATATGTGCAGGTCTTTTAGTTTTTTTTCAATAATTTTTGCAAAAAAAAATCCAACAGACACTTATGCGCCTCATACACGATCCATTCAAGAGCTCGAGCACACACAGCTCAATAGAATTGAAAGACTTAGTAGTCAACTTGAAAAAATCAAAATCTTTTGATTGTTCTTCAACCAGCTCAACAACTGTCAAACTAATCAATTGACAAAGCCATACACGCTTTGATTTGGAAACGTGTATGGGCTGCTTTAGGCTGGTTGCCTTTACCAAAAATATTTCACAAAAACAAAATACACACACAGGCAACATTACTAGTGAGGAGCGTAAGTAAAATTCTTTGTTTCCTCATTCTTCATGACTGAAGAAAGGCAAAAATTTATTTTTTCTTACCACCACGAATGAATTATTAAATCCATACATAAGAAGAAAAAAACCATGTTGCTTGTACACTGATCAGTGTTGCCACCTCACGTGTAATTACACATATCATGTGTAATTTCTTTTTTCATGTGTAACCCATGTGTAATTGACTCCATGTGTAATTCATGTGTAATTTAAAATTTTAACGTTTTGTTGCACTGATTTTTGTTATTATTTTTTCACAAGAAGTAAAAAGGTTTATCATTCTTAGCAAAACTTAAAAATGTTATTAAAAGAATGAAAGCGTTAAAAGAGCTGAACTAAAAATGGTTGGATCATTAACTACTAACCATTTGGCACTTAGATAGCTTTTGCCACAATTGTTTATAACGAAAACATCCTGGGTACATTATTCTTTTTTTATTATTTAAAAGAGAGTCGATCATCGACTGCCAAAGAAATGGTTGATCTTCTCAAAAGCACAATTATAGAAAAAGGGATTCTATTTGAAAATCTAGTTGGATTTGCATCAGATACAGCTAATGTTGTATTTGGACAGTATAATTCAGAAGTTAAGTTGCTAAAAGTCGGAAAGCCAGTTATTCTTTTGATAAAATGCTCGTGCCACCTAATACATTTCGTAGCGTCGAAGGCCTGTCTGAACCTTCCAACCACAGAATACCACAGAACTGTAAAAAGTGACGTGTGAAAAATGCCCAAATCAGTTGCGAGGGCAGCCTTCGAAGAAAAAGACAGAAAGCTTTTTTTGGACGTGAAGTGGCAATGTGTAAAAACAGGCAGCAACAATCAACACAAATGGCATGATCAAAACAAAAATAACAAAACACAGACCACGTTAAAAAAATGCATTAGTTCAACAAACGTTGTGTTTTGTGCAAAAAAAATGTATTTATTAATATTTTTTGTTTTATAATGTTATTTATTTACTTAAATATTATTTACTTGTGTTGTGGTAAACTTAAAAGTTAGTTTTTACAAAAGCTTTGCAAATAAATCTCAACTAAATAAATTTGTGTTCATTGTATTGCGACTAGGGTTTTTGTGTAAAAACAGGCAGCAACAATCAACACAAATGGCATGATCAAAACAAAAATAACAAAACACAGACCACGTTAAAAAAATGCATTAGTTCAACAAACGTTGTGTTTTGTGCAAAAAAAATGTATTTATTAATATTTTTTGTTTTATAATGTTATTTATTTACTTAAATATTATTTACTTGTGTTGTGGTAAACTTAAAAGTTAGTTTTTACAAAAGCTTTGCAAATAAATCTCAACTAAATAAATTTGTGTTCATTGTATTGCGACTAGGGTTTCCATTATTTTATTTCCCGTTTTCTCGGGATTTTTCTTGCGGGATCCCGGGAAATAAAAAATTCCTCATAATTTCAGAAAATAGCTATTTATACTTTGAAATTTAGTTTTCTATTCTCTAAAAATCTGTGAGTTGTAGATTAGATCAATTGCAAGAAGTGAGTACATGTATTTAAATCAATGTCTCCTGATGCAATAAATCTACTAAAATCAGAATGGGCAGTGCAACAGCTGATAATTATTACATTTAGTGAAGTGAAGAGTTAATATAGTACATTAATTCAAAATAAGATGCAGGCAGTAAAGTTTCATTGTCCATGAACAAGTCTTAAAAATAGGAGATACCTAAACATATCGCTCCTTTATTGCAACATAGTCATATCTACAAAAACAAACGATCTTGGCAAAATGCGATTAAAGTTTTCAAAATGTACCGATTTAAAGATGTATTTTGCTATAACTTCGGTCCAGTTGGAGATATAACACGAGAAGGCATGAAGGAAAACTTTGCTTAAGTTACTTCAAATTTTGAGATATGACTATGATGCAATGAAGGAGCGATATGTTTATTAGGTGATAAACACAAATTTTCAATTTCTGTTGGTTTATATACCCGTGAAGTGCGGGAAACCCGAAATAAAATAATATTTTGGAAACTCGAGTAAGATACTACAACATACAACTTGAAAAACACATTGTCCTAAAGATTACAAATGGACCTATTGAAATGAAAAGGTTTGGAAGAAGCAGTCCGGTTGATGCTATTTTTGCATCAAACTTGACATACATTTGACTGATATAGACGTTGTTTATTAAAAAGAAAAAATTGCTTCTGATTGTGAATCCGAAGCTACAACGGTGCACTTTTAACTATTTGTCCAACTACGGTAAAAAATGAACGAAATTTTTCGGAAACATGATAATTAGTAAATAACATCAGGAATATACTTTTTGACGACTTACAAAGCGCTTTGAGTGTATCAGAAAGTTATTTCCTAAGCCATTAAAAAATGTTATATATTTCTTTAATTAACTTTTTGATTTCATATCTTGAGTACCTTAATTTTTATCTTGTTTTTATTATTGTTTTATGAATTATCCAGAGCATAATAATTTATTTTGTTTTTATTATTGTTTTATGAATTATCCAGAGCATAATAATACTGAATAAAAGCATAATAACAGGGAATAAAGGCGTGAGGTGATAATAATTCAAGTTCCTATTTCAATCTTCAATTAGTTTTGAACCATTTCTTTTACTTTCTTTGTAAACAAGTTCCCTTATGTTTTTTTATAAAAGTTTTTTTCATGAATTAATAACAAAATTTACTTTGTATTATTTATATGGAGCGGGATCCCGGGAAATTTAAAAAAATTTCCCGCTTTCCCGGGAATCGAAAAAGTCCGGGGAAAAAAACTCTAATTGCGACATAAACGATGATGCAAAGAGAAATGCAAAAAGGGCAGCTTTCTTAAAAAGAGACAAAAAAAACGCAAAATCTTCCGTCTCGTGACAGTTCTGTGGTATTCTGTGCTTCCAACATATTTGAAAGTTTTACTTTGTAATATTAGATCTTGTTTTATTAGAAGTAATGCTTCGCAGATAAAACTAAAGGAGTTTCAAGAATATTTTCGCGACAACATGCACTCTTAAATTTTAGCTTCATAGTAATTTGAAGGCAGAATATTATTGGAAAAAGGTTTTTGAAATAAAAATTCCTTTGGAGACATATTATTTCCTACTTTGCAAATAGTAATTTTTGTTTTAATCTTTTAAATAGTAAAATGAAAATATTATTTTTTTGCATTAAATATAGCAACGATACGATTGTTGTAAACAAAAATGTAAATAAAGAGACATTTGAAAAATATTTTTGTGCTGGATAAGTAAACAATATAAAAATGTCCGGCATATCCAATGTTGCAGCAATAGAGGAACTTAATTAAGATTCCGTTGAAAAATTGAGTCGACGACACTTGAAGGATGCATCAGATCATTTATGATACCCAAATAAAATGGAAGTTATATATTGTCACCTAAAATGCAAAAGGGCTTAGCAACAAAAAAAATTCGAAATAAGAGTTTTTGATTGAGTTTTGTTCGTTTATTAAAAAAAATTTTAAATCAAAAATGGCGACTTTATTAAAGAAATTCAAGCGCCAACTATACCTTGTGTTATTGATTTTGTAAAGTTGTTTGCTTCTCCTGTAACAAAATAAAAAGTGTCGTTACGCCCTTTTGCATTTTAGGTGACGATATTTTTTTTTTTTTTTGTTTGCAAACAAAAACTCTATACTTTAGTATTATCGCTTTTAGAGTCAAAAATTTTTAGTGGTTTGTACAAAATAAAAAGGTGGCAATAATAAGTTTTTTAGGTATATATGTTGCTTAAAATATCAATTCCACTTAGAAAATTGAAATTGGTTTACGTTTTATGAAGAAGCCAAATACGATTTTAGTTCCACTTTTGATCGAAATTTGTTTCTGAGACATGCGTAACAAGAAAGCATGTGTAATTCGTATTTTCATGTGTAATTTTGGCATGATCCATGTGTAATTTAGCCTTTCGTTGGTGGCAACACTGACACTGATCAGTATTTTATCGTTGTAATCTGCCTTTTTGCAGAGCTAATAGCTCTGCACGAGCTTTTAGCACACTTCGGCTACTATAGAAAGTATTTTTTTGTCGTTTTTATTTTCTTGTATCAGTTTTTTGTTATTACCAGCCAGTGAAGAATTTCTCTTGTTTGAGTTTTAGATTTTTTTTAGTTTTGCCTTTTTTGATTTTGACTAGCTCTTCTTTTAGGTAAAATAAAAAAAGTAAAAGGCGAAAAATCATTATGAGTGTTTAATGATGACTCGTTTACAACACAGCACCCTGTAAAAACCTAGCGGTCCTTAACTTGTTATTTACTTTTCTTTATATTCGGTCTTTACATTTATTTTCTTGTATTGTTTTAATAATCTTTAAAATCATTAAACTCACTCTAGTTTGAACTTTAGCAGTGAACAGACAGAACAAACAGTGTAAAATTAAATTAAAACTTAAGAACAAACAAAATTTAGTAAACTTAAACAAAACAAAAAACTCTTGTAAATAAAACAAAACACAATTATTTAAACCAACAAATACAAAAAAAAACAAAGTGTTTTTATTTGAATTAAAAATAAAGTGAACCGTGTTAATTTGAGGAATCAAAATTAAAGATCGACCCTCAAACATATGGTCCTAACGAACCGGATAGTTTTTTTACAAAAAATTTACATAAAAGTTTTTACAAAAATTTTTGGCAAAAAATTGTGTTTTTGTGACTCTAATATTAAAAAATTTTAACTCTAAAACAAAAAAAAAACATAGTGTATTATTTAGACAACGACAAATAACACACACATAAAATCAACCCCCAAACATTTGGTCATTTTCTCAACGAAACATAAAGTTTTTTTATTAAAAAATTTATTAAATCAAAATTGTGTTTAAAAAAGCAAATTTATAAAGTTAAAAGTGAACAAAATCTAACGGGACCCAAATTCCTTGGCGCAGTAGCAGCAATAACAACAGCATTATTAGCAGACACAACAACAACAGAAGGCTTTATAAACGCAGTGACACAAAAGAAAAAAGACCCAACAACAACAAGTAAGTCAAAGTATACAATACAACAAGAAATACATATTTTTGCTTGTTGTGTTACTCTTTAATTTTTTGCCGCTGCAATTTTTAAAAAAGAAAATAACCGTGACGTCATCATCCAAATAAATAAAAACCGAGTTACCATTACGTCAATTTTTAAAAAAAATTAACCGGGGAAATAAATACAATATTTGACTCAAACTTTTTAAGCCACAATTTGTTTTATCGCTAGCAGGCAATTTTGTTGACTCAATTTTATTATTATTCTGAATCTTCAATTTACAAAAATGTCCCTGAAAAAATTCGTCAATTGCACAAACGATTTAGTTGACTTCGAAAAGATTCAAGCAGAAGCGCGTGCTGAAGATAATGTACACGCGCTGGAAATTATTCGAGTAGAATTAGACTCCATATGGACTCAAGTAAAACGATCATATGAAGAATGTAGGGACTTAGATCAGAATGGTGATAAACCAATTGACAAAAGTAAATTACGGGAGCGATACCAAACCGCCCTAATGGCTTATAAAAATTGTATTTCTTCCATCAACGCTGAAATCCATGCGCTTTCGGACACAACCATGGAAAAAGTTGAACGCCAGTCAACTATTCCGTTAGAAAAGAATGTTTCATCAATAAGACTCCCTCCCTGTGACACCGACACCTTTTTTGGGGATTATAAATTATGGCCCAGTTTTCGTGACTTGTTCACAGCCATATACATTAGAAATCCAAATATTAGCAATGTTGAAAGGCTTTTTTATCTGACTCAAAAAACAGGGGGAGAGGCCAGAGATGCAATTACGCACGTCCCTTTAACAAACAATGGTTTTATCATGGCCTGGAAAAATTTAGTTGACCGGTACGAAAATAAATGGATGCAGGTAAATGAGCAATATAAAATTATTTTGGATCTGCCTCATGCCTCTACAGAGCCTGGAGCCTCAATTAAAAAATTACAAAGAACAATAAACGATTGTAGGCAGACATTAGGCACCCTAGGCATTGACACTTCGACATGGGAGTCGTTTTTAATTTATATTTGCTCGCAAAAACTTCCTAGGGCCCTTGTTCAAGAATTTGAAAATTCTCGTGAAGATTGTGCCGAAGTACCCAATTGGCAAGAATTCGACAAGTTTTTGACCCACAAATTTAAGACCCTAAAATCAGTAGGCAATATAAAATCACCAAAGAACAAATCCATACCTCCCAAGTCTGAAGTCGCAAAAAATACCCAAAATAAACGTAACATTAATTCATTTCAAACGAATATTGCTAATTCTGAGAGTCACAGTCAGAACAAAAGTAAACCCGTCAGAAGTTCTAATAATAACGCCATAACGTGTCAACATTGTAGCGAGTCACACACCCTACGATCATGCCCCACATTTTTAGAAAAAAATGTTAGTGATCGAATTCATATCGTAAGAGTCACAAATTCATGTTACAACTGTCTGTCGATCAATCATAGTGTCAGGGATTGCCCAAGTAAATTCAGTTGTAGGCTGTGTAAGCAAAAACACAACACTTTGTTGCACAAGGCAACCGTGACCCAGCCTACAAACTTGCCACAAAATGACGCTGACGTGCAACCAAGTACAAGTGCCGCAGCTCAAGCCCAATACATACAGTCCACTACAAGATCAGGTATTCCTAACCTTACGTCCCTGACTCTACGCGAAAATAGCCAATCGACAACAAATCATTCAAAACACGAAACGTTGCTTTTCACTGCCATTGTCGAAATAGAAACTAAAGGTCAAAGATACCAGGCTAGAGCCATCATCGACCCTGGATCACAATCAACCTTTGTATCGGACAAACTAAAAAACCGATTACAATTACCCACAAAAAGAAACGTAGTTCACGTTACTGGTTTGAGTCAAACCGTTTCGGAAACTTCAACTAAAGCATGTTTGCTTAACCTATGCTCACAGGTGGACACATCGTTTAAGTTAGAAGTTTGGGCCCCAGTTTTCAAGACCCTTCCCTCTAATTTACCACCTCAAACGTTGGACATGCTAAAGCTCAGTGAGTCTGCAAAATTGCAACTTGCAGACCCTCACTTTAATCAAAGTAGACCCATCGACTTGCTAATAGGCCTCGACGTAGGCCCATCGATTTATTGCATGGACACACCGATGCGGTCTGTTGGATCCCTTTTGGCACAAAAAACAGTATTTGGCTGGATTGTGGGGGACCAACACCAAAAACTACTCAGCCCAGAACAACTATTTCTTTATTGAATACATCGTCCCTTGACCGAATCCTCACACGCTTTTGGGAGGTGGAGGAAAACCCAAAACAGATTTTGAGGTCAGACGAGGACACTATTGTGGAACACAATTTTAAACAAACAACTCTTAGAAACGACACGGGAAGGTATATAGTTACCCTGCCCTTCAAAAACACAGAAGAAATAGGCTCTTCTCGCAACATTGCCATGGCTCAGTACCTAAGAATGGAACGCACACTCAGCCAAAAACCCGAAATAAAGCAAGTATACGACAACGTTATTTTAGAATATCTTGAGTTAGGACACATGAGAAAAATCAAACCCTCGGATATAAACAAAGCTCCAAACTATTATCTGCCGCATCACGCGATAATAAAACCAGACCGATTAACCACTAAACTCAGAGTAGTTTTTAATGCCTCCAGCCCAACGTCAAATAAGAATAGCCTTAATGACATTTTATATCCAGGACCCATTCTTCAGCAAGATCTTGTTCTTCTGATAGCAAAATGGAGATTTTTCCACTTTGTATTTAACGCCGACATTACCAAAATGTATCGTCAAATACTAATAGACCCAACTCAAACAAAGTTTCAAAGAATTTTATTCAGAAAATCCAAAAATGACCCCATAGAAGATTACGAGCTTCTCACAGTCACATTTGGAGTTAATTGTGCCCCATATTTAGCCATCAGAACGCTTCCTCAGTTAGCTGAAGATGTACAAATGACTCATCCCTTAGCGGCCAAGATTCTTAAACAAAATATGTATGTAGATGACGTCTTAGCAGGAGGTCATACTATAGAAGAAGCCATCAAAGCTAGAAAAGAATTAACTTCTGTCCTAAAATCAGCCGGCTTTGATCTTATGAAATGGAACTCTAATGAGCCACAAGTCATTCAGGATTTACCTAGTGAGACTCTAATACCACTCGACTGGTTAAATCTGTCTGAAAATGACGGGACCAAGACTCTAGGGATAAAATGGAACATTTCATCAGACTCCTTTACATTCACAGCCCCAGATATAAAAGTAAAAGAAGCGTATACAAAGAGGGAAGTTTTGTCTACAATTGCCAAATTTTTTGACCAATGTGGATGGATAGCTCCAATCATAATAGACGCTAAAGTAATATGGTTAGATAAGACGGACTGGGATGACATTTTAAAACCAATTTCTCAACATAAATGGAAAATATTCGTGAACAATTTTCCCAATATTAAAACTATAAAAATACCCCGTTGGATTAAATATACACCCTTAAGTCACATCGAAATACATGGCTTTAGCGACGCTTCAGAAAAAGCTTATGCTGCTTCATTATACATTCGAATACAAAATGAAGAAACATCCATACACACAACTCTTTTGGTATCAAAGACTCGAGTAGCCCCCCTCAAAAGCTTATCGCTGCCACGCTCAGAACTTTGTGGAGCTGTATCGCTAGCTAACTTGGCAGCAAGTCTATTAAAAACCTGTGAATTTCAAAATGCAGTAACCCACTACTGGACTGACTCGACAATCGTATTATCGTGGCTTAAGAAACCGCCATGTACCTGGAATACGTTTGTTGGAAATCGAGTGTCGGAAATAATACAAAAAGTAGGGACTCAAAACTGGCATCATGTTGACTCAAAAATGAACCCCGCTGACCTAGCAAGTAGAGGTTGTGCACCAAGTGAGTTAGAATCACATAGTCTATGGTGGAATGGACCTTCGTGGTTAAAGCTGCCAAAACAACAATGGCCGTCTCCACGCTCTCCTCAGGATACAAATATAGAAGCCAAGACAATCAAAATTCTAACAGTCACAAACACAGAAGACCCATTAAGCCGATTTTCATCTCTACCTCGTGCATATAGAGTCATAGCCTATATTTTACGCTTCGGAAGACCCATACCAAGAAGTCCAATATCATCTATAGAACTTTCACCAGAAGAAATACAATCTGCAAAAAATCGCATCATAATTTGTACACAAAAAACATTATTTCCTGACGAATATACTGCATTACTTTACAAGCGTCCAATTTCCCCTCGAAGTAAACTCTTAACCCTTACGCCATTTCTCGATCGCAATGGGATCATAAGGGCCAATGGGCGTTTAGCGCAGTCCCCAGCATTAACGTACAATGAACGCTGTCAAATTCTGTTGCCATACGAATCAAAATTGGCCAGAATGATAACAGAATTTGTGCACAAAATTACTTTGCATGGAGGAAATCAGCTCATGACCCGAGCAATAAGAACAGAATTTTGGATTTTTCGACTAAAGCCCTTAGTAAAAACAGTCATAAATAACTGCAAAACATGTGTACTTTACAAAAAACACACTCAAAGTCAGATAATGGCATCCCTGCCACCTGAGCGCACAACAATATCAAGACCCTTTACCGTTACAGGAGTCGATTACGCTGGACCCTTTACCATTCGAAACTTTACTGGTCGAGCCTGCCTCATCACAAAAGGGTATGTCTGCATTTTTGTATGTTTTGCCACCAAAGCTGTACATTTAGAACCAGCTAGTGATTTATAGACTCAAGCATTTTTAGCCGCTTTCTCCCGCTTCATTGGAAGACGTGGATGTCCCGCAATCATATATTCGAACAACGGCACGAACTTTGTCGGAGCAGCAGAACTCATCAAAAAGGATCGTCTAGAATTTATGAAAACTCTTCAAGCCCAAGTTACACACAACTATAGCCACCAAAATATAATTTGGAAATTTATACCCCCTGGTGCCCCACATATGGGCGGATTTTGGGAGGCCGGTGTAAAGTCATTTAAAACCCACCTTAAGAAAATGATACCAGACATGAAGTTCACCTTTGAAGAGCTGTCAACAATTCTCACTCGCATAGAATTGTGTTTAAACTCTAGACCCTTAAGTCCTGCTAGCGATGACCCGAACGACCTTAACCCATTGACCCCTGGACACTTCCTAATTGGCACTCCATTATTGACCCCAGCCGAACCAGATGTAAGCAGCGAAAACCTGACCCTCATCAACCGCTGGAAACGCCTAAAAGTCATCTATCACTCATTTTGCCAAAGATGGAAATCCGAGTATCTTGCCGAACTTCATCGCAGGTACAAGTGGAAGTCTCAAGAGGACAATGTCAAAGTCAACGACCTGGTGGTCATCAAAAACAACAATTTGCCGCCCAATGAATGGCAAATGGGCCGAATCACTAAGACTCATATTGGAACTGATCAAAACTGTCGAGTTGTCGACATCCAGACAAAAAATGGGATCGTTACCAGACCCATTACAAAAATTGTGGTTTTGTTTTAAAATACATTTAACATTTTTAAAAAATTTTCCAAACTAATTTTACATTGAATTCCTACTTACAGGTATGGCATCCCACCAAACATTTCTAAGTTTCTCATCAACAGATTTGATTCCTGTCAACATATTCAACCCCACACGACCCTCAAATTTGAATCGAAATGAGATCCTAGATGCCATATCTGCTAAAATCATCACAACACCTTGCTTCATTTTTGGACCTATGATAAATTGCACTAAGTCATGGGGGCCGGAATGTTTAATGATGACTCGTTTACAACACAGCACCCTGTAAAAACCTAGCGGTCCTTAACTTGTTATTTACTTTTCTTTATATTCTGTCTTTACATTTATTTTCTTGTATTGTTTTAATAATCTTTAAAATCATTAAACTCACTCTAGTTTGAACTTTAGCAGTGAACAGACAGAACAAACAGTGTAAAATTAAATTAAAACTTAAGAACAAACAAAATTTAGTAAACTTAAACAAAACAAAAAACTCTTGTAAATAAAACAAAACACAATTATTTAAACCAAAAAATACAAAAAAAAAACAAAGTGTTTTTATTCGAATTAAAAATAAAGTGAACCGTGTTAATTTGAGGAATCAAAATTAAAGATCGACCCTCAAACAATGAGCTTTTGCTTTTTAGGTGTCTAGCAATTTTTGTTGCTAGCTGGTTAAAAAAGCAAATGTCAAAAATTAAAAATATACAAAATAAGGGATGGGCTTTTTTGCACAAGCTGAAATCAAAACATTGGCTATTGATAAAATTTTAAAAATTTCAATGGCAGTGGCAGAAGCAAAAATAAAAAGCTTTTAGCTGATGGATGGTTTTAAACACTGGTACTGGAACAGCCGAAGCAGCTCTTTAAAATGGTATGTACCTGCCGTATCCTTATAGCTATGAAATTGAAATTAAATGGAATAATATCACTACTAAAATACTCTTTCCAATTAACAAATGGTTTTCCATTTTGTTTCATGAACATCCATGGTACGCTAGGATTCCTAAAAATTTTTTAAAAATCTTTAACAACAACGTATTTTGTTTTTTTCTTTTTTTTCTTTTTCTTATTGTTAAGCTTGTTATGCCCGGAGCTTCAATTTCAATAAAACATCAATTTTATTACAGTTTTTCCCAACGTTTCGTAGAGTATTTTTCTACTTCTTCAGGGGGCGTCTATTTAAATATATCGCTCATTTGCTGCAAGACCGGCATAACTCAAAAAATGAAATTTTGGAGTTGGAGGTGCAGAATTGTTCGCTTTGTTGTTCTTTATATTGTGTATTAAATTCATCTTTATATCTTTTATACTTTCCCAGTTTGAAGAGAATGTGTCTTCTTTTTTTCTAAGTAGATAGAGCAAATCAAAAACTTTAAATGCGTTTATCTCGAAATTGATTTTTTCGAGTTATGCCGGTCTTGCAGCAAATGAGCGATATATAAAAACTTACATTATCATACAATATTTTTGTTAATTTATAAAGATAACTTACAAAATTTTTTGATTATATTACATGTTTAAAATATTTGATTTTTTCCCGAAAATTTTTTTGAAAAACGAAAAATAATTAACAAAAATACTTTCCAAACACATCCTACTCTAATATCACAGTGAACAATTTTTTTAAATTGGTTTATTAATTTCAAACAACCCTGTAATTGATGTTTTCTGTGTCTTCCTTCAGATTCAACGTCTTAATGATGAAACAGAACTGGGGCTGAACGATGTTTTTCATACAGTTTGACATAAAATTATGCCAGAGAATGCGGTCGAGAAATAAAATCAATTTTATTTTGAGGACGTTTTTTCTAATGCTCTCACATAAAGACGCTTATTCTCTTAACAATGCTACCATACTTTCATTCAATTCTATACAATTTGTAAACAAAGAAAAATAAGAACAAAAGAAAAAGAAAGAAATGAGAGAGATTTTGAAGTTACTGCCGACGTTTTAATTATGGGCTTTAGAATTTTTGCCTGAAGTTGAAGACTCAATTCTGTTTCATCATTTATTTATTTTCTGTTGGATTGTTAGTGACAAAATATTGCCACATTTTATAATAGAAAAATGTTCGTAAGCTTTAAATATTCATATTGTAAGGAATTCTTTTTCAATTTACAAAATTTTGTTTGTCGTAGTACTTAATTCCATATTTTTATTCTTGATAAAAACACTGAAATTTATTGTTGAAGGGATAAGCTATTCCTTTGCGCATTTCACTGGTTGCTTAGGCCAGATCGTCAGGAAACTTCATCCAAAGATTTAAGAAAAACTAAAGATATTAAACAAATAAAACTGTTAAGCGAATAAGAATTGTAAGCAACAGTTTGACTTGTAACAATATCAAAGTTAAAACAAAACAACAACAACAATAAACAGTGAGTTTATCTTTTTCCTACATTCCCCATTACAATTGGTTGGAATTCTTCCAACATTAATTGTAGTTGTAAGTAGGTTAAGAAAAAACAAAATGAAAACAAAAACAACGTGCTTTATTGTTCACAGAAAAAATTATTGCTGAATTATTTTTAAACAAACGCTTGTCTAAAAATTTTTTTTAATTTCTACAAATTTTTTTACTGATTCAATTAATATTATTGTTTGATTTTTGTTTTAACCAACCAAAATGTTGACAACTATTCAAAAATATAATATACGCGTTATTGTTTTTAAGTTTGCATAATTTTGTATGAAATATTTAACGCTTTTTAATGTTGTCGGTTTTTTGCATATTTTTATTTGATCGATTATGTTTACAATTTAAGAGCACAATAATGTATGATTTGTTGTATTGTGTTTCTGCATATCTTGCTTCAGCACTCCTTCCTGTGTTATGTCCTTCGTCGTCTTGTTGCTGTATGAACTTGGCTGCTTAAGCTCGTATAAGTTCCAGTGTATCAAACTGCGTTGTGCCGCTTGTTACGGGGAATTTGGGAAAACACTTCTGGGGTTGTCACTATGCAGGGCTGTCAGACTTGGGGATTTCATGTGAGCAAAAAGGACAAAGAAGGTAATTTTAGGATTGGGGATTTAAAAAAAAATTTCGGGGATTTTTTGGGATTTTACATTTTTTTATTATTAACGCTTATTTTTCTTTGTTTTGTAGGTATATAAAATATGAAAAAAATAAGCAAAACTTTTATCTTACTCTTATATAGTGTAAAGGGTCCTAATTAAGATTACCATTTTTGTTAAGTGTGTAAAAGGTACTTTATAAACTTGTTATTTTTCTTGAGTGAGTGTTTAAAAAAGAACACTTTAAAAATTAAATCTAAAACCGTTGACAACACAAACAATTTTTGATTTTTTAAAGGCAAATATGTATGTTTGTCTTCCCCAAAAATAATTAAATCTGAAAAACAATATAATAAAGATTGGGGAAAAAATGCTAGGCTCTTTGTGAGAAGTTATGATGCATCGAAGTACTAAATAAATGACGGATATAAGTATTTTTATTGTTGATTATAAGGATGGCTTAACCGATTGAACAAGCTCCAAATTGTTATAAATTGCCTCATTCGTCTTCAATAACAGCATATTGATCTGCTTGTTATTCCTCACTGGAATCGCATAAAAAGGATTTAAAAAAAAACACGCCGAACCCAGTCGCTAAAAACAAAATAAAATAATTTTTTTGACTAAAAATTTTTATTTGGGGATTTTTTGGGATTTCTTATTAACATTTTTCTAACAATTTAAAAAATTAAAACTTCTTCAGAAAAAAACAAAAAAAATATTAACTTTTTAAGGTTTTGTTTTTTAAGGATTTGGGATTTTAAGGATATTTTTCTAATTTTTTGGGGACAAGGCAAAAAAGTACCTGGCAGCCCTGTCACTATGGGATATTTCGGGTTGTACTAAGATCTCACTTTCGTGAAATGCTCTACTGGTTATTTTGCTTGGTGTTAGAAAAATACGCGGGGAAAATTGTCTACTGGATATTTGTTTGTTTACTAAAACTTCACTCTGTGTTAGAAACCACGCGGTGAAATTGTCTACTGGGTTGTGTTTTACTAGAATTTACTCTGTTAGAAAACCACGCGGTGAAATTGTCTCCTGGATTTGTTTACTAGAATTACTACTTTACTAGATACACTTGTTCTTACCTTGTGTGTTCTCGAGCTCGGCTGGATAATAAGCATGTATGGGCAAATGCAAAGAGCGAACGATGTGTATACATTAGCGTGGCCGTTAGTTGTATGGAGAACTTTTTTTTTTGATTTCTTATACTCTCCCCCTCCAAATCGGTTCAGTTTTATGTAAAAAACAAAAATACAAAACAATTTCGTAGCGATAAGTTGTGTTTTAGGGAGGGCGTCCGCCCCTCAAAGTTTGCCATCAAGCCATTTATTCAAATGTAATTTGTTTGCGTATGACTATCTTATAAAAACAACATTTTACAAGAATATGATATATGGCAATATTTTAGCTCTTCTAGTCAAGAACATAAGCCTCCAAGAAAGTTTTTTGCTAAGACTAATATCTTAGAAAATAATTAAGAAAATAACAACAAAATACCAAACATTTTATATACATTTTATATATGTATATAAAAAGGCGATTTAATGTCAAGTGACACAATTTTGAAATCGATGTCTTTCGATTTGGATGAAATTTACACCAAGGTTAGTTTTATTAGATAGTAGTTTACACACAAATTTTCAACAAGATCGGTCAAAATGTTTCAGAGGTAGAGGGGGTCAAAGTTTGCCATACAGGTATTCTTTCTCATCCATGTAATTTATTACCTATTGGTGTTAGCAAAATTTGTCCCAAGTAGCTTAGATAGCTATTAAATCAATCTTTTTTAAAAATGTTTTTTTTTTTTTTAAAAAATTTTTTAATTTTTTTTTTTTAATTTAAAACTTTTTTTTTATTTTTTTTAGCCAAGTGTTAAATTTAAAAAAAAAAAATTTTAAAAATTTTTTAAAAAAACAAACAATTTTTTTAAAAAGTTTGATCAAAAAGCTATCTAAGCTACTTGGGACAAATTTTGCTTACACCAATAGGTAATAAGTTACATGGATGAGAAAGAACACCTGTATGGCCAAAATGTCAAACTTTGACCCCCTCTAACTCAGAAACTTTTTGACCGATCTTGTTGAAAATTTGTGTCTAAGCTACTATCTAACAGTACTAAAATTGGTGTAAATTTCATTTAAATCGATGTCTTCCGATTTGGATGAAATTTGCACCAAGGTTAGTCCTATTGGATAGTAGTTTAGACACAAATTTTCAACAAGATCGGTCTAAAAGTTTCTGAGTTAGTGGGGGTCAAAATTTGACATTTTGGCCATACAGGTGTTCTTTCTCATCCATGTAACTTATTACCTATTGGTGTAAGCAAAATTTGTCCCAAGTAGCTTCGATAGCTATTTGATCAATATTTTGAAAACAAATTTTTTGTTTTTTTTTAAATTTTTTAAAACTTTTTTTTTTAAATTTAAAATTTTTTTTTTTAAATGAAAATTTTTTTTTTTTATATTTTTTTTTATCCGGAATGTTTTTTTTTGCTCAAAAGAAAGTTTATGTCTTTTCCTTTCAGGTAGTTTTGGTCGCTTTTTGGGATGCGAGCGGCTTATGTATAAAAAAAAATTATTTCTAACTCTAGACAAGGGTTTTTAATTTTAAGCATATGCAGAGTTCTTTCTTATCCATGTAACTAGACAAACTCACCTTTCCGACGGTATGTCGGGAATAAAATCAAAAAAACTACCTTGTAACTTCTTTCTCTCCACCCACATTTTAAAGGCAAGTGTCATAAAATAATAAATTAACTGGTATTTCGGATAATGGCCATGGAATATTTCCACCTGATTTAAACACTTGTCTCTGGGGCACCTGATATTTTGACAACAAAAATCACATTTAGTATTACGTGCGCTCAAAACTGTATATTTTTTTATGTAGGAAAAATTAAAAAAAGAATTATTTGTCAACATTTCTACAGAAAAAAAGTGATTTTATTCCTGGGATTAACATACTGTGGGCATTATAGTATCGAAGGTATAAAATAATAATTGGGTTTGTAACATACCGTCGGAAAGGTGAGTTCATCTAGTTTCTTTGCATACGTTTTATTTTTAAGGCTTTAGAAACACTTACACACAAATAGGAAAAAATTCAAAATAGATCATATGCTAAAAATTGAAAAACCCTTGTCTAGAGTTAGAAATAATTTTTTTTATACATAAGCCGCTCGCATCCCAAAAAGCGACCAAAACTACCTGAAAGGAAAAGACATAAGCTTTCTTTTGAGCAAAAAAAAAAAAAAAAAAAAACATTCCGGATAAAAAAAAATATAAAAAAAAAAATTTTAAATTTAAAAAAAAAAAGTTTTAAAAAATTTAAGAAAAAACAAAAAATTTGTTTTCAAAATATTGATCAAATAGCTATCGAAGCTACTTGGGACAAATTTTGCTAACACCAATAGGTAATAAGTTACATGGATGAGAAAGAACACTGCATATGCTAAAAATTGAAAAACCCTTGTCTAGAGTTAGAAATAATTTTTTTTTATACATAAGCCGCTCGCATCCCAAAAAGGGACCAAAACTACCTTAAAGGAAAAGACATAAGCTTTCCTTTGAACAAAAAAAAAAAAAAAAAAAAAACATTCCCGCTAAAAAAAAAAATAAAAAAAAGTTTTAAATTTAAAAAAAAAAATAAAAAAAATTTTTTAAAAAAACCAAAAAAAATTTTTTTCAAAAGATGGATCAAATAGCTATCGAAGCTACTTGGGACAAATTTTGCTAACAGCAATAGGTAATAAGTTACATGGATAAGAAAGAACACCTGTATGGCCAAAATGTCAAATTTTGACCCCCACTAACTCAGAAACTTTTTGACCGATCTTGTTGAAAATTTGTGTCTAAGCTACTATCCAATAGGACTAACCTTGGTGCAAATTTCATCCAAATCGGAAGACATCGATTTCAAAATTGGGTCACTTGACATTAAATCCCCCTTTTATATATAAAACGTATATAAAATGTTTGGTATTTTGTTTTTATTTTCTTAATTATTTTCTAAAATATTGATTTTAGCAAAAAACTTTCTTAGAGGCTTATGTTGTTGACTAGAAGAGCTAAAATATTGCCATATATCATATTCTTGTAAAATGTTGTTTTTAGAAGATAGTCATACGCAAACAAATTACATTTGAATAAATGGCTTGATGGCAAACTTTGAGGGACGGACGCCCCCCCTAAAACACAACTCATCGCTACGAAATTTTTTTGTATTTATTTTTACATAAAACTGAACCGATTTAGGGGGGGGAGAATACAAGAAATCAAAATAAAAAAAATAACGGCCACCCTAGTATACATACACAAAAAACAAAGAGCATAAAACCAACAAAAGCAAACGTAACAAACAAATCCAATGGCACACATGCAAAGCTTTCAATGTAGTGGTGCCCATACCTGATAATAAGTGATCTGTTCAACGTTTATGTTGCTCTTTTTATACTAAATTCGGAATAAAGTTTTACACTAACAACAATCAGTACCCGTAGTTGTTATTGTTATGTCTCTTTACTCGTCCTATTCATATTTTGTTGCTTGTTGTTTACATGTTTAAGGCCCCTATTATGGTTTACAACTCAACTCAGTTGAGTTTTAATAAAGACAACTGGTTGTGATCAGTAGTAATTTTTGTTATGTTTTTGTTCATCGCAAAATAGCAAAGTTGTAAACCATAATACAAAAATTAAGAAATTACAACTCAACTGAGTTGAGTTGTAAACCGTAATAGGGGCCTACAACTGCTTGCTTTGTTATTGTTACTTGTTTGTTGTGTGTGTTCCCTGTCGGACATTCAGTTAACTTTAAACTAACTGAAAGCTAACTATTTCTCAACTAGTGGTGGTTGACACTTGCATTTATTTTATATGGAATGAACTAACTATTTTAACATTGCGATGTCCTAGGAAGTAGTCAATTGTCCGACTCTGCATTACTTTCAATTAACTTTAAGTTAACTTTTTGTAGCTAGCTATAAACTCAATACTTTAAGTTAGCTTTAAGTTAAGTTAGTTTAAGTTAAGGCCGATTAAGGCCGATCTATGAATGTTATTCATTGGATGAATACTTTCAAAAAAATAAAAAAAATTGTATTTTTTTATTTTTTTAATCAAAGATGTTCTTATTCAACTTTTTTTTAACTAGAGTCGCTGGCGGGAATCGATCTCGCAACATCGGCGCTGATAGACTAGCTCACTACCAGCTAGCCTACTGGGGCAGTGTAGTTTTTGAATAAAAAAACTATGTTTTTTGCCATTACTCAATTAAGAGCGTAAATGGGAGAGTAAATTGTCATAACATAACAACAATAACAACTTTGATTTTTTTTGCTAGCGACTTGGCTCTCTCTACTTAAAATATACTACACAGTGTTTGTATACACTTTGGTTAATGTAAATTTTGCATTGCGTAGTAGTTGGCTTTAAGTTAGTCTATCCAAGCTAACTTAAAATTGGTTATTTTTGTAGTTAGCTACTCATTTGACGGCAGGGTTGTTAGTGTAACTTGTTTGTCGCGGATGTGTGTTTTGTTAGTGTACCCTACAAGAAGTGAATGAGCGAGTAGTCACTTTTTTCACATTGGTGTTAAGAAAATGATAGAAAGAAATGACAGAGAACTTGTTTACTCGTTTTGTCGCATTTGTCTGTAGTGTTGTTGGTTGTTATTTTACTATTCGCATTCCTGCCCGTTATGTACAGTGTGGTACAAAAGTTTGCGACCACGGGTGGCGATTACAGTGTAAGGCAAGACATACAATAAACATTTATTTGATTAAAAAAATCTAAGGAACCTAACAGGGTGTGACCAAGTTTGTCCCACAAGACTTGTCGTCAGAGTACTTAATTGATATTGCTACCAAAGTCAGGAAGTTTCTTTAGTGTACCTCAACAATTTTTTTGTTTATCGTGTAAAAATGATTGATTTTGTGTTGTTTTTCACACAAGGGTGACTTAAGGGTTAAAGAGAAATTTACATCTTTCTGACAATCCAGAGATGTGGTTCCAATAAGATGGGGCCACTTTAGACACTGCTCGAGCCGCTATGCTAAGGCAGATTTTTTGCGAACTTTTAATTTCCAAAAATTCACCATTCAATTGGCCTGCCCTTTCGCCGGATTTAACAACACCTGATTATTTCCTTTAGGAATATTTGAAAGGGAGGGTGTATATCAATAAACCAGGAACCCTTGCACAGCTCAAGGAGAATTTTCGAGCCAAAATAAGAGCGTTGCACCCAGATAAACTGACCCGTGTCATGGAAAATGCTATTAAAAGACCTCAACTTTGCCAGGTGAAAAACGATGATCACTTACGTGACGTGGCAATAAAAGTTGGAGTCGGGTACCTACTTAAAAGTTTTTTTATTGCCTAGTAGAAAAACCTACAAAAAATAAAAGTTGAGAAAAAGTCAAAAAATTTAAATTTGGACGCATTGAAAATTATTTTTTGATTTGTCGTAGTGGATTTTTTCCCTCATGCCAAAAGCTATCGAAAAATCCATGGCACAATATCGATTACAAAATCGACCAATCCTACTGTATATACTTCTTTCTTTTCTTTTAAAAAGTGTTTTTTTAGAGTGTCACAACTATGAGTTGGCATCACTGCTTTTTTTTGAGCACCCACATAACAGCTGGTAGTTGCTTTTTGTTTAGTTTGCTTTGAAACTACATTATGAATCGCCACTCGTAAAAATGCTCTTCTTAAGGACAAACAGATCGTTCTTGTTTGTCTGCTTTTCGTGCGTTTTGCGTTGTCACCCCGCATTGGTTAGTGGTTCGGGGTCGTATAACTGTACCGAGTTACAGATTTTGCGGTTTCTACATTATCTATATGCAATCGTTTTTAACCTCAATGTTTTAATGTGTTGTCTGGTGTAGAACCAAAAATAACTCAACTTGACTACTGGAGAACCATATATAACTCAGACGTTTTACTGGTGAAGTACTAAGGAAATAACTTAGACAATTACTGGTGGAGACCATAATACTTTGGAGCGGATTCTGGAAGCTCTCGCCTTCCTATACGAAGGTTTAGGTCAAACGAGGTTTTGTGGTTAAAGCTCCAAAAATTGTGTGATACCCTGGCGTTATAACTTAAATCGTTCGCCAAAAACTTTTATTTTTAAGCAAAATCAACACATTATGAATCGACTTACATCAGAATTGTCGCATTTGCACAGAGGCGTCACGAGACGGAAGATTTTGTTTTTTTTATGTCTTTCTTCGAAAGCTGCCCTTTTTACATTTTTCTTTGCACCATCTTTTATGAACACAAATTTATTTAGTTGAGATTTATTTGCAAAACTGTTTTAAAAATTAAATTTTAAGTTTACCACATAATGAGTAAGTAATATTTAAGTAAACAAATAACATTATAAAACAAAACAATATTACAAAATACATAAATTTTTTCGCACAAAACAAAACGTTTGTTGAACTAAAGGCCCAACCATAATGTGCTAAAGTTGGCTTACCCTGCGGCCACACAATCAAGTCTTTCTTGATAGTCTTTTACATATAGGCAGTTCCAGCAAAAGGTCTACTTTTTGTCACGTAACGCCAGAAGTAATTTAAATTGTTTCTTAAAAAATGTTTTATGGATAGTTTACAATTTTATGTATTGGTGTAAAGCGCCACTAGCTCTACATTAGGTAACAAAAGGGATAACGATTGAACAACATAATCCTAAAATACAGCCTTATTTGCATTCTGGCGTTACATTACAAAAAAGTAGACTTTTCGCTGAAAATGCCCATATCTACCTTAAAACGAGCAAAGATTTTTAAATTTGATAGCTTGAAAGATAAATCTATATAAGTCCAAAGTTTACTAAAAATGGTTTTGTACAAAACATCTTGCTCAAATCGCAGTCTTATTCAGTTTTGTAATGCAAGTCAAAATCCACTTCCGTTTTTTTAATGTTACGCCAGCGCATATTTTTGTTTATATCTGCAAATCCTTAGCGTCGATTGCTGTAATTTTTTTTCTGAATATAGTGCTACTTCATTACTTTGTATATATAAAAAACCCTTTTTACAAATTTGACTTCTTCATTTAATTTTTTTACATTTTGGGGTACAAATATCCCGACACGTCAAAATGGAAATGCCCATATACTGTTTGTCAAAATTCCAAAAATTGAAAGTTGTGATGTAGGCTGCATTAAATTTTTCAAAATGTCATCAAGAAAAGAATTTATAAATACAAACGAAAAATTTGCTCATTAACCTTGAAATCAGCTGTTTTCTTGAACGTAAATTGAAACACTCACTGGAAAGAGAATTTTAAAGGCAAGTTCCAAGGTATATCTACACAAGGTAGACTCATATGGGAGTGTAGACATGGTGCTCTATAAAAAGAACCGAGTTGTCAAAATTGTCTTCATATAAAACAAAAACAATTTAACGCACACATGCACAAATTTTGGCTCATATACACGAAATTTGACGTTTGGGTTCCAACTAGTGGTAAACAGCTGACAAACATATGGACAAACGAGTTTACCTTGTGTAAATATACCTTGGAAAGTTCGTTTCAATTTTTAAAAGTACGAGTGTATTGGTAAAAAAGTGAGAGTGTATTAAAACTTGATAGGCAAAACTTGATCGTGTAACCCTCAAGTTAAGCAAATGTGCGAAAACATGTAAATCATATGAAGCAAACTTAAGGTTACTTTTTGTAAAGTTTTATGAAATTGTCATTTGCTTAAGCAAAGTGCGAAACAGATCGCACATTCCGTACGAAATCGAATGTTTTTTGATTCTTTTTTTGTTTTTTTAAATACTTTTGAGAGACTTTTTGTTAATTTTTGACAGCAGGTTAAGCAATACTATGCATATAATGGTTGGGCCTTAATGCTTTTGTTTAACGTGGTTTGTGTTTTGTTATTTTTGTTTTGATCACGCCATTTGTGTTCTATCTCTTTCTTCGAAAGCTGCCCTCGCAACTGATTTGGGCTTTTTCGACACGTCACTTTTTTCATCTCTGTATGGTTTGTGATTTGGAGTGAGGAGAATCCACAAGCTTTTGTCGAAACACCATTCCCTCCACAGAAAATTACTGTTTGGTGCGCTTTATGGGATGGCGTTTAGAGAGCTCAGTGTTGAGCTACGCTGGAAGACGGCACGGGGAAAGGGATTTTGCCTAAATTGTCTTGCCTACAATCATTTCCGAGACCAGTGTGCCTTGACAAAGCGATGTACAGTGATGGTTACCAGGCAGCCGTACAATGCCTTTCACCACACTCTGTTACACCCAGAAGCAAAAAAAAATGTCCTTGTTGAACCTCATCACGAGAATCCCGTGGTAGTTCAAGCTCGTCAATTCAGCCACGCAGACTGCGATTTGTCCAAAAAGAATTCTTGTCAGCCAGATAATCTACGCCCTATGTTCTCCTTGAACATTTTATTTAAATATTTTATTTTACATTTTTTTGTATCCATATTATTTTTTAATGAAGCGTATAACAAAAACGTAATCTATAAGTGATTCTGAGAAATTTCGCTCAAGAGACCATAGCTCTAAGTCGGGTTTGGAGCCCCCCAAAATTTCAAAATAGATATTTTTCCATATATACATAGAATTATTTATTTAAATTCGTCATAAAATAGGATAGAATTATAGTAGATTTCTTAATCTGGGCTTGTTTGAAAGGTATTTTTATCACCTTTCAGAATCTGTATTGATACCAATATTTGAAATGAACTTTTAACTAATAAATTCTGAATTTTCTGCGATTTTTTCGAGATTTTTTTTGTTTTTTTGCAGATTATAAAAGTTCAGATAATTTTCAACAACTTTTATTACGATACATTTTTTTGTTTTCGAACTCCTTTTTGTAGGAAAATCGATCTGAAAAAATCAACATTTTCAAGGTCTTAACAAAAAACACTATTTTTACATTTTTAATTCAATTTATTTTAAAATATTATTCTCGACCTACAATGTTTGAACGTGGCAATATTATTTTTTAAGGTCCCTTTTTACTTTCCATTCGAGGAGTTTTCTTACGACTTTCTAATGTCACTGCCATAACTCCTTCACGATTCTTTTCTATAACTCGTTTTAAAACACTCGTTAATAATTGTACATGTCTTTCTGTTCCTTGGATGTGCATTGGAATTTGTGGATCAGCCAGTGGTGGTTCATCGAAATCTTAGTATTCTACCAAGTGATCAAATAAAATCTGTCGAGTAAATGCTGGTTCAAATAATATATCGTCGTTATTCATATCAACCATATTGACATAATCGGTAGCATCGAAATTTAAGATATATTTTTTGTAAACTCTGAGTTTAGTTGGATCGTACAATTTTTCGAAAGAGAATGCAGTTATGGAAGAATTTGTATGTCGTGTACGAAGCACTGCATCTCTAGATTTAACTTTTTCTCTAGCCACTTTTGATTTATCCATAATAACAAGCTTACCATGAACATCTCTAAAATTTATATCTTCGAATAAAGCTGTTGCTAAACATGAAGCGACTCTATCTGAAACACCGAATCTATCACACATCATAGCCAAATTTAAGGCATCGTATCTTTGAGTATAATGAACTCGTCTCATTTGAACAGTTGCTTCTGGAACTTCTGTTGTTACTTCATTTTCATCTTCATCCATGTGTAATTCAGGTGGTTCGTATCTTGGATCATCGGTACCAGTTGTAAGTGTTAATATTGTTGAAGCTATTTCTGCAACGTCTTCCGTATATTCAGGTATTGTGAATTTTCTATCATTATGGTGGTCCATCATAAATTCTTTTAGATGTTCTGGAATCAATCCACACGAGCATTCTGTTGTTTTTAATTTGCAATTACATTTGCCAATATAAAATAATTCGTTTATTGAATCAACAAATGCTTTAAATTCATCTCTGTTGTTTCTATGTTGTACATGTTTCTGGTATTTATCAAGCAAACCAGTTAATTTTTTTTAAAAACACTCTTTCTATTAATGATTTCAATATTTAATTTACACCAAATTTGGATCAGTTTATCTGTTACGTGAGGAGTAAAAGTTTTGTACGAGAACATTTTGTTTTCAAATTTAGCACGATCACTTAAAAAAAATAATATTTTAAAATGTCACATTTAGCAGGCAAACTCAGATCATTTAAATCACTTGATAAACCAAAAACAACAATATCTTAATAAGGCATGTTAGTCAATCTAGAGTCAAAACTTGTTGATGTTGTTGCTTCCATTTGCGAAGACACCGCAGACGATGTTGATGGTTCTCTATTATCCATAATAACTTTGATATTACCACTGCACTCTTTGATTGTGTCACACTAAATTTAAAAATAAAAAAAATATTGGTATTGTGATAACCGAGTTTTTATTTAAGTATTTTGGCAAACAGCGTGCGCATTGCACGATGAACGATTAAGGAAGAAGGAAAAGCAAGCTTGGCAACGTTAAGTGTTGGTAACCGTTATTATTTTTAATGTCTTTATTCATTCATATCATTCACTATTCATAATCTGCAAAAAAAAAAATTTGAAGAAAATTCACAATTTATTAGTTTTTTTTTGTTCCATAAGTAAAACGAGCCTTCAAAATAGTTGTTTACGGCATTTGACTTGCATTAAATTAACAAAACTGATTACGAATGTGGTATTTGGTATACTAACACAAAAAAAAATACAAATATTTACATTTTCAATTTTTTTTCGTTGAAAAATTCAATGCACAACGAAATTTTCGTGCTGTCAATCCATAATACAAAATGTACATTCGATGGTCGATCTTCGATAGCCACCGAAAATCGTTTGTCGAATGTTACTTAAAACCATAATATACAGTGAGTCTCATAAATATTTTGCATATTTTTTTACTCCATAAAGATTAAATAAATTCCTCAAAATGAAGTACAAGTTGTTTAATTTGTGAGAAAATAGTCCATTTATTACGTAGGTGGTATGTGTTACAATGTAAATATGATAATAAAATTACAAAAACTTGTAACTTCATGTCCTTTTTCTGATATTAAGACTATTTTGACCCTATAATTAATATTCACAAAAGTTTTTTGCTTTAAAAAAAAAATCGTCTTATCCTTGCAAATATTGTTATAA
This sequence comes from Pollenia griseotomentosa, assembly GCA_963931875.1. Lineage (NCBI taxonomy): Eukaryota > Metazoa > Arthropoda > Insecta > Diptera > Polleniidae > Pollenia > Pollenia griseotomentosa. The sequence goes on along the minus strand of OZ007561.1, from coordinate 121,894,353 downwards.
ATTTTTACATTTTATATGGGCCTGCTTCGTTTATACGTTTCTATCATATTTTCGTTGGAATAAGATAATATTTTCAAGGTATTTTGCTATTATTTATCTAATTAAAATGCCGAAAGGAAAGGAACTAAGTTTTGCCGAGAGGAAAATCATCTTGCACCTTCATTACCAAGGTAAAACAGTTTTTTTACATCGCAAATGTTTGAGAGGTGTCGTCAAAAAATATAAAATATAGTTAAGCGTGCAAAAGAACGTGGAAATTTTGAAAATTTGGCACAACATGGCCGTCTAAAATTGTTATCAGCCAGAAATGAAAGGAAACTACTTAAAGAAATTCGTGAAAACCCGCATTTATCTGCTCCAAAACTGAGTGATAAGCTGATAGGAACTCTATGCAACAAAGTTAGCAACGAAACACTTCGTAGAGTACTACTATCAAACAACTTAAATGCTCGAGTAGCAAGAAAAAACCGCTAATTTCAGAAAAAAATAGAAATAAGCGATTATCCTTCGCTAATCAACAGATAACCAAAGGTTTTGACTTTTGGAAATCCGTAATATTTAGCGATGAAAGCAACTATAATATTTTTGGCTCTGATGGACGACGCATTGTTTGGAGAAATGCCTCAAGAAAAATGCCAAAATTTGGTGGAATCTATACCACGACGATTAGCTGCAGTTTCTAAAAACAACGGATATTACACGGTAAAAATACGTGATATTTTTTAAAAGCAAAATACTTTTGTGACCTTAAAAATGCACTATATTCTTCTAAAATCTCGTATAAAGAGTAAAATAATTAAGATGTTCTAAATTTTTTTTTATAATTAAATTCTTTGTTAATAAAAATAAATTCCTGTTTAATATAATAAATAAATGGATGTCAATCAAGTTTTTTCTAAAAAGTTTATTTTTCTTAAATTCAAAATAATTATGAGACTCACTGTATAAATGAGGCGCTCAGCGCCAAAACGGCCTAAGCCCATAAAAATGGTTCTGAGAAAAACGAAGTTAAAAGAAAATACGTTTTTAAAATATCTATATTTTGTTTTTATTAATTGTAAATAAATATTAGTTGTAATATTTGTTTAAGGTTAATTATTAGGTCTTAATTAACTTAGATAACGACTGTTTTAAACAATAAATACAAAAATTAAAGTGGCTTAGGCCATTTTGGAATCCATTGATATATTGATATATTGATAGGAACTGAGGGTTAGGCCATTTTGGCCCATTTATAAAAACATACAAAATTTCTTCAGATAAATAATAAAAATAATTTTTAGCGTTTTAAATAATACAAATTAATAATAATAAAAATTATTCGTCTTCTTCCTGAATATCTTCTTCTTTGGCTTTCGAATTTGTTTTTAAGTTATTATAAAATGCGTGTATTATAGGAGGTATGAACTCTTTGAGTTCCTGTAAATCCTTAAACTTTGCAGCTTCAATGAATCTTCCTCCAGGATAAAGTGGTTCCAATTCCAAATTTACGAACTTGCTGAAGTTCCTCTTTGAAATATTAACTTCTTGGAAAAAAACATCTATGTTATTTGAATATTTGTATTGAATTATAAATGACTTCACATTTGGAATCGAAGCCACAGAATCTTTAGCCATTCAACTTTTGAAGTCTTGTCTGTGGAGATTTTTCTGTTTGTCACTAGTTTCTCGATTAAGGATATGCTTTTAATATCATATGCCGTTATCTTTACCAAGTGAAATGGTTCCCTTTTTTTGCCGTGATGATTACACGATCCCAATCATCAGGCGTAAAAATGTCCTTATAATATTTTTTTCCTTTTCAATGAGACCAAAATCTTGATCGCATGGGTAGAAGCAAAAATCAAAGCAAACTATGAAACCAAGGTTGATTTAAATGCATTTTGAAACAAAATTGCAACAGCTGATGGCGTAAGTCAACTTTATTACTTAAACTATGGTTTTTACTTACAAAAAGAAGTTGATTTTTAAAATTTTAACGTAACATGCGTTTTTGGCCTAACCCACACTTAGTTTATATTTCTAGGATTCGATTTGGCCTAAGCGGCTTAGGCCATTATGGCATTCACATTTTTTTGAACTTTGCATAGAGGAAAAACAGTTTTCAGCAGGTAGTATAACCTAGAGTTATACTATGCAATAGCGAGTTTTTTAAGTATTTATATCAAAAGGTCCCAGTTAGACCAGCATAGTCAGTTTGATTTTTTTGAAAATGAGGGTTAGGCCGTTTTGGCGCTGAGCGCCTCAAATATAGCCACGATCACGCGTGACAAATCACAACATTTGTACATCTCTAAAAAAAACATAAGACAATGACAACAACAACAGCAGTAAAAGTGTTAACAAAGAACGCTCGTACCTGTTTAAGTCAAATTAATAACTTTGTGCCCACTCAAACTGAGAAAATCCCTTAATTTTTTTGCATATAAACTTAAAAAACAAAAGCACTTCCACAAATAATTTTCTACAAAATTTAAGAAAAACATTTTAATAAATAACGGATGTTTATATTTTAAGGGCCGATGTAAAATGTGAACCACACCTAAACGTCAAGTTTTTTTCAGCATTTCATTTGACATTTCTCCATTTCAGACTAACTCAATTTGAACCATGGAAAGATACACAATCGAGCACGCGTTAAAGTTATTCAGGCTAATTATGAAAATGGGCGTTCAAATCAAAATGCATATCGTGCACTTCGTGATTTTTTTGGTCAATTTAATCGTCCAAATGTGCGTACAATCGGAAAAATCGTGGAAAAATTTGAGCGGGTCTGTAGATGTGAAAACACCAGTGTGTGCTCGTACAGCTCGTATAGCAAAAAATATTGCTGCTGTTCGCGATAGTGTGGGTGAAGAGCCGTCGTTGATGAACATTATGCATAAAGACTTGCATTTACACGCTTACAAGGTGCAACTGACTCAAGAACTAAAGCCTCTTGACCATTCCATACGCCGTCAATGGTCAGAATGGTGGCAAAAAATGGCAATAGTGGATGATCAATTTTCGAAGAAAATCATCTTCAGTGATGAAGCACATTTTCACCTCAGTGGATTAGTCAATAAGTAGAATTGCCGCATTTGGGCGAATGATAATCCAAGAGTGATTGTCGAAAAACCAATGCACCTACAAATGAAGCCGATAGGCAGTTACTGTGAACGGTGTTCGCTATCGTTAGATTATAACAAACTTTTTATGACCCGAATTGGAAGATATGGATGTGGACGATATGTAGTTTCAACAGGACGGTGCCACTTGTCACACAGCTAACGAAACAATGGCTCTTTTGCGCGACAAATTCAATGGCCGTGTTATCTCACGTGGTGGTGATGTCAATTGGCCGCCAATATCATGTGATTTGACACCGTTAGACATCTTTCTTTGGGGTTATTTGAAAGAAAAGGTGTACGTCGATAAGCCAGTAACAATTCAAGAGCTAAAGGATGAGATAATTCGGCACATTAACGACATAGAACCTCAATTATGCCTCAGCGTCATCGAAAATTTGGACCATCGGATGGAGGTGTGCCGCCGAGGTCGCGGCGTCCATTTGGCCGATATTTTGCTCCATACATAATTGAACCATACCAATACTATCATAATAAAAAGAAATGACAATAATTTCCTAAATAATTTGTATTTGATTTAAAATCAAAATCGGCCCTTAAAATTTAACATTAAATTGATGGTATTATGGTTAAATTTCTTATTTATTCAAATTTACTTGTAGTAAATCAGCTTCAAAAACTCTTTTTATAATACTTTATAAATGTCATGTTTTTAACTCAACAATTTTAATAACTAGAATGTGGGAATTATTTGTTTTTCACAAATTATTTTAAATATTTTAACCATTCTTTTCTAATATGCTTCCATAAGTCAAATTTTAATTTATAAAGCTTTTTACAATAGTCTTATTCCCTTAATATTTCAGATTCTTTTTGCTTAAGCACATACATTAAATGGTTAATATAATTAAAATAAATAGAATCTGGGTATTTATTAATTTTCATATAAATCGAATTTGTATTCTAAGTCAAATTACAATTTAAAAAGCTTTCATACTTTAATAGACTTATTCCTTCAGTATTTTCCAGGAATAAGACTATTATAGTATGTCAGCTTTATTATTCGATTAATATGAAAATTTATATAAAAATTAAAATAACTTATGAAAAGAAATAATTCTCACATTCTAGCTGTCTAGCGTTTGCCATTTTCCCAAAGAGCAAAAAACAGAAATAATTTTATTAGCAGATCGCACTTACAAAGAAAATATGCGTTATATTTTAATAAAAACTTGTTATATTATTTGTAGCCACAATTATTAATAGTTTACAATTACTGCTCATTTTCCTGTTTTTTATTTCCATATGTATCATCATCGGACATTTGTCCTCCCACAGTTTCAGGCGGATGTTCAAGAACATGATCAATAAGGCCAAGTTCTTTTGCCTCCTCCGGAGACATGAAATTATCACGTTCCATTCGTTGATACAATAAGTCATAGCTTTGTTTTGAATGTTTAACATAAATATTAGTCAATTGTTTTTTAAGCTTTACTATTTCCTCTGCTTGAATTTGGATGTCAGTTGCTTGACCCTAAAAATAAAAAAATATTTTATTAGTTAAAAAAATATTATTATTTGTCTACAAATCAAGATTTCTTAACCAGAAATAAAAAATATAGGCCAAAATTACGGTTCACAACTCAACTCAGTTGAGTTGTAATTTCTTAATTTTTGTATTTCGGTTTACAACTTTGCTATATTGCGGTGAACAAAAACATAACAAAAATTACAACTGATCACAACCAGTTGTCTTAATTACAACTCAACTGAGTTGAGTTGTGAACCGTAATAGGGGCCATAATAAAAATTTAACGGCCATAAATATCATAAAAACTTCTCATTTGAACCTTAAAGTATGTAATAGTTATCAAACCCTTTTTGTCTTATAAGCAACTTCTAAAAATTTGTATTCATAAACATACATTAACAGCTTTTTAACTATTAAATGTTTGTAGAGATTTTGGCGCATATTCATAAATCATTACCAAGTGTAAACTTTTTTAAGTACCTACTTAAGCTATTCACAAATGATTACTTGCAGCATAAAAAGTTTACACTTAATTATAGGTAAAGCTGTAACTAAATGCCAACTAACTAATACATTCAAAGAACAGCTGATTGATATCATTTTATAATTTATTTCAAAAGTACAACATTTTTGAAGTGGTTATAAAAAATAAATGGAAATAAAAGGAATAAGAGAAATTCAAATAATAACAGATAAAAACATGACAAAAAACAGTTAACACGTATAAAACACGCTACAATTATAATTTGTGTTTGAAATGAGTTTCTGCTGCACCATATATCGTTCAAAATATTATCGACATTTAATTTTCTCTAAATGCCAATATGCATGGTTGCATTTCTTCTATCAGCTGAGAGCTGTAACTACGTTAGTTATGAATTGTGAATAAGATCTATAACTATTTTTTAGTTTCTGTTTTGTTAGTTACAACTTTAGTTATGATTTCTGAATATGCGCCTTTATGTTTAAGTGTGGCAACTGTCTTTACACTTTGCTGCCCTTTTATTGCTAGTGATGCATGAAACTTCTATTTGATTCAAGTGATATTCTATAACTAATATATTTTTTATAATTTTAGATCATTATATTATTAAAATTATAAAAAAACATATCGCACTTGTTCAGCAATACAGTATTGTTACTATCGCCAAATGTATCATATTTATTTTTATTGATTTTATTGTTTGTGTTTTGTGGACAGGATAAATGTGTGTCAATTTTTCTTTATTTACTTATTTCTTTATGATGTTTACAAGGCGAATTCATAACTGGTGGTCTTATAAACCCAGGTAATAACTTTTTTTTTAGCTTTATAATAGTTGGATGTCAAAATTTGCTTATTATTTTTGTTTACATTTAAGTTGAAAAATTTAAGCAGGCATAAAAAAATTTCAAGATAAAGGTTGTGTGTGAAACGGTAGCAAAGTTCTATGGTGAATTAAAATTGTCAAGAATTTCTACACTAATGTCAAAATTTATACTAACCCCAGTGCCCATGTTCTGTAACTCTCGCGCCGAGAAACTTTTCGATTGAAATGTGTAAAATTAAACAAAAATGCCATATATTGAAACAAACAGATGTTTTTCTCACTAAACTGTGTCTGTAACTTTTTTGGCGAGTACTAGCTGCCACGTAACGAAATTACTCGCCAATTTACAGAGAAAGTGTGTCTGTAACATTTTTTTGAGAAAAGTTCCCGCTTTGAACTGTCAAAAAAACTCACGAATAAAAATGGGGCGAAAACAAATTTTAACACTAAAAAACAATTTAAAATGCAAATAATAATAACATTTTGTTCTTGGCACATTTTTCCATTGTTTTATTATTTTGCTTTTAACATTTTTATAAAATATACGAATTTTTTCAAAGCTCGTTTGCAAACAACAGACATTTAAGTCGCACTAAACATTATTTGGTATAGCCGATGATTGTATTTTCGCTGCCGTCGTTGAAAAATTGTCAATTTTAGTAAATTTTGGTCTCCGTCAACGTGTTCAAAATGTGTTACTGACGTGCAATGTTATGACATTTGTAACGTAAAGACGTAATCTCTTTTAATGGTTTTCGGCATGAGTTACAGACACAGTTTTTTCTCACTTTTCGAGGTACGTTGGAATATTTTGTTTCACATCTTTTCGATGCAAGAAGTTCTGACTTAAGTTACAGAACATGGGTACAAGGCTAGTTAAATTTTATTCTTCTCAACAGTGTCAAAATTTTACTTCGATGAGCACTTTGCTACCGTTTCATACACACCCAAAATAAATAAATTAAACAAAAGTGAAAAAAGTTTCCATAGAAAATAAATTTAAAAAAATAATTCTAAAATTTATTCTGCACACAGTTCCAAAGCTTTTTGGGCAAATGGTAATCAACATCAATTTATCGGCGGTAAAGGATTTACAAGCTTTTAACAATTTTTTGCCTTCTTTAAGGAATTAGGAGCTATTAAAACGTCCAATTCCAATACCGTATGCTCGGAGCCATGTTTAACACAATGATGACCCATAAGAGTCGCAGCTTTCTTAAGTTAACGTTCTGGGGATTGACCTTTAATGGTAATGCATAACACTTCTAAGTCCAAATAGTAGGTTTTAAATTCAGATAAACTGGCATTCATGGCATCTTCAACATGTTTTGTGTCTACGGAAACCACCTTTAAGTTTTTCCAAATTTTCCAGTTAGTGTTATTGCATTTCAACGACTTTGCTTAAACTTTATGGGCTCTTTGCTTATCACCCAATTCACTGAGGGCCTTGGTTAAGTGATTCCAAGACTCAAATCCTTGCTGCAAACATTTTCACAAAATCTTGCGCATTTGCGGAATATGTTATTATTATTAATTTTTGAACTCGCCTTGATTTAACTTAATTTTTTATGTTTTCGCCTTACTTCATTTGTTTTTGACATTGTACATTGATTTTACAAAAACAAATTGCTTGTGGTTTTTGTAGAGTTGTACTTGTTGTAGTACCACTGTTGCCAATTTAGAGATTTTCCCGCCAAATCCAGCGTTTTTAAAATGTCAATCGCGGGAAAATATACGTTTTAGCGGTAAGCGGGAAATCTAGCGATTTTGAACATCTCTCAGCGGTTCATTTTCGCTACAAAAACCTTTCTTAAATTTTAAATATACAGATTTTATATTTTTCCTTATTAATTTTTTTGTTTTGGGTTTTCTGGCTAAAAACTACTTGTTTATGTTCACGGTTTTACTTACTTTTACAGTTTTAGTGAACTGAAGATTGTATGTGACATTTTTTTCGATTTTCAGTTAGGATTTTGTTAGGGCTGACCATTTTAAAACTTTAAGCTTGCTTAAAATTTTGAAACAAAAGGTAAGGTATTAATTAAATTGCCTCGATAGATCGCAAGCAATAATTACACTAACTTGCATCTAACTTATTTTATGTAATTACTTAAGAAGGCAAATAATTGCAAAACATAGCATACAGGTTATAATCTTTTTCGCGTTTTTATAAAGACATAAAGACACCACAACTAGTTGTGATAAGGGTATACTAAGTTTGTCATTCCGGGTGAAACTGTTTCAATATTCATCTAAGACCCCATAAAGTATATATGTACATTCTGTCGATTAAGCCATGTTCGTCTCTCTATCTGTCTGTTGAAATCACGCTCACTTTCAAACGACTCAAAAGAAAAGATAAATATTGGCATCAAATAGTTTCTAGTTCTTCTAAGCAGTTTGGGATTGAAATCCAGCAAAATAGGTTCAGTAGGAAAAGAGTTATGATTCAAAATGTAGAACCGCACCCTAAAAGTCATTTTGTTGCAAAATATAGCTTAACTAGTGATATAAAATTTTCTATATGACTAAAAATCATACTGTTAAATTTCGTGCAGATCAGTCCATAATTAGCGATAGGCCCAATATAAACCCCACTCTCAAAAAACAGCTTTATATCGTGAAGATCAGACCTTAATATAGCATAGGCCCCATAAAAAGCTCACTCTCGAAAAACACTTTAGTACGCCTAAAATGGTAACATACATATATTGCTATTGTAATAAATTTTGGTCTGCCACAGTTTTATATGACAAGAAATTACACTGTCAACATTCGCGCCGATCGGTCGAAAACTTACCATTGGCCCCATATAAAGCCTTCTCTCGAAAAAAACTTAAGTACGCGTAAAAACGTTACGCTCAAAATCTGTGTTCTATAATAATAAAATTACAACAAATTATAATAGTTGACTATAAATCCCTTGCAGGGTATCAACGATTCGGCACAACCGAATACATCACTATAATTTTTCATTTTCAAATAAAATTAAAAACTTTACAAAAACTAGACAAAAATGACGCAAACTTTGAAACAGAAAACAAACATTTGTTTTGTAAACAAAAGTAAAAAATGACTTTGTAACCAAGGCGAATTCATACAAGGTGGTCTTGGCTTGCTACGGAAGCAACAGCTGAAAACTAACCTTGTTTCAAAATGGTATGCTGTTACTTTTGTTGACATTTATATTTACATGTTTGTATGTAAGTGCACAGCTAATTTGTTTACTTCAGTGTTGTATTATTTTGACACAACGTTAAAGTAGTTTACAGTGTTGTATCCGTTTTCAAAATAAGACCACCTTGTATGAATTCGCCTTGTTTGTAACGTTCATATTTTATTTTGGAGAGCAAGAAAATTATTCTCTTAACACGCTGTTTTCAGTAAAATCGCTCTTAAAATTACCATATTTTATAAATGTATACAAAAACAAATATTATTTTTTTTAATTTTTTTGTAAGCCGGGGGGACATTTGTATCATAAAGTGCAAAAGTTCATAAAACAAACAAATGAAAATCAATATTTCCAGTAGAGCAGGGTAACTTATTTTAAGTTAAAACTTTGATTAAATTCTTTAGAATATTGATATTCATTATGAACTTTCTTAGAAAATTTGCGAAACAGTAAAAAATGGAGCTTACTGGTAGGCAGTTTTGCAAGGGAAAAAGACCTTACAAACCTGCTTAAAAGAGGCATGATTTTTACATGGTGAATTCCCACTTGGAAGCACTACTCTTTTCCTCTATGCTTAAAAACAATTTGATGACGGATTGCGTTACAAAAAAAATTAATTTCCATGTTCCGCGCATAGAATTCAACATTTCAACAAATCTCAGTGAATTTTTCAAAAATTTAAATTTGCAATATAGTACGTCATAGAAGATCTTATTTATAATGAATTTTGTATTCCCAAAAATACCTTCGACATAGAAAGTTGTTGGCGAAATTTAAGGAAAGTTTTTTCTGGGTTTTCAAACACTTTTTGAAAAGAATTCAAAGTGCCAAATGTCGTTTTACCCAGTAAAAAATTTTAAGTTTTCTGGAAAAAAGAAAAACACATGAGCACTGAAATATGCGCTGGCTATCATATATTAAGAAGCAGCAGAAAAGCGAATAGAATTGCAGTGAATTTTTAATTTAAGTTTCGCATTATCCATTATAAGTGAGCTGGTTCTTAGTAAATAATTCAAATCTTTATTGTAATGAAAAAATTCACGAACAGTTATCTAAGTTCTACTATTATTCCCTTACATGAAGCAGGTCGCATTACAATGATTTTCAAATATGTTTACGATCATTCCCAAAGTATAGCTGAACACTGACACGCAATCAGCCATCCAATTGTTTTTTTAGCATTGAGAAAAAAAAGTAGTGCTTCCAAAGGGAATTCGCCATTTCAAAATCGTATTTTGTAAGCGGTTTCTAAGGGGTAATGTGCTTCTGTCCCTTACAAAACTGCTTACCAGTAAGCTCCATTTTTTACTGGTATGTGATATAAATATAAAACAACATAGTCCCTATCATATCTAGAATCTTTAGAAAACCCATTTCAACATACAGACGGATGTCGTAAATCAACTTCGCTTCTTATAACGATCAATAATATATATGTATATACTTTATAGCATCTAAGATCAATATTGAAGAAATAACAAAAGGAATGACAAACTTATATAAAAACGAAATTATACATACCTTTCACCAGTGCACAGAAAAAATTCTCGCCAATTTTTTTTTTTTTATTTAAGCATTTTTAAAAAATAAAAGCAGTTTTAATTAAAAATTCAAACAAGTGAACTAAACGTTTACTTACACCAACAACATTACTGCAGAAAATGTGTTTTAATGTCCAAAAATATCTAATCAATCAATTTGTTTATTGGTGCCAATTAAATTAACTGTTTGATTAGTTTCACAAATTTTTCAATTGAAATCAATTTTTTTTTGTGGTAAAAGGCATAATAACCATAAGAACTTAATCAAAATCCAGAAAATGAAAACGAAATTAGAGTTTCCAGAATATGCTACATTTATGTTTGTTCGTAATATGTATAAGGTCTTCAATGGAAAAAAATATGACTGTACGTTAATTCGCGAATTCGTCAAACTGAGTATATGCTAAACCGTGATACCACATATATTTTTTATTTAGTTGAAAGAGCTAAAAATTAGTATTGTTTTAGATAATTATGTATTATTTTAAATATATAAAAAGAAGTGTACACTTTGATGTCACCACTAACTGCGAAAGCGGGTCGTTCGACTTAAACGAAAACTATCACGGTACTTTGGGGATAGTCTGTAGATGGTTTATGTAAAGTTTGGACGAAATCGGCCCAGTGGTTCCAGAGATATTGCATTTAGATTTTCCTATATATTATTCCCATATAAATTTCAACAAAATGGGTTTCATTATCCATATTATGATTTTTTATTGTTACCTGAAAAGTTACCAAATCGTAATGCCTAATGTGTACAATGACATTCGGAGTAGATCTTAATGTATATATTTTATATCGCTAAAGGGCGTAACATAGGGCAAAACGGGTAAAAGCTCCCCCTCCCAATATTTTCTTAACTTATTAACCGATTTTCTTGAAATTTCGCAGGCAAATAGTGTTACATCTGGAAGGAACTATAGCCTATAATTTTTATTATTCAGGGCGTGAAATTGGGCAAGAGAGGCAAACGCTTCCCCTCCCTATATCTTCTTAACTAATCAACCGGTATTCTTTAAATTTGGCATGCAGATACTTTAATATCTAAGGGAACTTTGAGATATACATGTTTTTGAATTTCCAACAATTAGGGCGTAAAATAGGTCAAAAAGTGTAAAAGCTCCATCTCCCCATGTCTTCTTAATTAATTATCCGATGGAAGTTTCAAGTCTTGAAGGAACTAAAGGCTATTCATTTTATCATTTACGGCGTAAACTAAAGGTAAACGGGTAAAATCACCCCCATCCAATATCTTCTTAATTAATTAAACGATTCTTTTGATAAGTTTACGTATCTTTATTAAACGTTTTTTTCTCCGGTTATTCTACTTCGGCTTTGCAATGGTACACGATTGGTCGTTAACAAATTGATGAAAAACGTTATCGAAGCTACCTTTTTGAATGGTAAATTCCGAGACGAAAATGTTTTGCTGCCACGAACTCCGATGATTGCCACAGACGTCCCAAATTAATTCAAATTTCCTTTTAGATTGGCATTTGCAATGCCAGAGTTTTTAGAGTTTATTATATAGACTTTGACGTTTGGCATAACAAAAAATTTTCAGGTGAAGACCCCATGCAATAAAAATTGATTATCTCTGTTTGATTATCATACTTCAGGATAAAAAATACATCACTTTTTTTTAACTTTTGAATATGTAACGAAAAGAAATAAAGAAATAATAGCTATTGTTTTTTTCATCATTCATCATTATGGTATAAAGCGCTCAAGTGAAAGAAAGAGAAATTTATTTTACTTGAAATTAGGTTTATGGCAAAACAACTTTTGCCGGGACAGCTAGTTATGTATAAATTAGTATTTTGTAAATATTTCACTAGTCTATCATCCTTACGACTCCTACATACAGTTTCTTTTTTGTCATATGACTTCTAATATAAATTTAGGTCCTATTATCAGTGGTGATATTGAATGTGTTTTCTCTAATGATTCAAATAATTTAAAGATTGGACATATAATGCACAGAGTCTTTGCCCCTTTGAGAGATCATGCAAGCTTGAAGAGCTATCCTTGATTATGACAAATGCACCTTTGGATGTAATTTGCGTCACAGAGACTTGGTTGGATGATAATGTTGCGGATCAAGCCGTAATAATTCCAGGTTATACAGTTTGTAGAAGTGACCGTCCGTATGGTTGTAGAGGGGGGGGGGGGGGGTGTTGCAATTTATTTTAATCAAAACATACAGTTTAAGTCTGTCTATAGATGTGCGCAGTATTTTACTTGTGAAGGTTTATTTGTTGAGATTTTTCTTGGAACTGTCAATATATTGATTGGTGTTACTTACCTGCCTAGGGGCAGTGATCAATTTTTTGGTGACTTTAGTAATGATCTTTTTAATACATCAAAGTCACAGGAAATTCATTCTTTTTGCTCAAGGCATGGTCTTAAATGTTGGCACAATTCTATTCCCACTCATTATGACTCTTATCATCAATCAACTTCACTCATTGATTACTTTCTTGTCTGTTGGTACCTCAGCTCAGTTTCAGTTACTCTTTATTTCTCACCATTCATTAATATGTGCTTCCTTTCATATTCCGGTAGTTTCTATGTCTGATACTACATACTTCAGGGACTATAAACATGCTTACATAGCTTCTATTGAAGAACATTTACTTCATGTGGATTTAGCGCAGCTATACCGAGCTAGAGATACCAATGAGCAACTTGATTTCTTAAATTCCCTTTTTTACGAACTCTTGAGTTATGTGCCTTTAAGGAAAAAGTTAAATTTTAAGAGATTTTCTAATTTAATCTAATCTAATTAATTACTTAAGATCATTAAGGGATATTGCTTTAAGAGAATATTTTAATGAAAGAAATGATTCAAGGTGGGAAACTTATAAAAGACTTCGTAATCGTACTAAGGCAGAAATTAGGAAATTTAAAATAAATTATGGTAAACGGATTTTTAATTTGAGTAATGGAATGTTCTACGAAATGCTGGTGCATTAAATGGCAGCTCTATCCATTTGGATATGGATGTTAACCGTGTAAATGATCATTTCATTAGTAACCAGTGGAATAGGATTGATGATGAGCCGGATTTTACACAGTTTACGAATAATTCTCACGACTTTAGTTTTTCCAATATTACTGAAACTGACTAATATGTTGCTCTTTCTAAAATAAAATCAGCCTCAGTTGGAGCGGATGGTATCTCTATACAATTTTTAAAAATTATTTTTCCATACATAAGTAAATATCTTCTATATTTTATTAAAACCTTTTCTTTAGCTTCACTTCGGAAAATCAAATCTGATAACGTTAATTTAACCACCTTAAGGCGCATATAGACGACATGTTTTTGTCATCTGACATGTCAAATTTTCAAGTCACATGTAATTGTGCATGTCTGTCAAAATCGCTGTTTTACATAAGCTTTATAATATTCGGTCACAAACGTACATGTAATTTGCTTCTGACATTGTCTCTGTTTTTTTCGCATTGTTATTGCAGAAACCAAAGTAGTGCTCGGTTTCAAAATAACTTGCTGCCGCCATGAAAAGTTTTATTTGCGCCGTAAAATAGTTCAGCCATCTTAACATTTTTTTCTTTTAATTCAAAGATACCAATTTAGGATTTTATAATAAAACGGTTTTTATATATATATTCACATAAATTCTATTCAATGGTAAGATGATCAAACATATCTCGGTATTGTAAAAAATTAACTTCAGCCGGCTAATGATTCCGTCAATAGTGGACGCCGCTGCCGGTTTCTTGCCGGCATAGCTTTCTGATGTCAGATGGTTTGTCAGAAGAAAATAGAGCACGCTCTAATTGAAATTTTGTCAGATGACTTTGCGTCTGACTTTTACAGAAGCAAAGTTAAAAAGGTAACACACGACATGTATGTGTTTTGCAGTGGAAAATTTGACATGTCAGATGACAAAAACATGTCGTGTACGGTCGCCTTTATACTCAATGCAAATAGATGAAACTTTGCAGGCATACATATTCCCGATGACAATACACGAATACATGGGCGTAGCCAGGATAAAATCTAGGGGGGGCAAAATTTTTTTTTTTTGGTAAAATGCTTTTTTGGCAGCTTTTTACTCAAAGCAAATGGATGAAACTTTGCAGGCATACATATTCCCGATAACAATACACGAATTCATGGGCGTAGCCAGGATAAAATCAAGGGGGGGGGCCACAAATTTTTAAAATGCTTTTTATTAGCTTCACTTTGGAAAATCAAATCTTGTAACGTTAATTTAACCGCCTTTTACTCAATGCAGATGGATGAAACTTTGCACGCATACATATTCCCGATGACAATACATAAATCCATGGGCGTAGCCAGGATAAAATCTAGGGGAGGAGGGTTAAAACCTTTTCTTTAGCTTCACTTCGGAAAATCAAATCTTGTAACGTTAATTTAACCGGCTTATACTCAATGCAAATGGATGAAACTTTGCAGGCATACATATTCCTGATGACAATACACGAATACATGGGCGTAGCCAGGATAAAATCTAGGGGAGCAAAAATTTTTTTTTTTGGTAAAATGCTTTTTTGGCCGCCTTTTACTCAAAGCAAATGGATGAAACTTTGCAGGCATACATATTCCCGATAACAATACACGAATTCATGGACGTAGCCAGGATAAAATCAAGGGGGGGCCAGAATTTTTTTAAATGCTTTTTATTAGCTTCACTTTGGAAAATCAAATCTTGTAACGTTAATTTAACCGCCTTTTACTCAATGCAGATGGATGAAACTTTGCAGGCATACATATTCCCGATGACAATACACGAATACATGGGCGTAGCCAGGATAAAATCTAGGGGGGCAAATTTTTTTTTTGGTAAAACGCTTTTTTGACCGCCTTTCACTCAAAGCAAATGGATGAAACTTTGCAGGCATACATATTCCCGATAACAATACACGAAGTCATGGGCGTAGCCAGGATAAAATCAAAGGGGGGGGGGCCAGAATTTTTTAAATGCTTTTTATTAGCTTCACTTTGGAAAATCAAATCTTGTAACGTTAATTTAACCGCCTTTTACTCAATGCAGATGGATGAAACTTTGCAGGCATACATATTCGCGATGACAATACATGAATCCATGGGCGTAGCCAGGATAAAATCTAGGGGAGGGGGGTTAAAACCTTTTCTTTAGCTTCACTTCGGAAAATCAAATCTTGTAACGTTAATTTAACCGTCTTTTACTCAATGCAGATGGATGAAACTTTTCAGACATACATATTCCCGATGACAATACATGAATACATGGGCGTAGCCAGGATAAAATCTAGGGGGGGCAAAAATTTTTTTTTTTGGTAAAATGCTTTTTTGACTGCCTTCTACCCAATGCAAATGGATAAAACTTTGCAGGCATTCACCAGGATAAAGTCTAGGGGGGGCGCAAAATTTTTTTTTTTTGATAAAATGCTTTTTTGACTGCCTTCTACTCAATGCAAATGCATAAAACTTTGCAGGCATTCATACTCCCGATGGTAATACACGAATACATGGGCGTAGCCAGGAAAAAATCTAGGGGGGGCAAAAAATTTTTTTTTGATAAAATGCTTTTTTGACTGCCTTCTACTCAATGCAAATGGATGAAACTTTGCAGGCATACATATTGCCGATGACAATACACGAATACATGAGCGTAGATAGGATTAAATCTAGGGGGCCAGAATTTTTTTTTGTGAAATGCTTTTCTTTACATTCACTTCGCAGCATCAAATCTTGCATCCATTTGCGTTAAGTAAAAGGCGGCTAAAAAAAGCATTTTACAAAAAAAAATTCTGCCCCCCGTAGATTTCATCCTGGCTAGAAAAAAAATTTTCTAATGAATTCCTTACTTACTGCAGTTTTTACCCCTAAATATTAAAAATATTTTCATTTAAATTTAAAACTATTTTCGTAAATGTAAATTGTAATGTATTAATTAAAGCTATTCGTTACTAAAAAGTAAAAAATAAAAAAAAAAATAAAAAAATTTTAAGAAACGCTTTTCTTTACCTTAATATATTGATCAATTGTGAACACAGAATAAATATGAATACCAAAAAAATCGACTAAAAGTCAAAAAATAACAACATTTCAAACAACATAAACTTTTAAATCAAAATGGAAAACAACTCACACATCCCTTAAAGAAAAGCGTGGGGCGCCCATACCAACCTAAACTTAAAAAAAAACATGACTGCCGTGAGTACATTTTCAATCATGTTTAAAGCTACCAATTTTCAATAATTGAGCATTTTGTTTCATAACAACGCGCCCCACGCTTTTCTTTAAGGGATGTGTGAGTTGTTTTCCATTTTGATTTAAAAGTTTATCTTGTTTGAAATGTTGTTATTTTTTGACTTTTAGTCGATTTTTTTGGTATTCATATTTATTCTGTGTTCACAACTGATCAATATATTAAGGTAAAGAAAAGCGTTTCTTAAAATTTTTTTATTTTTTTTTTTATTCTATTTTAACCACTTCGAAATATCCTGATGCTTGGAAAACATCAAGAATCATTCCGATTCCAAAAAATAATGGGCAATTTACAATTGACAATATGAGACCAATTAGTATTTTGTCGGCTTTATCTAAGGTTGCTGAAAATTTAATGAAGTAACAAATCACGAAATTGATTGATGATAGGGAGTTTCTAAATGAATGTCAATATGGGTTTCGTCATGGCCATAGTTTAATGTCTGTTGATCTGTCTAAAGCATTTGACCAAGTGAAGCGTTCCTTGCTTGTTAACAAACTTTGAAGTAGATATGGGTTTTCTAGATCAGCATGTCGGCTAATCTGGTCATATCTATGTGATCGTATGCAATTTGTATCTGTCAATGGCTTATCTTCTAACTTAAAATCTGTAAGATCTGGCGTTCCGCAGAGTTCTGTGATTGGCCCTATTTTATTTACATTGTTTTTGAATGATTTATTTGAATCGCTTGTTTATAGTAACTGTATACGTTTTGCATTTGCAGATGACATACAAATTTTATGGTCAGGAGAAAGCCAATTTGCTGACGCTTTACATGCATCTATTAATTATGATTTGTCTAACCTGGAGGACTGAATGGTTGCAAACTTTCTACAAATTAATCTGAATAAAACCAAAGCTCTTGTGTTTAGACCGAATAGAACTGATTTGTTTGACTTTGATTTAAAGTTATGTGGTTCTACTGTTGACATTGTTAGTAGGTTGCGGTGCCTGGGTGTTATAATTGATGATAGATTGTCATTTGAACCTCATATAGATAATGTGTGTGCTAGAGTCTGTCTAACACTACGTATGTCACAAGTTAATTATTGTGTTGAGGTTTACTCGGGTTGTAATATGACGAATAAAAAGAAGATAAAATTAATTGTGCATAAAATTGTGAGATTTGTTTATGGACTTAGATTGAGAGCTCATGTTTCTATATATTGTTACGAAAGTAACTTAAGTTAAGAATTAGTTGTAATTATTGGTTAAGAATTAGTTATAATTATTAGTTATCTTATATTCATAAGTAATTTTATTAGTTTACATCGTTTTTGTTATAATTTAGTACACTTAAATCCCAATGTGAAGAAAGCCCTAGAAATTACCGTTAAAAAAGCTTCAGTATAAGAGGTAAAATTATGTAAACATAAGTGCTGCCATAAATCAAATTAAAGTGTGGTGAATAATAAAGCCTCGAACCTTCGAAAAACATTTCGAATGTTCTAGACAACCATATTGCAGTATAAATACTAGCGGCGACTAGCGTAATTGATTCATTCTAAGTTCAGACTTTGTCAATAACGTATAACGCTGAGAAAATTATAGTTGTTTGTCAATAAAAGCTATAAATTACGGTTGTTAAAAAGACTTTGTACTAAATAAAGTTGTGTAAATTGTAAACAGTGTTGAAAGTGTTTGTTTTATTTATTTTATTAAAGTTGCAATAAAGAACTCGAAACGGTTTATTATAAAGGAAATAAACCAAAACGTTATTGAAAAGCAGTAACGTAACACTGTTGAACATTATTTGAATCTAAATTTTAATGATTACATTCAATTTCGGTTGCAAATTTATCTTTATAGAATTATTAAATTTCAGAAACCAGTTCATATTGTACAAAATCTATCATTTACAAGATCTTTTAGAAACCCCCAATTTATTATGGCCCCTATTACGGTTTACAACTATATCTTGTATACATAGCTCAATATATGAACAATCATTTGGTGTACAAGCTGCGCGTTTGTGGAATTTATTGGCAAAAAATTTGCGTTCTTTTACAATGTCAGTAGTAACTTTTAAGCGCAAACTTCTTGATTCTCTTTCGTAATTTGGTAATATTTGACTTTATGCTGATAATAAGGGTTATTAAAATCTTATATTATTATTATTATTTATTGAACACATGTTTGTGGGAGTCGTTAGGATGTTAGTATGAAAGGATGATCTCAAAGATAATAAAATACTTGTAATATAATTGTTATTGGCCAAATAGCCACATGTATTACAAATGGATAAATATATAGATATGTAAGCGATATTATATTTTAATATAACAAAATCTTTATTTCATATTAAGTTTTACGGTTAATTTTATAATTATGTTTTAAATTTATTAAAACAAAATAACTTTAAACTCAAAAAAGGAACTTCAAGGTTAATTATTTCAATAAGAAAACAATGTACATGTCTATATATTAATTTATTTGAAACAAATCATTAGAATACGCCACTGCATCTAGTGATAGAAAGTTATATAAACTTTTTATATCATCAACTTTCTCCGATGATATTTTTTGGGAGGTGAATTTTGTGGTGTTTCCTTAAATAAATCTACTGGGGTCAAAAAAACATGTTTTTTACCTTTTTTCTTAATATCAGTTTTCATATATTCTTTTTGCAATAAAGACGTTTTATGATATATGTACTAGCATTTAACCCGCTACTTCGTTAGCGTCTCCTTTTTCTTCGTGGACATATTTGTATGCCAAAGTTTATTTTTTTAGGTTTTAACTTGTTGAAATTCTAGCATTTAACCGCTACTTTGTTATCGGGCCTTTTCTTTCATAAACATATTTATATGCCAAAGTTTATGTTCCTGGGTTTTAACAAATTAAACCTATAATTTTGTGTTTCTAAGTTCAATACACAGAATACTAACAGAACCGTAAAAAGTGACGTGTGAAAAAGGCCCAAATCAGTTGCGAGGGCAGCTTTCGAAGAAAAAGGTATGTATATAAAAAATACTTGCTCCCGGTATGACGAACAGAGCGATAGTCTGTAAACAAAATAAATAAATACAATTAAAACTAAATAACACTTAAACTAAACAACTGTTAATGACAATATTAAACAGAGAACATTTATAACACAGGATGTTAACGAATTGTAATTATTGCATGTTAATATTACATATTTGTTGTACTATTATAAAATTAAATTAAAATAATAATATAAAAAGACAATTATTAATATCCGAGGATATAAATTGCCTTGCCAATGATTGCATACTAAAAAATTTATAATTGTATGAATAATAAATATAACTATTGGTTTAGCCCCTATGGGAGCCTGAGGCAGTTTCCCTGTAGAAATTTGGGAGGTTAAGCTGAACGGGATCATCGTTGTCAATTAATTCATTTAAAATACCTATTGGAGACAGGTAAGTACATCCTGACCACTCTATGTTTTTCTCATAATCATATATATCGTTCATTAGTGTGTTTTCATGAACAGCTAAATTATCAGCAAATTTCCTCTGAAGCAGTAAGGCGTATTTGCAGAGCGGCACTACTGAAGATTGCCCATATATGTATGTATTAGAAAATCGTTTTAAATAGCCTTGAAAATTTTTTCCAATACATTTCCTTAATATTTTTCTTTCAAAGATCTCCAATTCCTTTGCCACAGTTGGGGATACAGAGAACCAAATAAGAAATGCATATATGAGTGCAGGTCTAATAGCAACTTTAAAAAGAAGAAGCTTTGTCGACTGTGGAAGATATTTGCTGATCATTAAACCGAAAAACATACCCGCTATTATTTTGGCTTTCGTTAAAGACATCCTGGCATGATTGTTAAATTTCATTAACTTATTAAAGTTAACGCCCAGGTACTTTATGCTGTTTTTAAATGGGATTTCCATTCCGTCTAAAGAAAGTCGCAAAAGTTTGCACTGTGGAACCACAAATCTGGAGCATTTACCAGAGGCATTTCTTATGCAAATAGCCTCAGATTTGGCTGCATTTATTTTAATACCCCAGGATTTGTAGTATGAGTTTATAACACCAAGATGAAACGCTGTATTAGTTAGCGCCTGTATTGGAGATTCATTATGTGAATAAACCATACAACCGTCTGCATATAATAACGCCTTTGAATTTTCAGTTGAATGGGGAAAATCATGAAGAAATATATTGAATAAATAAGGTGCCAAAACACTCCCCTGGGGGACACCACTCTTAACGCAATCAAAACTGGAGGATGATTTATTTATCTGAACGCAAAATTGCCGGTCGGAGAAATAACATTGAATTATCTTTACAAGATAAGGATCAACACCCAGATCTACAAGTTTATACAAGATTCCCTAATGCCAAGCGGAATCGAACGCCTTTTCAATGTCTAAAGCCAAAGCAACAGTACAGATTTTGTTTCTCAGATTTGTTGTAATGTCACTGTGGAATTTCAACAGAGCATGTTGCGTTGAGTGAAATCGTTTAAAGCCAAATTGAAATGCAGATATCGGACTGATTATGAATTCGCTTTCAAGTTTTTCCTTCAAGACATGTTCAAATATCTTTCCAATATTTGAGAGCAGTGAGATCGGACGAAAATCTTCCATATTTTTGCTGTTCTCTTTTTTTAAACGGTATTATCTTGGCAGACTTCCATAAAACTGGAAAATAATAATTGTTAATACAATTGATGAAGATTATTGTAAGTAACTTTATTGTAGTATCAGGCAGTTTTTTTATAAGGAAATTGGAAATTTGAACAATTCCGCTTGATTTTTTGTTGTTAATTTTACTTATAATACTTTTTATAGATCCAACATTAGTGAAGTGGAAGGAATCATGATTTTCCACAGAGTTAAATACTTCGTCAAAAGTGTAAATATGGTGGGGTATGACATCGACACAAGACGAAATGCGGGCATTTACATGGCTAATGGATCCTTCCGGGATATTTTCCGAAATTTCAGCTTCATTGGAGATAATGGTGTTGTTGATACATATTGATTCGCAAAAAGTTGATTTTCTTGTACCCATTACTTGGAAGACTTCCTTAAACGCAGATGGGCCTGGTTTTATTTTCTGAAGTTTGCTGTTAAAATTCTTTGCTTGTTCCATACACACCAACTCTTTGATTATTGTTTTTAGAAGCTGAATTTGTTTCGACTGGATATTACTCCTGACTTAGTCTGTTTCCGGCGCGATGATAAATCTTTTTTAACTCTTTTTGCCATCTATGCTTTATTTTGAAAAACTTTATGTTTTCAGATGTTGTTAATTTGTTGTTGCTTAATTCGATTTTTTCCGAGTGGTTGTTGTGTATTGAAATTAAGTTGGAATTAAATTCTGTTATTAAACCGTCAATTTCATAATTTTCCAGATTTCTATTTTCAGAAGGCAACAATCTGATAGAGGCCTTTTCCATTTCCGCTGAAAAAGTGTCCAGTTGGTGTTTTTGTAAGAAGTAAAACATCGAGGTCTATGTAAAATTAACTCACAGGAGTCAAATCTCAATTCCAATTTTATGGGATAATGGTCTGAGAACGAAGAAAGGGTTGATGTTTTGTAATTAGAACTGGTGTTAACAAGGTGGGGACTCAAAATAAACTGGTCCAGAAAGGATGAGCCGTTTGGATATGAAGGCTTGTTATCGCAGAGGCGAATTACTTCCAAAGCGTTGTCGAGGAGCCAACTTTGAAGAACCTTACCATTGCAGTTCTCAATTAAGTCGCCCCAGACTGGATTCTTAGCATTCAAGTCACCAACCAAAATAAACCCATCAAATCTACTGGCCACATCCAATACTTTACTTAGGCCGTTATATAAAGAAGAAGAAGCATAGTTACACGGAATGTAGAGGGAACCTATTAAGTATTTTTTACGTATTCCATTTATGTTAAAATCAATTTGAAGAAATTATACCCATTAAGATTCACATTACCAGTTCTACGTAGATGGCACTCTTGTATGAATCCGATGTCAATTTTGTTGTGGTAAAGAGTGCTCAAGAGATCTATTTGTTTACTTGTATTAACAAGAGATCTGACATTGAATGTAAGCAAGTTTATGAATCTAAGGCCCATAAATACTTTTAACTTTGTTAAGAAGGCTCAAAAATACAGGTTTGGCCTCTGATTTTGACATAGATTTGTATTCGGCTAAGAATTTATTTATCTCACGATCAAATGCTTGTTCTTCAGGATCCATAAAGTACTCAGCAAGCTTTAAAAATTCGTCAATAACTGCCGATTTCTTTTTTTGGGGATTTTCATTTAGTGCCTGACTTTTATGAAATAAACTTGCAAATGACATTCCTGGATATGTCAGCGAAGAGTTGATGACCCTATGGACGTTCTCCTTAGCAATAGTTTTCACCTCCCTAGCCTTATTCATACGCTCATTTCTTCCTGACACATAATTTTTATAGGCTATGCAACCTCTCCAATTGGCTGGGTGGCCAGATTCACCACAGTTGACACAAGTGGGTTCAGTTTCATGATAAGGTTGATTGCGGGGGCAAGCCCCAGGCTCATGTGTCAGATTACATTTAACGCATTTATAAGATGAGTTGCAGTTTCGGGAAATGTGACCCCAATGCTGACACCTGTGACATTGTATTTCTTTTTCTTTTTTTTAGGTTTCTCCCACCCTATGCATTGGCTCAACAAAAATTTTATTGAAGAGACATCACCCAGTTTTTTACCGGGTACCAAAGTAACAAGAAAAAGGCCTGTGTCTAAATTATTTTTTTTTTTTAAAAGGTTGTCGTAAATTTAGTGACGTGGATATTATACCAGGAGACGATTCATCCAACGCAGCTTTTATGTCGGCTATTTCGGTTTTGTAATAAAGACCACGGAGAACAAGTGATATTTGTTGGTTTTCTTTTGGGGTAAATGAATATGAATTTATTTTCTTTTCCTTTAATAAAGACATCATTTCGGCATGAATAGATACATCTGAAAGATACAAGTTTGGCTTTATGATTATTTACGTTCTTTATCTTGAAACATATTTTAGGTGTTTTTTTCCAGCTGCTGACTCAGAAGTCCAACGTCAACATTATATAGAAAGATTGGCGGGCAAAAAGGTTTACCAGCAGGTTTAGTTGGCGACGACGTTTCGTTGTTGCGCCTGGAAGTTGTGGCAGTGGCGTTGCTTTCAATTTCTAAGTCTGCAAGAATAGAAAATCTATTTTGTCCGGCAGGATCTTGCGGTGTCGGGAACTTCCCCTTAAACTTGAAACGTCAATGTTAGTTGGTGATGTCACATTCGGCCTCTTCCTTTTCATACAGATGTCCTCCAAACAGTTTTCATCTTCAATGGCTAATGGCAAATTGGCAGCAGGGCCAATTTCCAGCTCAACATCCATCACAAGAGAAGAAAACAACTTCTCAATACAATTACGGTTGTGTCCAGTACAATCTCACTGATGGCAGTCTTTAACAATTAAATTAGGTAAAGAAAAATACCAAAATCGCAAATTAAAATTAAATATAAAACAATATTGTTATAAACACGTCTATCGCGCTCAATAGTCACAGCTGTTTTTTCGCTTTTTTTTTTTGGTAGTGAAGTGGCAATGTGTAAAAACAGGCAGCAATAATCAACACAAATGGCGTGATCAAAACAAAAATAACAAAACACAAACCACGTTAAACAAATGCATTAGTTAAACAAAAGTTGTGTTTTGTGAAAAAAAAAAATCAAAATTTTTTAATACTTTTTTTGTTTTATAATGTTATTTATTTACTTAAATATTATTTAGTTGTGTTGTGGTAAACTTAAAAGTTCATTTTTACAACAGCTTTGCAAATAAATAAATTTGTGTTCATTGTATTGCGGCATAAAAGATGATGCAAAGAGAAATGCAAAAAGGGCAGCTTTCTTTGAAAGAGACAAAAAAAAAACGCAAAATCTTCCGTCTCGTGACAGTTCTGTTAGTATTCTGTGGTTCAATAGTATAGAAAATTAAAAAAAAAAAGTACCACTCGTAGAACACAACAGCCAATGAAAGAAAGTAAATTTCCCCTGTTATTCCAAAATATGTACAGGTTGTACGCGTTTACTTTCTCAGGACCTTGCATCTTGAATTTTGTGTTTCTAGGTCCAATACTTACGAAAATTCAAAAAGTACCAGTTAAAGAACAAAAAGTACCAAAATGTTCCCTCATAAATTCGTATCCACTCAGGACATTGCATGTTGAATTTTATGTTTTAAGGTCCAATATTACGAAAATTAAAAAATACCAGTTGTACAACCAAAAAGCTGAAGAAAGATATTAAATTTCCCGTATTTCCCATTTTGGTACTATTTTCCCCCCCATTAAAGTATCAAAAATTGCAGTGGGTGCCCATAATTTAGTACGAATATGTCAATGAATAAAGCAAAATGTTTTGTAAAAAAGTACCAAAAATAGTTACGATTTTCAAAAAATAGATGGGCGTACAAAAACGAACAAAAATTCAGGTTTTACCCGTTTTTACCATAAAAGAGCCGAATTTCAAAAAAGTACCAAACACCTGTTCACTTATTTTTCAAAAGTACAACAATAAGTATTACAGTTTTTTGTATCTCTTTTAGTTTTGGAGATAAAAGGTTTCCGAATTTACCCTTTTTTACCCCCTTAACATTCGAATATCCAAAAATCCCGTCTTAGTGGACCGATTTGGGGAGAGACGCACCTCCGGTCCAAATTTAAAGTTTTTTGCTTCAGACGTTTAGGCTGTGCGATGATGAATCAGAGAATCAGTAACGTTACAATTTTATATATATACAGGCCTGTTCTGAAAAATCACTTTAACTCAAATCACGTGATTTCAAATCACATGTGCCTACTAAAATCACACGTGTTATATTTTAGCGCCCCGTTTTTTGTGTGTTTTGGTGTGATCTTCAATTGCCAAAAGCACACCGAAAAACACAAAAACGGTATGACTTTCAGAACCCCACAAAATTTCAAAAGCACGTGATTTGAAATCATGTGATTTTCAGAACTGGCCCGTTAGATTGCAAATAGATTACTCTTTTGATACTGCAAAGACTTAATTTGTGCAAAAGGCACGTTTTTGAAGTTAAGTAATTTTGATTTTGTTGAATACATGTAAAATCTCTACGTGTCATTTCCAGCACTATAAGAATCTCTTTTGGTGATTTATAAGTTTTAAGCAATTCAACTATATCTAAAGGCCCGTGAATTTCCCGTAATTTCCAATGACTGTCAATGGCACTATGCACTGCATCCACTTCAAGTATTTGGGAATGACCAGGTTCAGAAAATTTTTGTGTGATTGAAATAATGTTTGTTTGGTTATTCATAGACTGTAAAAGAGCTGTTGAAAAAAATTGATTTTTATTTTGGGGAACACAAGAATCGCTCCACAAGATGAAATGATTAACATTCTTAAAATCGTTAGCTATTTGGTGTAACATTTTTGCAATGGCACTGGCTATGTCATTACCTGAATGACCACTATGTATCTCGTTCCAAATAGCACAGTAAGTAAGTAATGTTTGGCATTTTATTTTGGGAACACACTGTTGCCGTCATATTGAAAAGAGAAAGTTTTCTCTTATATGTAGTAATAAATAGAAGAAAGCCCTTTTGGTAGTGTGAAAACACTTTGTAAGTCAAAACAGATTACTAAAGTGTCATTGTATTTAATGGCTCTATCTTTTTCACGCTCGACTTTACAGTAAAGTTTTTCAAATTCTTGTTTCATCTTTTCATCTAAGGTATTACATTGTTTTTGCTGATCTTTTTTTGACACAAAAAATCCGAGATTGAATTCCATTTTAAAAATACCGGTAAACGTCGATAATTATAGGGATTGTTTAGGAAACTTCTGTTGAAAAAAACGAAACATGTTACTTATCGTCAATCCTTCCTCAAAATACTGCCGTGATGTACTGGCTCTGCAATAATGTGAATCAACTACAGGAAAGCTTTTTATATGTTCCCTTATTTTTTCCTTTGTCTCGTTTGATATGGCATGCTTAATGTGCTTGCCTTTTCATACTTCTTTGACAACACCTGTGGTTGGATCGCAAAGGTGATTGAAATGATAATATATTCTATTTTGGAAATATTTAAAAAGAAATTTAGACAAACCCGTTGCAATGATTTTGTTGAGATTGAATTCCATTTTAAAAATACCGGTAAACGTCGATAATTATAGGGATTGTTTAGGAAACTTCTGTTGAAAAAAACGAAACATGTTACTTATCGTCAATCCTTCCTCAAAATACTGCCGTGATGTACTGGCTCTGCAATAATGTGAATCAACTACAGGAAAGCTTTTTATATGTTCCCTTATTTTTTCCTTTGTCTCGTTTGATATGGCATGCTTAATGTGCTTGCCTTTTCATACTTCTTTGACAACACCTGTGGTTGGATCGCAAAGGTGATTGAAATGATAATATATTCTATTTTGGAAATACAGTAATTTTGACTTAGCTGCACAATCTCCTTTGCACGATTTTTTGTGCAGGTAAATCAAAAATGCAGCTATCTTAAATGTATTTAGCTGCCTTTATGTGCAGGTACGCAATTGTAGTTACCTGCATAAAAGTGCAGCTAAAGTAAAGTGTTTGAAAGAGAAGTAACAACGTTTTTATTAATAAATTGATAAAAACAATGACGTTCAAACAACTTGTAGTCATTTGTTACGCATTTTTATAATGAACGAGCTAGCCAAATAGGTAACAATAAAGTGTGGAACAGAATAGACGCTGAATTACACGTTAAGAATAGCGCTGCAAGCTCTCAAAAGTTAAAAACGGCAGTTGCAAAGTAGTGTCAACAGAAAACGTAGTTGTAGTAGTCGTTGCAGTTGAAGCGCAAAATTCGAAATTTTGAACTTTGTTGCGCTACAGAGCATTCGTCAGCTTCAAATACTACTACAACTACTTTATTATGTTCCAGACCTAAGATTTGCTATTTCTTTCATATAATCGTGGTAAAGTTGCTGTAACCACAACCCATATGCATAAATGTAAATACATGCAAACAAAATAAATGAATTATAATGTACCAACTTGACTTGTTTGCGATTTTTGATTTTTATAAACTGCTAAAATTGGATATTTATGTGAAAAAGTGGCCACCATATTTTTTCATGTGTGCAGCTAACTTTGATGTTTTATATGAAAATATTTTAAAGCTGCCCAAAAATACGAAAAATGTGCAGGTATACAAAATGCACGTAAACAAGGATTTTGAAGAATAATTACAGAAAATATGTATTTTGGGCAGTTAAATCAAAGTGCAGCTAACTTGGATTTTTTGTATGAAAATAATTTTAAAATGCCAAAAATTTTGGGCACTTATCTTAAATGTGCAGGTAAAGAAAGTGCACTTAAAAAAGGAATTTGTATGGGATTATGAAGAATAATGCCAAAAATTATCAATTTTGTGCAGCTAAATCAAAAGTGCACGTAAATAAAAGGCAGTTAAGTCAAAACTACTGTATTTAAAAAGAAATTTAGACAAACCCGTTGCAATGATTTTGTTATATTGTTTTTTTTTAGATAGTAAATAAAGCTTCTCTTTTCACAGTTTTTAACTGAAACAAATTTACTATTAAAAGTATTCTTTTGGCTATCCGTAAGCGACCAGAATTCTTTAAAAATATTTTGTCGGGTAGCAAGTTCACACGAGTTCATATAAGGTTCCTCTGATGATTTGTTTGATGTACTGTCTTGCACATTTAAGGGTAATTGATATAAGTCACTATCGGACTCATCCCATGAGCTGGAGCTACACGTTTTCCTCATGTCAACTTTTCCCTCTGACCTATTAGGAACAGAGACCTGCGCCGAAGCGGCTAACAGCCGGCTAAGGCCGAGGCCACGCAATGAGCGGCTAAGCGTCAAGCGTCTGAGCGATGAGCGTCAAAAAATTAAAACATATGAAATACTATTGAAGTGGCCACGAAATGAGCGGCATGCGAGCGAAATTTTTGAGCGGCTAAGCGACGTCGCTCAGGAATAAAACTTGTTCTAATTTTTAGTTGTTTTCTGAGCGTCAAAGAATAAACATGGCAAAAGTGAATGTGGAGCTTACAATTCCATCTGTACAAAGACGACCGCTATTATGGCAAGACAGATTACCAAATTTTAAAAATAAAAATATAACCGAAAATTAATTTTTTGGTTTTGTCAATCTAGTGTTATCTGCTTGCAATAGCAAATCAATGCACTCAAAATATTATGAAGTTAAATTCAAACGAAAATTCATTTTAAACAACTTAAAATTCATTTAAAAACGGATCATTTACATTTCATTTAAAACAAATGATTTTTACATTAATTTTAAATTTTTTTATTTATTAAACTGCATATTCCTTTAAATTGAAAAGTTTTTACTTTCAAAAAATATATTTTAACCGACAAAAATCAAACTAAATAACAAAATAAATACGGAAAAACATTATTTTTTGGAAGTTTGTTTTTTGAATAACAAACATAAAAGTTAAAAAATAAAATTATTTGTAAAATAACTATATTTTTATTTAATTTTAACAGTACGGAAAACGAATTTAATAACTCACAATCAGTTACTGTAATAATTTTATAAGTGTGGATTTCACATTTGGGTAGATTTGTATATATATGGTTAATGATGAACACCAAGGCCTGTTCGTCGATTTCGATTAATATACATATATATATATTATAATTTGTTATTATAATTTGTTTGTGTTTTAAATGTAAGTTAAGCGAACGAAGTCTTCGCTCGAAATCGACGAACATGCCGCAAATTGTTTTTTTTTTTTTCTTAATAAACGCATTAAATTCATATGAATACGATTTTCGCGTAATAACATTAAACAATCCACTCTTTACAATAGCATTTTAACAACTAACCGCTCAGAACTGACGCTCAGTAATAAGCCACTTGCCGCTCAAACTTGACGCTTTGACGCTCATCGCTCAGACGCTTGACGCTTAGCCGCTCATTGCGTGGCCTCGGCCTAAGGCAGCCGCCGATAAAAAAATTTGCAGCAACCGCCGCCGGTAATTCTTCAGCTAAAAATCGGCTCCAGCTTAGCCACCGAATACTTTGGAAATAATTTTTATTCTTTTTTTTTAAACACCTTACCACATCCATTTTTGTTTGACTATCCTTAAAAAGTGCAACTTTAATAATGTCTGCTTCCCAATACTGTCATTTCTCGTTTATAAAGCACCAACATTTCATTAAAATTTTTAAAATAACGTCATATGCGAAAATAAGTTCAGAGTGTTTAGTGAGAGTACGAAAAATGGATTAAATTGTTTGTGTTATAATGTAAACACATACAAATATGTACCCACAAATGTTCATTTAATTTTTATATATTCTATCGGCTAACGGCCGGCTTCGAGCCGCCGCCGAGTATTTTAAGCGTCCGCTGACACCGATAAAACCCGACGGCGCAGGTAATTAGGAATTACAAAATCAGGATCATTTAGTTGATCGTCAGATTCAAAATCCGCTACAATGCATTAAATTAAAAAATATTCTTACATAAAGTTGCTTTTTTATACTCACCCATAGAAGCTTTGTGGTACAAAAATGGAATTATGTGATGCCTCGAAAGCGACGAAACATTATAATTAATTTAAGAATTTTATAAAACGCAATATTTTTATCCGAGCCCCCTAAGAAGTGGTGCTAGAGGGCAAGTATGTCTCGAGAAAATGTTAAAGACAAAAAACTAATTGAGGTCGGTTATACATTATATCCCCCAGGGGCGACTCATGGGCTGTTAAGGGACTTTTTCTTCGATATAGCCAAGTGAGCCGTCCTCGTGTCGGCTGGCCATTGACCTAACCTAAAATAACTTCGAATATTGACGCTGAACTTTCGAAAAGTCAAATAAACGAAGAGGAGCTGAAACAATTTTTAGAAGCCGACTCAAATTTAATAATTAAAAAAATCGAAGTTCTTGGCACGCAGCTGGAAATATTTTGTGATGGTTCAACTGGCAAAGCACGCCCATTTTTAACATCACCTTTCCGCAAAAAGGTTTTTGATTTAATGCACAACATAAGTCAACATAAGCGAAGCCAAAACAACAAAACTAATTTTAAAACGTTTCATTTGGCCAGGTGCGAGAAAAGATTGCAGAAAATGATCTAAAGAATGTATTCCGTGCCAACGAAGCAAAAAACATCTATATAACGAAACACCGATTTGTACTTATTCTCTTCCCAAACAAGATTTGAACATGTCAACATCGATATTGTGGGATGCTGCCGCCATCTATAGGTAATCGTTACTGTCTCACATGAGTTGATCGTTTCACCCGTTGGGTTTAGGCATACCCTTTAGAAGACATGACCACCGAAACAATAGCATTCACATTTTACAAACAGTGGATATCACGATTGGGTGTTCCGCAAAGAATCACCACCGACCAGGGCAGGCAGTTTAAGACGAACCTGTTCCGAGATCTGAACCGTCTCTTGGGGATTACTTATCTTAGAACAACTACATACCATCCTGCCGCATATGGTTTAATCGAACGATAAAATACTTATAAAATCCGCATTTATTTATTTATTTATTTATTTTATTTATTTATTTATTTATGGTACAATAAGCCTAAAAGGCCAAAGACGTACCATTGGAATTCAATATATCACAAATTCAATATTTCCACCATGCCAAAAAGTAATAACAATTCAAAAGACTTTCTTATTTATAATTTTTTTAAATAATGGCACAGTGTATATACATATTCTTAATGATAATTATAATAAACTAAATATATTTATTGAAAAAAATACAAAAATTTGTTAAAATGTTATAATTAAATCAATCTAAATGTACACCTACCCAGGATATGGCTCAGGAATTTTAAGTAAAACAATGGTAGTCCAAAAATAAGCAGCAGAAGCAAAAAACAAGACAAACCTAAATTATGGGTGATTTTGAAAGTGGGGCAATAGTTTGTTTTTAAATACGCCATGCGATAGTGAAAAAGTACGTAGATGAGGCGGCAAGTCATTCCAGTTTCTGGCAGTTCTAATAAGAAATGATCTTTCAAAGACAGAACATGTAATAAGTGGAATAAAAATTTGAGAGTTTCTTGTGGACCTGGAAAAACTAAACTTAGATAGTAAATAATTAGGAACGCCATCCTTAATTATTTTATAAAAAAATATTAAATTTCGAAGATTAATGTATTCCCCTAAACTGCAACCTAAAAAGTTTTCAACTGCGCGAGATACATGATCACGATATTTAATACCATACACAAATCTGACTATTCTTTTGATTATATATTCCATTTTATCTAAATTATAGGATAGAGTTCCTGAATCAACTTCGATACAATAGTTAACATGAGACATCAATAATGTATGAGCAATTGTATATTTAACCTTTGTTGGCAAATGTAAACCACAGTGATACAGTTTCCTAAGGCCTAAAGTAACCCTAGAGGATATGACATCAATATGCTGACTAAAAGTCAGATATTGATCAATTATAACACCAAGACATTTAAGTGACGGAACAAAACTAACGTCATTACCCAAGATGTTAATCCTAGGATAAGTGACATTACGATAACCAGAACGAAACATGATTGCCTTCGTTTTGGAGGCATTAATGGAGAAATCGTTATCAACCATCCATCCATGAAGCCTATTAAGGCTAAAATTTATAACAGCTTCTAAAACGTCTGGAAACTCCCTGCAATTACCGAAAACAAGCTGGATATCATCAGCGAACAGAAAAGGTTTGACTAACCGCAAATCTAAAGACTCAATACAATCATCCACATATAATAAAAACAGAATCGGACCTATAACCGAACCCTGAGGAACACCGGAGAAAACAGACAAAATATTTGAATTATTATCACGTACATTCACAAACTGCGATCTACCTAGCAGATAAGAATTTATCAACTTACACGCTGTTCTTGAGAATCCATAATTTTTCATTAGCTTACGAATAAGTATAGAATGATTAAGGCGATCAAATGCTTTGGTTAGATCAAGTGATACCATAACACAATTTCTATTTTCATTTAGATGTTCCCTAACAGTTTCAGTTATACCCAGGAGCATAGCCGATGTACTATATCGGTTTCTGTATGCATATTGAAAGTCTTTTATAAGATTCTGCTGTGATACATAGTTCAAGATTTGAATTTTTAAAATATGCTCCATAACTTTTGAAAGTGAAGGCAGTATACTTATCGGGCGAAAATCATTGACTGAATCTTTTTTATGTATCGGAACTACGCGCGCCATCTTCCACCCATCAGGATAAGAAGATGTTGTTATTATCATATTAAATAAATGTAGAATATGTTCAGAAATATAGGGAAAAATTAGTTTAATAAATTTAATTGGGAAACCATCTACACCTATAGAATTTGATTTAACTCTCAATAACGCATTTAGCAAATCATTCTCGTCTATACATTCAAAAGAAAACCCAGAAAATTGTTTATTTACGCTTTCAAAATTAAACGTATCAGGTTGATTATTGGCATTGAAAACAAAAGAACTATTTAAATCGTTTAAATTAATATTTGATAACCGACTATCTTCACTTCTACCACAGCAGCCTGATTTATTCAGTATTTTCCACATTCTGCTATGGTCAGCATTATTAAAAACATGTGTGAAGTGTTGTCTACGAAATTTACGAATTAACGATTTAAGTTTATTTCTTAATTTACAGAAAATTTTACGATTTTCTTCAGATCTTGTTCTCTTGAAAGTTGCATAAGCATGATCTCGTAGAGATCTCGCCTCACTAATTTCCCTTCTATTCATCCACGGGTCTTCTTTTAATGTAGGTTTAAATTTAACAACAGGCACAAATTCCAATAAAGTAGATAATAAACAGTTAAGAAAATTTAATTTATAATTCACACAACTGTTATTATAAAATGATGAAAAATCATATAGATCCACATAAGATCTTATAGCAATATGATCCACTCTATCATAGGCTTTGTACTCAATATATTCATCCACTATCTCAGGCAAGAAGGGTAATGAAATGTAGATTAAGAAATGATAGGAATGAAGAAAAGGTACCGAACCCTGTCCTGACAAAAATTCATTTGATAAATCACTTACAAGGAATAAATCTATAAGAGATGTTGAGTTGCGAGCTACATGCCAATGTGTTGGCATAGAATTGTGAACACACGATAGGCTCAGTCGATTGCATAACGATCTCAAGTCAGATGCCTTTACTGGGTCGAAAAAATTACAATTAAAATCTCCCATTATAATTATATTGTCATACTGCGTTAAAATTTCACCTAAAACATCTTCCATTACGACCAGATTACCATTGGGGAGATATACCACACCCACTAGAAGAGTAGCTGTAGAACATACTACTTCAATTAATAAAGCTTCACAATTACTGTAAGAAGTCGAGTGAAAGACTTTTTTATACTTAAGACCATTTGCAACCAAAATACCTACACCACCACCCCTAGCTGAAGATGGTCTATCACTTCTACACAAAGAATATCCAGGTACTCGAACAGAACCGTTTGGCATTTCCTTCTTAAGCCAGGTCTCGGAGAGTCCCATAATATGAATACCGCTATCAATTAACATACTCTTAAGTTCATCTAATTTAACTGCCTGTAAGAGTGGGTTAATACTTTGACAATTTACGTGTGCTATATTGATATTATTATTACAACCGGAAAAAAATTGTCTTAGAGTTGAGCTATTGCTGATAATAGGACCTAAGTTATCATTATGGGACATCATAATGATAGAGTTTTAACACCTGTAGCCATATCCTAGAAAAAGTGCACAAATAATATAACATTAATAATAACATACTAAGTTAATAATAGAAATAGCAATAAATCACAATGTCAATTTATTTATAAATATCACAACTTAGCCTTCCCTAATAAAAACATGAAAAAATAGTATGCCCTAATTTTGTAGAACGCAACACACATGTTGTAAAAACTGCAATGCAAGTAAGTAGCTCTTCACAATACAACAGCAAGCAGCAGATAGCAAAACTTTAACATGTATTTTGCCGTCTGCTGCCCACCGCTGCACCGCGAAGAGACACCCATCACTGTAACAAAAACAATTTACACAGAAATCTCGAAAACGAGTCGTGATGCGCCCCACAAAACCATAGGTTTAATTTAAGTGCTATCAAACTGAAAAATGCGGGATCCTAATTTTACCGAAAACTGTTCCCGTATTCAAAGTTTGGCAAAGTGAGAGAGCTTTTAAGAGAAAAATATTCTTCTTCTTCTTGCACGAAGAAGCCCGTACTTTTTCTTTGGACTGATTGGGAAAACTGTTAACAATCAGCTGTGTCAGAAAATAAACAATAAGGGCATTCATTTAATTTTTTTTTTTTTTTTTTTTATTGGTTGGAAAAATGGAAAAGTGGAAAAATTTAATTTTTGTTACAACAAACACAAGGAAAAACTTTTCCACCGAAAGTTTCAA
This sequence comes from Pollenia griseotomentosa, assembly GCA_963931875.1. Lineage (NCBI taxonomy): Eukaryota > Metazoa > Arthropoda > Insecta > Diptera > Polleniidae > Pollenia > Pollenia griseotomentosa. The sequence continues at coordinate 121,859,062 of OZ007561.1, read as the reverse complement.
TTTAAACAAGCTTTAACCAAGTGTAAAAAAATCAGATTGGAAAATTACAACTTTACAATTTTTAAAGAGTTGGCAATTCATAAACGTAAAATTGAGTGTGGTTAGCACTCTATTAAAAATGTTTTATTTTTCACAAAAAGTACTAAAATTTACATCTCTTTTAAGATAATCAACTATGATTCTTAAAAACTCCGTTTTAATTAAAACAAATTTTAATTTTTTTAAAATGTTGTTTTTCAAAACAAAATTAAAAATGAATTGTATACAAAAAAATATTAAAAAAGAACGTAAGAATGATGTGACAATTAAATAATCAATTAATTCACTTTTAACAGCGTTTGTTTGGCATCTTGAAAAATATCAACTTCTTCCAAGAATTATATTACAGGGGACTAATTCGGACATTCGTGATCGAGTACTTTCTCTATTCGAAAGCAATTTTATTTCAGTCAAAAATGAACGAATCGAAATTATTTTTTCAGTATTGTGAAACTCAAATGAATGCTTTACAATAACGAAAAAAAAAAATTCCAATTCGTTCGGTATTGACTGAAATAATTAGATATTATATATATATTTCGAATCGAGAAAGTACTCGATCACAACTGCCAGAATCTGGCCCCATATTTTTTTTCAGTCAAAACTTTTGTACTTTTAACTAAAAAAATACCGTTCACGTCAATAAGAGTGTAATTTTCCTTTTTTCCATTTTTCCAACCAAAAAAACTTTGAAATTAATACCCTTAATAAAAAACTACAAACAAGTATTAGCAAAAGAATTAAAATAAAAAAATATTAACAAAATAAGCAATAGAAAATGTTAAAAAATGTAAGTACATGCTTGAATTCTACTTTTATACGTGCTAATGTGCCATTTATGTATGTACATATTTATTTGAACGTTTTCATAGTAACGTTATGTTCTGGGCTAGAAATTTGGTTTTTATTGTTCCCGTACTTTTGTACATTTTGGTCTATTAGTGAGAGTAATTTGTGTTTACTTTCCATTTACCGAACTTTACCCAGAAAGTAGGGGATCGCACCTATTACTTGGTTTTCGAATATGGTACAAAGAGAATATTAAAGCTTGTCTAGCAGAACCGAACGATTAAGGTTCTAAAAATGCATGGTATTATACCGAAACAAACATCCAACCATGCTAAAAGGACACTTTTCGTCGAAAACAACTTGTCCACAACACCAGCTGTGACAAATTTTATAATATTAATAATAATGGCAAACATGTCAACGTAAGCATCGATCGTTTGAAAGTAGCATATAGTTATATGTGGAGAGCAACCACAACCATACACCTACAGCCACAACCAGAAGATCTGAAGCCTGCACGACAGCCTCTAGAAGAAAATTCGTTTCCGTGTTCCTTGAGAAGGGGAGTAATGTGGCATCATCATCCCACAAACTTTATGATACAACTTTATATTACTTTTGTTATATAAGAATTTGATTACTATTTTTAATTTAAAAACTTTTTAAAATCAATTTTTAGCTTTGTACAATGCCAGATTAAACTATAAACAATTTTAAGATCTGATCACACCAGCGACGACTTTTTGCAGTTTTTATAAATATGAAACCTTTAGTTCCAAAATCGTGTAGGCCATGAAAAGACCTAAGAACTGCGAATTCACTTTTTCGCATTCGTAAACAAAATGCACACACCAAATGCATTAAAGTTTTTTATATACGATTTTTTTTTATTTAAAAAGTGATATCTACTCTAATTTACCCTAAGTATAAAAAACAAAGAGTGCTGTATTTTGGGACGAGCAAAAAAAGATTTTTTATGTTTAAAAAATTCATTGATATACATATTTTTCTTTCTATGGGGTGAATGTAAATATTTACGACACATTTTTGAAATAAACTACATATTATGATTCGTTTCGGTTTTAGGCGCATTAAAGTACTTTTCGGGAGGGCGTTTTATATTGGACCTAAAATTGTATTAAAGTGTTTTCCATGAGTGGGCTTTACATGGGACTACAAGAGTTTGCTGAATTCAACTACTTTATTATTTATTTTAAACAGGGTTTAAAATGCTATCGCCATATTAGCAAAAGCAGCCAAATTTTGCCTTTTTCCTAATTAAAAAAAATCAAAATTAAAAAGCCGACAAGTTCCACTCCTTAAAAAGCCCACAATTTTAAAAAGCAGCAGCCAAATAAACACACAAAATAATGGGCACTGCCTTTTTCCAACTTTGCTTTTTTAACAATAGCAAAAATTTCTAATTTGATGGAACTCAAAAAGCAACGGCAATCACTTTTGTTGTAGGAAAAAATATGAAGGAAAAATAATGATACAAACAGCTTCTGTCAAACAGCCGCCAAATCAAAAACCAATGTAGGCTAGCAGCCACTCAAATAGGAGAAAAAGCAGCGCAAACTAATGTGCTAATGGTACAAGATTGCGATGAGAGTCTCATCATGAGATACTTGACGACGAAAAGTGATATTTTTAATGCAAAACAAACACAACAAGAATTTGTTTTTGTTTTCTATACAATTAAATAATAAAACCACTTCAAAAATTTTGTGCGTTGCCTTGTTACATTTTATATGAAAACCAAAAACAATTTATTAACAAAATTCAGGTATGCACATACAGAGGTACATACTTATTTAGGTATTGACACATGTATCGTTTTTGTGCAAATATGTATGTACATTAGGGTGGCCGTTATTTTTTTTATTTTGATTTCTTATATTCTCCCCCCCCTAAATCGGTTCAGTTTTATGTAAAAAAAATTACAAAAAAATTTCGTAGCGATAAGTTGTGTTTTAGGGGGGGCGTCCGTCCCTCAAAGTTTGCCATCAAGCCATTTATTGAAATGTAATTTGTTTGCATTTGACTATCTTCTAAAAACAACATTTTACAAGAATATGATATATGGCAATATTTTAGCTCTTCTAGTCAACAACATAAGCCTCTAAGAAAGTTTTTTGCTCAAATGAATATTTTAGAAAATAATTAAGAAAATAAAAACAAAATATCAAACATTTTATATACGTTTTATATATATAAAAGGGGGATTTAATGTCAAGTGACCCAATTTTGAAATAGATGTCTTTCGATTTAAATGAAATTTACACCAATTTTAGTACTGTTAGATAGTAGCTTAGACACAAATTTTCAACAAGATCGGTCAAAAAGTTTCTGAGTTAGAGGGGGTCAAAGTTTGACATTTTGGCCATACAGGTGTTCTTTCTCATCCATGTAACTTATTACCTATTGGTGTAAGCAAAATTTGTCCCAAGTAGCTTAGATAGCTTTTTGATTAAACTTTTTAAACAAATTGTTTTTGTTTTTTTAAAAAAATTTTAAAATTTTTTTTTTTAAATTTAACACTTGGCTAAAAAAAATAAAAAAAAAGTTTTAAATGTTCTTTTTCTTATTTGACCTTTATTTATAATTATTTTCAATTATTTAAGCTTGAGGTCTTTTTTTATAAAATATTCTATATATATATATTAGCGTGGCCGTTAGTTGTATGGTGAACTTTTTTTTTTTTATTTCTTATACTCTCCCCCTCTAAATCGGTTTAGTTTTATGTAAAAAAAAATACAAAAAAATGTCGTAGCGATAAGTTGTGTTTTAGGGAGGGCGTCCGCCCCTCAAAGTTTGCCATCAAGCCATTTATTCAAATGTAATTTGTTTGCGTATGACTATCTTCTAAAAACAACATTTTACAAGAATATGATATATGGCAATATTTTAGCTCTTCTAGTCAACAACATAAGCCTCCAAGAAAGTTTTTTGCTAAGACTAATATCTTAGAAAATAATTAAGAAAATAACAACAAAATACCAAACATTTTATATACGTTTTATATATATAAAAAAGCGATTTAATGTCAAGTGACACAATTTTGAAATCGATGTCTTCCGATTTGGATGAAATTTACACCAAGGTTAGTCCTATTAGATAGTAGTTTACACACAAATTTTCGACAAGATCGGTCAAAATGTTTCAGAGGTAGAGGGGGTCAAAGTTTGCCATACAGGTGTTCTTTCTTATCCATGTAATTTATTACCTATTGGTGTTAGCAAAATTTGTCCCAAGTAGCTTAGATAGCTATTTAATCAATCTTTTTTAAAAATTTTTAATTTTTTTTTTTAAATTTAAAACTTTTTTTTTTTATTTTTTTTAGCCAAGTGTTAAAAATGTCTAAGCTACTATCTAACAGTACTAAAATTGGTGTAAATTTCATTTAAATCGAAAGACATCTATTTTAAAATTGGGTCACTTGACATTAAATCCCCCTTTTATATATATAAAACGTATATAAAATGTTTGGTATTTTGTTTTTATTTTCTTAATTATTTTCTAAAATATTAATTTTAGCAAAAAACTTTCTTAGAGGCTTATGTTGTTGACTAGAAGAGCTAAAATATTGCCATATATCATATTCTTGTAAAATGTTGTTTTTAGAAGATAGTCATACGCACACAAATTACATTTGAATAAATGGCTTGATGGCAAACTTTGAGGGACGGACGCCCCCCCTAAAACACAACTTATCGCTACGAAATTTTTTTGAATTTTTTTTTACAAAAAACTGAACCGATTTAGGGGGGGAGAATATAAGAAATCAAAATAAAAAAAATAACGGCCACCCTAATATATATATATATATATATATATCAGAGAATGACAACAAGTACCCATAAAGGCCCCGTTAGCCGACCGTAAATGTAGAAATGTAAATGTAATGTAAACAGCTGATCGTTTCTGTTATATGGAAAGCAATTCAACTGCTTAACTGACTGTAATGTCACTTTACCGTAACGTGCCAACCTGTAGAAAATAGAATTTCATTACGAGATTACGTGACAGTTGTAGATAGTGATGGGCTGCTTGTATTTTAAATGGAATGCGGGTAAAATCACTCTTTTTCTTTGGTACATTTTAGTAATAATATCTGTCAACTTTTGACAAAATAAGTTACAATCCATACATATTTTCATTTATAAAATTATATGTTTGGATGTATAAAATAAACAAATGCATACATATCCCCAAACCAGTGTTGCCAGAAGTAGGGTAAAACCCCTACATGTAGGTATTTTCTTTTCAAAAATGATAGCGTAGGGAAAAAAGGACGGATTTTTTTATTTCGTTAAAATGTAGGTACTTTTGAGATTTAATGCTTTTTTAGAATAAAAGTCATTTTTTGTACCCTGTTTCTGAAGAAGAAATAGTACTATTTTTAGAACTTGTTGACAACACTGATTTTTTAATCATTTCTATCTGGCAAAACTTACAATCTTTGACTGTTTGTTTAATTTTCATCGTCTGGTAACTCCAACAATCTTTAACTGTTTGTGTATTTGTATTGCAAACTCTTTAGCGAACTTTTCTTCTGCATTTTTTTAAATAACAATATACTGATAAAATAACCACGTAAGTCTTATAATTTTCAATTTCAATTCAATTTCAAAAAAAAAAATACAGAAAACAAAAGTTTTGTCGCAATTGGTTAGATGAAACAAACTTTAAAGGTTGGTTGGAAGAAAATCTAGAAGATAAATTTAAATGTAAATGTAAAGCGTGTGGAAAAGTTTTAAATTGTGGAAAATCGGAACTGCAGAGGCATGCATCCTCTAAATCGCACAAAACTAATGTTTTAGCAGCAAATATAGCTAAACCAGTGGACACTTTTTTTGCTAAACAAACTAAAAACAGAGACCCCGTTGCAAATTTTGAAATACGATTGAGTTTGTTTTTCGCCGAACACAATGTAGCAGTTAATGTAGTCGAGCATTTAGTACCACTTTTAAAAGATATAGTGCCGGATTCTACAATAGTGAAAAACAGCAAATTGGGAAGAACGAAATGTTCAAAAATAATACAAAATGTGTTAGCAGATGCTGAAAAATCCAAACTGATAAAAAAATTGCAAAAATATAAATTTTCTCTACTTGTTGATGAAAGCACTGACATATCGTCTAATAAAACAATGTGTGTACTTGTTAGATTTTTTGATGAAGAGCAGGAAAAAATTATTGTGCAACTTTTAGATCTTTTACACGTTGGATCAGATTGTAGTGCAGAATTCCTTTATAGTACATTTAAACAATGTATATTAAGTTATTCTATTCCATTGTCCAATATAATTGGACTTTGTTGCGATATAGCCAATGTAATGGTGGGCCAATTTAACTCCTTCTCTTCACGCTTGTTGGAAGATAATCCTGAAGCAATAACGATAAAATGTATATGTCACTCAGCAGCAATTATTGCCAATAAATCATGCCTATCATTGCCAAGGGCTCCAGAAGAGCTCATACGTCAAATCGGGACATATATATCTGGCAGCTCAAAGAGATGTTCAGAATTAGAAGAATTTCAGACAATGCTCAACGAAGAAAAACGAAAAATAATAAGGACTTCTGCTACCAGATGGCTATCGCACCAGAAATGTATAGAACGGATATTATCAAATTGGCAAGTTCTACTTGAATATTTTAAATTTTGTTGCACAAAAGATAAATTGAAATCTGCAGAACTGATTTACAATGAACTAATAAATGAATGCAATAAGGCACATTTATTGTTTTTAAAATATGTGTTGAATTACTTTAATTCCTTAAATGCTCTTTTTCAAGGAAAAAAGAATTTGGTACATCTTCTTCATTCGGAATCAACGAAAATATTTTTAAAGTTGGGTCAAAACTGCATAAAAAAGTCGGAATTAAAAACTAATTGTTTGGTTAGATCACCACATATTTCACTCCCAATAAAGGAAGTATTTCTCGGCAATGAATGTGAAGAATTTTTAAAAAAACTTCCCGAGAAAAATGTTAATCAAATTAAATCCGATTGTCTTCAATTTTATTTAACAGCTTTGACGGAGATTCAAAGGAGACTTCCGTTAAAAACTGAGACGATTTTTAAGGAAATTGATTTTCTTAATCCTATGGCTGCTTTTAGCGAAAATAATCAGCAATATACATTCGAATTATTATGTAAAAAATTTAGCTTGAAGCTTAATGATATCACACAAGAATGGCGAACAATGGAGTTTAATTTTTCCAAAGATGAAATTAAATCTTTCGAAAACATGAACGTTGTTCAGTTCTGGACTAAAATAATAAAACTAAAAAATTTTAATGAAGAATTAATATTTCCTAATTTATCAAAACTGGTAA